>JALBCR010002508.1:0-122768 GCA_030710515.1 Abscondita cerata | reverse complement strand
TCATTGTACTTCGTTCAGTTACGTGCTGCTCTTTATCTTGTCATTTATAGTATTGGTGCTCAGAACCGTGGTTCAAGCTGGAAACGCGATGTTGACGGTGACATAATGGTCTCATCTTCATCATCTTTTTTCGCCTTGATGCGTTTATCTCCACTTTCAATGACAGTTTTCATGTCCGGATCCATGTCAAGCTTTACATAAGTACCATCTTCAGCTTCACAATTAAAGACTTTGGTGTTTCATTGGGAATGTATTGAGTATGAACGGAAGATCGTTCTAAATAATCCGTGATGTAGGATTCCGATTGTATCCTCCTTTTGATCGGTATACAGAAAATAAATTTTCTATCACATCCTGATCCAACCTGCACGTTATTATATATTTCATATCTAGTTCGTTCGTTCATCTACAAATAATTGCTCAACACCATTTATTGTTTGTAATAAACCATTAAAACACGGTGGGTAGTAATTTTGTAGTCACATTCATAATACTATTTTCAATTTAGGTATTAGGTTTTTGCATTTCCAGTACAGATATCGCTAATTTATTTTCTTCAGAAAGGGCGCAATTGTAAGGATTCCGGGTATATAATTGTCTACTATTTAAAACATCAAATAAATTGTTCATTAAGTTTATAAATTCAGCTATTTTCTGCGGTATTGCTGATCAATTCCTTTGTTTTTATGCAGTTTTAATCGCAGCAGCTACAGAATGGGACATTACTTGAACAGCAAGTTTAACACTCATTTTTGAAAAGAGTTCGGATAAATGTGTGCATCTGTTATTTTCATTAACATTTTGCAGTTTATGTTTTTATCGATCTGGTAAGTTTTTGATGTCATCAAAACATATTTTTGTCATCGAACTGATAATCGCCTACTAAAGATTATTACGGAAGCTTTTAAAGAGATGAGGACGTCAGATTGCATATATTTTCTGTTTAACACGTTAAAGTGAGGTTTCTCGACGGTAACATTTAATAACTTTAGTGCACTCTGATTACTTGTCCCTTGGTCACAAATTATTATTTTAGGGAGTAAACCTACGTTAATTAAGTTTTTAGTGCTTCTTGAATAAGAACTGCCAGTCTTTGTATTTCACACCAAATTAGATAAAAAGTATGATAAGGGTAATTTCCATGAATTGTAAATCCCTCTTACCATAAAAAACTAATGCAAGTTTAGCACTTTTATTTTTCGCCCCAATTGGCCCCTAAATCTTCAAAACCTTCGATTGACGTCCATGCTTTTTGAATATTCTAAAAAATTGCATTATTGACATTTCACCATCAAAACACGGCACAGGATTTTCCAAGTTTGATTTAAGAAAAACTTTTTTCTTTATTTGATATAGATGTTTTTTGTCGAACCCTGTTTTTGTAATAGGAAGAACCTATCAACTTCGGACTGTTGTAGGCGATGGTAAAATTATTTTAAAGTCATTTCTTAAGGAATTTATAGGTTGTTGGAGATTTGTAAAACATCATTAATGCCAAGTTCTTTTCGCTGTTGTTCCATACTGTTGTCTTGGTTCTAAATTGCATGTTTGCAATAATTTTTGAGTATTTTGATGGAAACTCATACTTTTTATATATTGTCCAATTTAGTCCTTTCTTTAATAAGAAAAATTCTTTTCTTTAGTTTGGATATTTGTGATTTCTTTAGATTAATTTTTCTTTTACATAATTTTAAATCCCTTATTAGTTTTTTTTAGAAGCGACATTGTTCTCATTCGTTACTAATTTTTTTTTTATTGTCGTTTACGTGATGATGGCATATCCGTTAATTCTCTCAAACGTGTCAAATCTGTTTCTGTTGTATCACACTGAATTTCATCTTCATCTTGAGAAATCTCAGGATCCATTTTTCGTTTTTACTATATGTACGTTTTGGAATGTCGACCACAAGAGGAGGTGATGTAGTTGCTTCCGTGGTTGAAGTACTTGGTAAGAATAAATCGGATGAAACATGATTATATTTTGAAGGGACCGCTGATTGAATGAGATGATGTTTCGTATGATTGATAAATGATCCGGCATCAAAATGAAGTTCGCAAACGTAACGAGTTCTCAGTTTTTTTTTCCTTGTCAAGGTCAAATAAAACTAGATTTTCTGAATTTATTAACCACTTTTCCATCCTACCTGGATCTTCTGTGGAAATCTATACATTTTTAAGTTTGGAAAATCGCTCTTTCTCTTATTACATTTAATAAATGCGCACTTATTTCCAGGCATTATGTAAAAAATTAAAGTTTTATTACACAATATAACCCCCCGAAAAAGAAAGAAAAGAAATAATCACGTTCAAAACAAAAAAACGCAAAAAAAAAAAAAAAAAAAAAAAAAAAAAACCCCCCAAAAAAAAAAACAACCCACAAATCCAACACACACATAAAATTAATTAATATCTAACTAAAACTAGATCTTTTATAAATTACAATCAGAGATTATGAAATATTAAGGTGCAAACACACAATCGGTCTCGAATTCGGAAATACAACTAATTTCTTAAATGCGTAATGAAAGGGTAGCTGAAATAAGTAGGTAGGTATCTTCTAATTTTTGCCTAAAACCGTACAGTACCGGTTTCTTCCCATAGGTTCAATACGACCCGACTCAACGTGGACTAGAAACAACATAAATAAGTTATTTTATCTTTTTTTTCTCCGGCATCTTTATTGCATTTTAATAACTTCTATACATTTCAGATGGTACAAATTAGTTTATTGAGATTCAGTGCAATTGTCGGCACCATATTTTAAAAGGAGCAACAAGAAATTCTTAACAGGCTGAGTTGGAAAAGTTGTTTTGTCATTTTACAACTTACAAGTTGCCGGGTTGCCGCTATACCACAAATTTCGGCGAACCGTTTAACAAAGAATGCCTAATTATAAATAAAACATTTTCAGTTCTTATCGTAACGGAATGCAACTGCTACAACAACTTGTGAGAAAGTTTGGATTGCGTCATTGTTTACTCAACGCGAACATTATATACCGTTTGCATTTTTCCAGCGCTAACAATTTGAATCAGCGACATCAAACAATTGAATACTGTACTACAAATTTAGCGATGACAATAACAACTTTAACGAATTTGAGCGTTTGAATGCAGTACTGCAAATACTTCAGTATCGCCGCCTGGTGGCCGAATGCGATTAAGGTGTTTCCATTTTATACGGGGTTTGTCAATCTGACTCCGTCGTATAATCAATGATCTAAGTTAGTTTTGTTAAATTTTCTATTCCTACGATATTTTTTCATTCTCTTGCATTATCAAATATGATCTAATGTTAATCTAATAGTACTTTCCCCTTGATTTCCATTTCATTCTAAGCACACATTAAAGCTTATTTTGTGACTTGTAATCATTAATCTGTGCTCATTTATTAGAAAACGCATTATTATTCAGTTTTTGGTTTTTAATTTGTTTACAATATCACGTCAGTTGTTTGGAAAAAAAAGTTGCTTTGAAAATGAATCGGTAAATTAGTTTTCAAACATCTATTAAGTAACAGTTGACAAGGAGAATGCCCTACAAGTAGTGGACTATTATTATATTACATTACATACAGATTTAAAGTGTTAATATCTCGAGTTTTCTTAGAATGTTTTTAACAATATTTACAATTTTCGGCCGGGGGTTCATTGGACTGGTCAGTGAACTCGAAAACTCAATTTAAATTTAGTTTATTTGCAAAGCGCTTCAATTCGTTACTGTCAAATGGATCTTGTAAAATTTGTATTACTTCATTAGCGTTTTTTTTTATTGGTTTACATCAATCCACTTCGAAAAGGAATCAACCAATACTATAAAATTTTGTTTATTAAATTCGAAAATGTCTGCAAAAACATACTGCCATGGCCTAACCGGTTGAAAATGATTAATTTTGTTTCTTTTTGATTAGCAAATTGAAATCTCTGACAATTATAAAAGAGTTTACAAAATTTTCAATGTCAATATTTATATTAGGCCATGTTAACGACTGTCGTGCGCCGTAATTTACATTGAATTCCAGTGTCCTTCATGAATAAAATTTAACATTTCTAGTCTTAAACTTGCATAACTAAGGGAGTTTAGCCTAAAATGACATACCTCTTTTCAAATCCAATAATTTTGTTATTTATTAAAATAAGGTTTTGCAAATTCATGGACGTTTATTTAAATGAGAACATGGATTTCTAAGCATAAAATACACAAAACTCAAAACAGACTCTCATAAAAAAATAAGTTCATAAAATACATTATGTGTCATTTTAACCACAGGCTTAGTCTAGAACGACATACTAAATATTATGGCTGGCATATTTCACACAGATACTGTTTTTGATTTGGGGACATCACACACTCACATTGGGCCCATTTCTTGCATTGCAAACATCGAATCCACGGTTCGCCAGATCTGGAGAAAGAATATAAATCGTTGCAGTACAAACATGGGGATTTTCTTCATCATCATCATTGTCATCAACTTCGGGTGGGTCCTCTTGTGTATCAAACATTCGAAAAATTCTTTTTGCTCGCTTAGCTGCTTGCGCTCTTCGTTGGCTTTTTTTCCATAATCTTCGCTTTTATCTCTTCAATATGGACTACTTGTAGAACTTGTGTGCCGTCAGCCTTTCTCTTTCTCTTGGTCCGTTAGTACCAGATGTGTTTGGTAGTGGAGAAATATCTTGAGGTCGAACTGTTTCAAATACCTTGTTGTTATTAACATTTTCTTCTTGTATTCCGGGGGCATCTTTAGTAACTGTGGAGGGGCTGGTAACAGTATTATCCGGCAATAAAATCTCACGTTCCAAATCGGTATCTGCATTCTGTTCAATATTGGTTACCAATGAAGGGTCAAATAAATAGTCTGGAAAAATATCTGGGTTTAGCGGCCAAATTCCGGTTTTTGGAAGCCACTCAAGGCATTTAATTCGTCGCCGCTTTTCCATAAGCTGCTGCAAACAAGCTTCAATCTGATATTGCGTGTTCTCCCTTGGTGACATTTTAACCATTTTGTAACTTCCTGGTCATAATAGGTTTTAATGGTCCAAGAAACACATCAAGCGGCTGTAAACGATGTGTGCAATGTGGGGGAAACATAGCATGACAATTCCGTGTTCTTTGGCGTAAGTTAAAACATCAATGTGCTTATGGCTTGCATGGCCATCAATTAAAAGCAAGACCTTGTTTTCGGGAGTTGGATTAGCATATTCCTTAAAGTGCTTAATCCAGGTGAAAAAGACTTCTCCAGTCATCCATCCCGTTTCCTGAGCAATACCAGCGTTCCTGTAGGTGCACCATCTGTGAGCTCTTTCCAGTTTTCCGCGGAAAAATAAGCGCTGGTGGGACGTAAGTACCTGCAGAACTCATACAAGCTACCGAGGTAACATGTTGTCCTCTCTCTGCACTGGTTATGAGTCCAACTTGTTTCCTTCCTTTCGTTGCAAAAACTTTGCCAGGTCTCTGAACTGTAGAAAGTCCTGACTCATCTACATTCCACAAACGAGTTGGCTGAATGTTGTGTTTTCGATTGTGTCTTGCAAGGTTTTGAAGAACTTAGCTATCTGGGGTTTATTGAATGACTGTGCTCTGGCAGCAGACGTGGCTTCTGGTTTCCTAAGTGAAATATCAGGATGTCTCTTACGAAAACAATACAACCAGTCCCAGCCAGCTAGTTTTGTTTTATTACTAAAACGATGATCGATACCATTTTGTCTGCTAACTGATACGCCAAAGATCGGATGTCTGTACATGTGAGACCAAACAAACGGGACTCTAACAATTTGATATGATTGACGAGGTCTCTTTCTAGCTCAGGAGAAAATGTTGTAACAAACCGTCCAAGTCCTTTTTCAACACCTTTCACTTGTTTATTTTGTCCTGAACATCTTCGCCGCAAAGTAACGGGCACATTGAGCACGATCTAGCAGCTTTCAACCACCCATCTGTGACTCTGAACAGCTTCTATTGCCTGCTGCATTTGTAGCGA
Source organism: Abscondita cerata (assembly GCA_030710515.1). Lineage (NCBI taxonomy): Eukaryota > Metazoa > Arthropoda > Insecta > Coleoptera > Lampyridae > Abscondita > Abscondita cerata. The sequence goes on along the minus strand of JALBCR010002508.1, from coordinate 116,789 downwards.
ATCCCAAGACTGCGTTTGATTTGCGTTGATAACCGCCAACCATTCTGGAAGAATTAAGTACCTAATTTTAGAATTGTGTAAGAAAAAAACAGCAGGTACTGGTAAAATGGCATAGTATGTCATTTTAGGCTAACAGGGATATGTCATTTTAAACATATGCATATTCGCTCTAAAATTGTTGAAAAACATAACCTAAAATTATTGTGATGCATTGAATCGAGGTTTGTGTATTAATTAGTACCCAAAGTGTAACATACAATTCATAGGAAGTTGGTCCATTATATGTTGATGATTTTAAACACAAAATAAAGAATAGTATTGAATATTTACGTACATTTGTAAACTCCACCATAACACATAAACTATACAACTTACAGCGACGGCGTTATCAACAAAGACCGCGTATAGCAATATGCGCATGAGCATATGAAGTAAGCCTCTCTTGCTCTTACCGTTGAGCAGAAATATGCACTATGTCATTTATCCTAGTATGTCATTATAGGCTAAACTCCCCTACTACTTTATAATCTAAAAACAGTATTTCTTGTGATATTTTAATTTGACCTTTACATTTTAATAATATTTAAGTTCATTTGTAATAATTTTTTATTTGGCCATTCATTTTGAATATAAGTACTAATTTTATTTAAGATTCACAGTGATCTCCTGACCGTACAAGAAATAATAAAAACTTTCCACATGAAAATACAATAGCTAATAGCTCCTTCTCGATCAGCGCGTTACTTTTTTCGGTTTCGGTTAGTGACCTAGACACAGATACAGGGTGATCCTCTTGTAACAACAAGAATCCATTCCTTTACTAGAACTATCATTGAATAATTTGTTTTTAGGGTCAAATATTTTTAATAACGGTTGACTTGTGATAATTTTTTTAAGTTTATTTATCTCCTCATCATGTTCACGGCTCCAAATGAAATCAACGTTGTTTTTGGTTAAGTTACATAATTTCAGTTAGTTTCGATAAATTTCAACATCCCTAAAATTCAGTAATTCTTTCCGATTATTTGGGCTATTCATTAGTCTAATGGACTCAATATTTTTTTAATCTGGTTTAATGCCATCCTAAAAATTTAAAAATTTAACTAATTAATTTATATTGCCAATTTTGTGAAATTAAATGTTACATTATTTTCTTTAGCACGCTCAGTACAATTCTTAGTGTTTCGTCATGTTCATTTTCGTTATAAGCAGAAATTATAATGTCATCAAAATAAATATCTACTCCACTAACATCTCCAAATATTTGATATAGTTTTTTGAAAAATTTCAGGGAAGATGTAGCCAAAAGCATCCTTAAAATTTGTACCTTTGGAAATGAGTGCTAAATGTACACAAATCAGAACTGTTATTATTTAATTTTAATTACCAAAAACCGTTAGTCATGTCTATAACTGTAAATGTGTTTTCCCTCAAGCGACTAATAATTGTTTCCGCAGTCGGAATCATATAATGTTCACGACATATATATATTTATTTAACGTTTTGGATCCAAGATTAGGTTTCTCCACTATCAACGGGTTATTCATCAGTCGAGATAAACATGCTTTTGTATAATAAGTTAATTTTTCCACAATTAAATGTTTATTAAATGCAGGCATTGATTTATTTCGTTTGATGGTTAGACACCTAGTACATTATAAATTATTTTGTGTTATCAATATTAATTTTTAAGATTTAATGTTTAGAATATTTTGTACTAACATTCTATTCATTTACAATAAGCGATAATCTTCTCTAAAGATAGACTATCATCACGTATCAGTGTTCTTTGTAATGATTTATCATGCAAACCTATTATTAATCTGTCTTTATCATCCGATCATATCATGACACTTTGCATGACGCACATTAAATTCGCATAGAGCTGCTTGTCTTTTATTTCATTTATGTATTCATCCGCGCTTTGTAATTCACTTTCGTTAACTCCATTAAACTAACTTAAAAGTTTCCATTAAATTGCTTTTGCCTTAAATTGTTTTAAGGAAAAGCGTGTTATATAAGTTGACCAACTTTGTATATAACTAAATTGGGCGACATTGGACGACATCGCGTCCTCGCGTCACTTCTGCATGAACAACGATAGTACATGCACGTATACGAAATAAAGTGTTAAACAAATTAAATGTCTTTTATATCATCAATCAAAAGTTAAAATAAAATAATTTCGTTACGATGCGACAATGGCGGAGATTATGTAAATTACGAGTTCAACAGCTACCTAAAGGGGACGTGGAATACGATGTGAGTTAAGCGCACCGTACAGCCCGCAACAAAATGGAGTAGCTGAGCTTTTAAATCAAATAAATGACGATAATAAAGTGTTTGTTGAAAGACAGTGGTCTAAACGGTGAATTTTGGGCTGAGGCAATATTTACTGCCTGTTACATAAAAAATAGAAGAGTGACAGCTGCGAACGACGGCGAAACACCTTTCAAGCGTTGGAATGATCGCGAAGCTTATATTAAACATATGAAAAGATTTGGTTGCAAATGCTGGTACCTTAATTACGGAAAAACGACACAAATGGAACCTAACGGAAAAGAAGCCGTATTTGTTGGTTACGATAGTTATTCAAAGAACTATCGACTATGGGATAACAAAAGTAAAGAGAATCATAATAAGCAGGGACGTGAAATTTAATGAAAACCATATGCTAATGAAAGATGGGCAACTCCCTCAACGAAAGGCAACGAAAGAAACCGTTGTATGGAACACATTAGAGATAGAGGAAGCACAACCGATAGAAGAGAGATAATGAAAGTGAAGAAGTGATGCTAGAGCGACCGACCGACGAAGTTCAAGAAGACGTTCAAGCAACGTTCGAAGCTTTAAGAAAAGATTGAAGACACATTAGACGAAAATGATGAGACGATCAAACTGAAGAACTGCCACATCATCCGAGACATGGACAACACGATAAGGAAACCCATAAGATTTGACGATTATGATATGGACGAGAAGAAAAGTTCACGGCATTACATGTGGAGAAAAACAGACCGAGATCCTACAAAGAAGCTTTAAGCGGCAACGAAAAGGACGAATGGTCAACAGCCATCCGTGAAGAATTAGACAACCTTAAAGAAAATAATACTTGGGAAATAGTCAAACGTCCTCATGACAAACGAATTTTTACGAAGTCGATGGTTATTCAAGAAAAAGCGAGACGACACTGGAAGAGTAGTGCGATACAAGGCAAGGCTGGTTATACTCGGTAACGAAGAAATTGAAAACGTAGATTATAGATAAAACTTTTGCTCCAGTGGTCATGAGAAAAACAATTAGAACGTTAATGGCATTAAGCGTTAAAAACGACTGGGAAATTGAACATGTGAACAAATCAATGCTGCGCATGTATGCGCATATAGAAATACCAGATGGATCGAAACGAGAAAATGGTGAAGAGGAATCACAAATACGTTTGTAAATTAAAGAAAGGAATGTACGGACTCCATGAATCCGGTTTATTGTGGAACGAAACCATTAACAAATTCTTCAAAGAGAATGGAATGACCCGTAGTAACGCGGACCCATGTTTATATTATAATGAAGATAAAGACTTAATACTAACGACCTACGTGGACGACATAGTTTTGCACGGAAAAACGCGAAATATTGATGAAATGAAGAAACGTTTAAAGGAAAAATTTAAGATAAAAAGACCTGGGAAGAGTAAAACGAATATTGTCCATTAACGTAAATAAAACAAAGATTGGAATAACCTTAGATCAGGCAGATTACGTAGAACAATTATTGGAAGAAACCAACATGCAAACGTGCAAAATCGCAAGTACTCCTTTGTTAGTCGGATCAAAATTTAAGAAAAATAATAGCAATGTAGACAAAGATCTTAAACTGCGTTATCAGAAGACAATAGGAAGTCTTATATATCTGGCAACCAACACACGTCCATATATAGCTTTTGCTGTGGCCCACATGGGGCAGTTCTCATCAAACCCGACACCAGAGCATTGGAATGGAGTGAAGCACATTTTGAGATATTTACGGGGCACAAGTAGTTTTAAATTGAGATATAACAAAAACAGAGCCGACAGTTTGAAAACATATACAGATGCCGATTGGGAAAGCGATTGTGTGGACCGAAGACCTGTTACTGGATACCTAATTCAATTAGCGGGGGAGGTCAAGGCGGACCAGTAGAAAACAAAGATGCGTGGCATTAAGTACAGCTGAGGCGGAATTCATTGCACTGTGCGAGTGCACAAAAGAAGTGAGCTGGATGAGAAATTTGCTTGATGAATTAAATGAAATAAGGAGAGAAGATACATGGCTCATACATATGGACAACTTGACTGCGAAACATATTGCTGAGAACAATGTTACCAGCAGCGCAGTAAACACATCGACATAAAGTTATTCAAGATCAGAGAAGAGATCAGGGATAAAAGGGTAGAACTTCGGTATGTACCCAGTGAATACAATGCTGCCGACATCCTAACTAAAAGTTTGAGTACAAATAGAGCGCGAGTGCTATGCGAAAAAGTTGGAATTGGACTCTCTAATGCTGTGCCCAATTCAGGGGAGTGTTGAGAAGTGAAAATTACCCGGTAGCGGGAGAAGCGACACCGAAAAACAGGGTTAGATCAACAGTTTTTTAGAGAAGACTGTGGTGAAAATGCGTTGGAAGATCACTCTAGAATTGTCATATTAGTTTAGTGGTGTTAATATGAGTGCAAAGTTAAAAGTTTAGTTGTACACGTTCAAATAAAGTATTTTCAGACTTATTCGACAAATAACCGACAATAGCACCCTACAGGATGTAGTAGGAACCGGAATTTGTTGCACAATAATCCCACCATATCAACTGTGTGAAGTTAGCCCCGCACTTTTAAAATTTTGATATTTTATTGATTGTGCTATATGTGCTATGATTAAAGCCGTATTGTGCCGCAAATTGCATGTCTATATCTTAAAGCGTTTTTTAAATAAATTGAATAAAACCAATTTTTGTAGCCCCAGTATTTTTCGAATTTTGTTATTTTATTGATTGTGCCTTATTGTGCCCCACTTTGCATGTCCATATCTCAAAGCGTTTTTTAAATACATTGAAAAAACCAACATTTTCATAGCTCCGTACTGGCGGCTTATAGCCTCATTTTGGCGCCTGATTTGAGTTTTTGGCTGATAACACTTAATTACCTTTTTATAGATATTTTTGACATTTATGCAACACTCCAAAATCAAAAAATAAAGTTACTGTTTCTACATTAAAATTGTGGTTAATTATAAATAATAATATTAAAGTAAAGTAACGAACATATACTGCAAATACATAAGGGATGTGTCAACTAAATTTTATTTAATTCATATTCAATAGAAACATTCATCTTCTACGAGATATTGTGTTCTATTACAGAGTATATTCCATTTTTTCTATCTTCAAGTTGTCATGATAGAATGCATGTTGAAATGTTAATAAAACTTCAAAATCTCCTTGAATTCAAAATTCTAATTGTAATTGTAATCTTTTGTATCTCTTTTGGTCAACGAATATTGTCTTCTATCGTTTAGGCATATCGCGATTGTAGGCGCACTCTAAAAACTGAGTAAAATCTTAATGTTATTTCAAAAAGAATTAAGTGTTTTCAGGTCTGAGTACTACCACGTATTACCAATGAATTGTCAAACCCATTAATGATTCGAGCAATTAAAAAAAAAGAATTGTATTGTTGTCTATTTAATAGTGCACAGTACGCTTTAAGATATAGAGAGGCACAATATGGCACAATTGTAGCACAATACAGCAGAATCAATAAAATAATAAAAATTCAAAAAGTGCGGAGATATGAAAATTTGCTTTTTTTCAATTTATTTAAAAAATGCTCTAAGAATATACATAGACATACAATTTGCCGCACAATTCGGCACAATTGTAGCACAATCAATAAAACGACAAAATTCGAAAAGGGGGGGGGCCATGAAAATTTTGGTTTTTTCAATTTATCGAAAACGCTTTTAGATATGGAGAAGCGTTTGCGCACAATACGGCACAATTATAGCTCAATATATAGCGCAATCAATGAATCAAAAAAATAACAAAATTGTAAAGTGTGAAGGCTAACTCTGCCACAAGTCACCATATCACTGTTTTTACAAGTTAAGCTTTTGACAGCTACGTTGCATAAAGTAAGGCGCTTAGTTTAAAACAAACAAATTCTACTAAGGTAGCAATGTCCATCTTGGAAAGACGTACACAGTACAGGCTGTGCCACGTTCAAGATGCTGGTTTGTTTGTGCCATCGGAGGCTTTCTTCACACCCTTTTACTTAATATGTATAGTATCAAATCAAATAGGTACAATAACATTTAAAAAAAAATAATGTAAAACCAATGTTAAACCTTTTTTTTCTATTTTGAATCGTTTACAGACCTATAAAAGCACCCAAATTAGTTCTTTTATAGAAAATTCAATTCCTTTGATAGAAGCAGAACAATTTATTCCAAACGGTAATTTAAATCATAATTAATATTCAGTGAATTTAATTATATCTACTTATTTTCATTTCACCCATTTTTTGTGATTAAAAGTATTATAATTGTGCTAATTAAACTTAAACTAGTATTTATTGAAAACATTGCCACTTAGCAATTATACTTCAAAATTTCCTAAATTTAAAACTCAAGGGAAATTTTATTTTAAAATCAATATGAAAAGCCTAAAATAGAAAAAAAATAGTATAAAGAATTCGTTTCAGAAGACATTTTAACAACTCGTACTTTTGAAAAATAGCCGCTCATCTTATAAATAATAAAAACAGGGGGATGTGTTGAAATTAAATATGTCAGAATTGACAAATGTGCAAGCTAAGCTAAGATAGACCTTTTTGCTTTGTCGTTCGCGGCAAAGTTTGATGAACCATTTTTGAATCACGCGTTACTATTTCTTACACGCGTCAGTTAGAACAGTGCCACCTTTATTTTTTACATCAAAACAAATGCACGAACATTTTTAAATTACTCCTCCTACAATAGAAAACACGTTAGTTAGATAAAATTTAAATGCAGATTATTTTTACATACAGGTGGGCGTTCAATAATCAGATAAAGAATCCGTTAAAAACGATTTATTTCAACTTTATTCTAATGTGATGATGTTTACAATATAGGAAAAGAGTTTTTTAACCAAGAGATTGATGTTTTTTATTCTTTAATTACAATAATTTGCTATTATTGTTTTATATTTTGTTTAATTATTATAAAGTAAGATCGTTTTGTGGTTACGTAGATGCTACATTTACTTTAAGAGTAAATATTAAATCGTTGTTGTTGTTCTATACGGATTGATTTGTATTCTACGTTTAACAGTAGTTACGTAACTGGATGTAAATAAAACCACCTGTAGAATCAGCTGTGAGATGGCATTGTTTACATTGGAGGGGATCGTTGCTACCAGCGTGTCGTTGTCCGTTAACCGCGGGAAATGTGCCCGTTATTAGCGCGCCCGGGAAAAATATTTGTTAACGCCTTGCCTTAGGATGTTTTGTAAATTAAAATTAGAAATTTTGCCAATTTAAAATGAACTTTTTAAATAAATTATTAAAATTGTAAGTACCATTTTTCTAAGTTATTAAATTTTTTTTTTAAAAGGTTATGAATTACCAAAAAAAAAAATTTATTACGTAGGCTTAAAAAAATGGATCAACCCTTCGATGACGATCCTCCTTTTCGCGTTTTAAGGAGGGGTGCACTTACTCCTGTTATTACAAATATTGAGAGTGTTACTCCTGAAAATAAGGTGACAGCCTCTTCACACGATGAATTTATTATACAGCAGAGGGGTCGACGTTGCAAGCCAATAACGTGGTCACCTGTTGATTATAGCAGAACTGATCTTTTAGCACCTCCTCGTGATAAAACTCCAGATCGAATAACTCGTGGGACTGAGATTAGTTCAAAATTGAGACGAAGACTAATTATGAGCCCCGACAGAAGTCCGGCAAACAAACTGGGTGATGCCATTGCGAAGAAACTTAAAACAATTTCTTACATAAACAACACCGAAGAAAGCTTCACAATTACAAAACTAGATTAAGTTTAATTTATAAGGTATTTTTTTTTTATAATATACATAAATTAATTAGCATTATTTAGTAACATGTCTGTAAAATCTATAAACATTAAAAATGACAACTTAAACTTTATGTTGTTATATAGTAATACCTAAAATATCTATAAATTTGAAGGAATTTTGATGAGCATGTATAGACTAGAGCATAAGAACAAAACAGAAACACGCATTACCGATGCAATATACTTTTACTGGCTATAATATACTCTATAGTATAAAGTTTTTGATCTCCACAAAGAATACGAATTGTCAAACTTAAGTAAGTAAACGCCTTGTCCGGGTACTGGTGTGATCCCGATACACCTCTATTTTGGCAGTCTCGTCGATATACAGGTACAATTTCCATAATAATGGGCTTATTAGGGGAAATATCTGCGCTTAAAGGACCAGCTTCAAGTCGGATGGATGAATTATTTCTTCATCTTCTAAGTCATCCATGTCTTGCATATCTTCATCGCCGCTTTCAGAAACGTGAACTGATACTTGGTCTGTCGTTGGGGTGCCGTATTCAAAATACACGCCAAAACCTGTAAACAATTGTTTAGAAAATTTGTTCACTAATCGATCAAAGTACCTGAAGATTCATGCATATTTATCGTCATTTTTGATTTTTTTCTGTTTTCACATAAAGAAAATTGTACAGGGTGTGTCTAACGATAGCATGTTAAACGAAAAAACTGATTCAGCTGAAAACTCGTAACTTTATGGACTAATGGACATGGTCTCACTTACTAAAAATATTTTCATGGCGGTAAATCACTTCCGGTTATACCGGAAGTAGATACCAACTTTGTTATTTTAAATACAATGCCTCAATTCTATTTTTGGTTTCCGTGTAAAATTTTAAGTCTTCTACTACCAGGTTTGGCGTACCTATCTCTTACCATTATTAAAAAAAAAATAATTTCAGGCTTTAGCAGCAATAATTTGAATCTAGTGAAAAATTAATATTTCGCGAAACTTGTACAACGATTAGACATGGTATTGGACTATGTTTTAGTATTAGATATTTTTGAAATTGATTTCTAGGGGAGGTCCGGGAGTAACGGTAGTTAAGAAAATTAAAATTGGAAGGAGTAAATTTTTTTAAATGATTTTCATTAGATGCAGAATTTAATTACCTATCCGCTGATATATCATGTTCCTATACCTAAACTCAATGATTTTCGTGTTATCTGCTTTTCTTCTACTTTTCGGAAGATCATGTAGTAAATTAATAGTGTGCTTTGCAATCTGTTTTGCTGCCTGTAGTATGATACCTTCAATCAGTTGGCTAAAACAGATTACAAAGCACACTATTAATTTACTACATCATCTCCAAGAAAAGTAGAAAAAAGCAGATAACACGAAAGTTGTTCACTTTAGGTATAGGAACACGATATACCATCAGATGGGTAATTAAATTATGCATCGAATGAGAATATAAAGAAATCATAGTTGCAATTTAAAAAAATGACTCTTTGACAACTTTAGTTTTCTTAACTACCGTTACTCCTGGACCTCCCCTAGAAACAGAATTCAAAAATGTCTAATACTTAAAACATAGTCCAATATTATGTCTAATCGTTGTACAAGGTTAGTTTATCTGCCTTTTATGTTTCATGAAATATTAATTTTTGAGAAGATTCAAATTTTCGTTGCTAAAGCCTGAAATAATTTTTTTAAGGGTAAGAGATAGGTAAGTGAAATTTTATGGGGAAACCAAAAATAAAACAAAAATTGGGACATTGTATTTAAAATAACAAAGGTACACACCCATGAAAATATTTTCAATAACTAGGTCATGTCCATTTGTATAGAGTTGTAAGTTTTTAGCTGAATTGGTTTTTTCGTTCTCATTATTCGTCTAATATTGTATCGTCGAGAAACACCCTGTATACAAATAGTAGGTTGTCCATTTAAAAAAAACGTGTTTTATTAGCTCGTGAAAATTAACAATTTTAATAAAATCAATCGTTTCGAAAAAACGTACAACTTCTAAAATAAATCTTATTTTTGTTGAACAAGAGAAATGTGTTTATTTTGATATCTACCTTTCTTTGTTACAGGGTTTAGCAAGAAGTATGTAAAACCCTCAAAATATATAACAAATGAAAAATAAATTCCAAAAAGGTTGTGTTAAGATCAGTTAATTAGTAATGTTTAAGGAACCAATTTAAGCAGAGATACCATTACTTTATTTACAAAATTGAATTAGACGTTTCAGTAAGAAATACCGGTTTTGTCAAATAGGGAATGGTCAGTATTTTGAACATTTTCAGAATTTCATTTTGTATAATATTGCTCCTTGTAAAAATGTAGGAAATGTTTATATTTTAACTAATAGTAACTGATTTTTGATATTCAGTTGTTTCTACAAGTAGTCCCTTTTTCATTTAAATGTCGATAATTAGGTAACCAGTGAGTTCAGACATAGGGTGTTGTCTCATAAAGGTACCTTAAAATTCCAAAAAATATGTCTAAATATCAGTGTTTCCATTTTTGCAAACATCGGATTTGTACTCTTTATAGAGCATAGTGATTCACTATTCACATCTTTACAAAGTACATGGTAGCCAAAATTCGACGTGTTAATAGGGAATCTCGTTAACGACAATTAATAGATATGAAAAATGAACTAGTGAAATCAAAATTGATTATCTCTTTTTGGTATTTAACACAAAATTTTCTCAAAATCCAGTAACAATTAAAGGAATTAATGAAATTTAGAATTTAGATAGTTGAAATGTACTACTATTAGTAAAGCAAACTTTCTCCACGCAAAGTGACCTTTGGTTATCTGTGCACACCTGTGATTACCTGAGTTTTTATTTTTTTAATGTAACATTTTAAAAATGAAAATGCAAAAAACAATTTTCCAGTAAAAGTTGTACCTCCGATCTTAAGTTACAACTTTTAAAATATTTTATCAATGTCAGATCAATTTTTGCAAATGGAAACAGTTACTACAACAGAGAAAAACATTCGGTTTTACCTTTTTTTTTATTTCGAATGTTGGTCGCCAGGCAACTTAAACAACAAAAATCGTTTAATAATGAAAGTCCCCTTTAAATAACATATATTTTATACATTATTTTTTTTTTTAGCACGATTTATTTAAAAGTAGTATTTCACACAAAATTATTTAGTAACTAATGTGTTGATTATAGGTTCGATGTAAATAAAATATATTTTTTAAAAAAATTTCACCCAAAATACCTAATAAACAACGTACTAATTTCTTTAAATTTTGTTCAATGATAGAGAATATTCTGTTGAATTAGGATTGGACCGTGTTGTAATGTAACAAAATTACCAAAGGTAAAAATGTTGAGTTGATAACTTCGATATTTTTTTTTCAATTTCGAAACACTTTTTATGAACAGTTTTTGACTTCTGCTTCTGCTATCCACTGTTACTAAAATTTTAAAAATGGGGTTTTAAACAATATCCTGAAAAACTTTACTATTAGAACATAGAGTTCCTTAGTTTATCTTGGTTTAAATGGTTTTTGACCGTTTTATTAAACTAAATACCTAGGTTGATTACACAGTCCGATAAAAATTTTTATGTTCCACGCATAGATGAGCATGTGATTTCTGTAATCCTTGGGTCAAAAGTGTAGGAAAGCATACTTTGGACCAAATTTAACGAGCCGTTTTGGCGGGGAGCCAGGGGCAAAGGTCGAGTTTTAGTTTGGACGCTAACTGCAACTTTAAAAATGATCGTATTTAAGTGAAACAAAAACAGAATTATTTAAAAAACATCTTTCTATCATTTTGGTACCCTATTTGGAACAATTCTGCCGCACAGTGAGGCAAAATTAATTTTGGGTTAAAACATGCGTTTTTTTTCTCGATTTAATTGGCCTTTTAGAGGTTTTTGTAGGAGAGCGATTTCTTTCATTTTACATTCAAAAGAAGGTAACCAAATGAGCTTTTCATAGGTTATGAATTTTGGAAATCGGACTATTTTTTTTGAGAAAAAGTGTTCACTTTGTAATATCACTACACACCATCATTTTTAAAACTTATTCAATGAAAATGCGCCGAAAAGTCAGTAACCAAAACCACCCAAAAACCTAAAAAAACTTGTAAAAAAGTATATCCGTTTCGTCATAAAAAAAGAGAAAATACAAAGACAGTCGGAGATCATCCTTAATAATATTTAACAAGATAAAATTGTGTTTCAAAGAAAAATTAATTTAACATTTTTTTAAGTCTTCAAAAAAAAAACATTTTTATTTTTTTTTTTTTTTATTAAAAAAAAAAAAAAAAAAATTTATTTTTTTAAATTTTATTTATTTTTTTAATTTTTTGAACTAGCTTGGTCATTTTTCGGAATGTCTGCCCGCTTTCTCGAAGTAAAGACCGATTTAGTCTCCCATCATGTTGGAGGTACATTTCTTCTCTTTGTATCGTTTTTCATAACCCTCAAGATCTTGGTGGAATCTCTCCCCATGCTCCTCTGAGAAATCTCCTAAGTTGTCTTTGAAGACATCAAGATGGGAATGAAGGACGTGAACCTTTAAAGTCATCCGGCAGCCCATAGCTTGGAAATTAAGCAACATTTTCCAAGACACCCGGTGGGCCATTTCTTAAAGCATAGTTTTGCCTCTGTGGCATTTCAGAAACCTCTTGTCCTAGGCGTCCCAAGGCTTTTACACGACCATTCTTTAAGGCTGCAGGTGACCCTATCGTGATGCCATGTTTTCTCAGCGTTTTCGTCTTCGTGATCCCGTGTAAGTGATATTACAAAAGTGGACACTTTTTCTCAAAAAAATTTCCAAAATTCAAAAACCTATGGAAAGCTCATTTGGTTACCTTTCTTTTGAATGTAAAATGAAAGAAATCGCTCTCTTATAAAAACCTTTAAAGGCCAATTAAATGTGAAAATCAAGAAAAAAAATTTTTTTTACCCCAAAATTACTTTTTTGGTTCACTGTGCGGCAGAATTGTTCAAATAGGGTACCAAAATAATAGAAAGATGTGTTTTAAATAATTCTGTTTTTGTTTCACTTGAATACGACCATTTTTAAGTTGCAGTTAGCGTCCAAAGTGAAAAAATCGATTTTTTGCATCCTTAGCCCCCGCTACCGCCAAAACGGCTCGTTAAATTTGGCCCAAAATATGGTTTTCCTACACTTTTAGGCCCAATGACCACAGAAATCACATGCTCATCTCTGCGAAACATCAAAATTTTTTTTGTCGAAGTGTGTTATTAGTTCACTATGGCAATCAATAGGAATTAATTCTGATCTTCGATGTTATAAATAATTCCAACATGCACAGTTTCATAACAATCGGAGCAGTGGTTATTTAGGTAGATGTTGATTTTACTTTTGCTTTATTATAACGTACTATTTAATTTCAAAAGACAGCCGTTTCTGTCCTTTTGGACTCTTCGGTACTAAGAGAACATGAGTGAACCCTTGCGAATTTAAACTACGCGATTTGAGATTGTTTTTTAAGCCAGCGCTTAGTTGGCAATAATAATCAAAGAATAGACCTTTGTAACTGTTTACACATCTTAAGTTGCTTAGGTGCAGATTACTTTTCGAACGTGTTATGATAGTACGAAGCGACACTAGATGTCGGCAACCACTTTATTGTCGTAGATGATGCACCCATATTTAATACGTCGACAACCGCGCACATTACACTTACACTCGAGTTTCTCTAACTCATGAAGAATCCCAAAAGAACAAAACAGCTATCGAGTAATTCTAGACATTTGTTGGCAATTGTACAATTTTTTAAAAATTTATAGCAGTCGATTTGAGATTGTGTCCTAAGCAAACGCTTAGTTGACAATAATCATCGTAGAATCGACTTTTGTAACTTTCACATCTGCCGGCAAAGTTGCTTTCGTGTAGACCACTTTCCGGACATATTACGATAGCACGAGACGGCAGTAGATCTATCTTACTAGTAACAGATTTCCTATAAAGATTAGTATTATAACAACAAACCAAAAGTTAGAAAAAAATCTATCTAATTTAAATCTATTTTTAAAACTATTTAAACACGTTTGTAGCCCAGTCAAATTAGACAATAATATGAGGAAATTAGTAATTTTCAAAACTATATTTCTATTTGAAATTATTGAAATATCAAGAGAACTCTAAGGCATTATGTATTAGTCAAAAAATACTTTTTGAAAATCGACTGTATTTTTCTTATAAATTATTATATTAAAAAATTGTTCAATCAAAAGTTGTAGGTACAGTTCCTAAACTACAACTTTCGTTTAAAACTTTTTTTCGTATTTTTATATAAAGAAGTTTAAGTTTAAACAATTAAAATTGTAAAATTTGCAACTTTTTTTAAATCACAGGTCATATCACTTCGAGAAAGTATTTTAATCTGATAGAATACGTTTTTAACTACCTAATTTCAGAAATTCATCGATTCCTTAATTTTATTCGACCCAATGTGTATATTGATTGGATTTGAGTTATTGACAAATGTTGGATTTTTCGAGTTTTCGTTTTTTGGCTATATCAAGTTTATTTCTAAAAAATTAAAAGAAAATTTTGAGATTATCCACGCACTTTTTTAATGAGAATTCAGTGACGTAGACAGTTTTTTTTATTACCTAATATTAAATTATCAAACAAACAGACAGCGTGCGAAAAAAATGCTGTAATTAGCGTATCTGCGCGGAACGCCGACCGTACCGCTGCAGCGACGAAATCTCAAAACGGTCATAATTAAAAACCACGCCTCGTAATAAAGCGATGGAAATTATATGTCCAAAAATGGATATCAATTGTAAAACTATGTCTAAATTGTTCAACATTTATAAGAGTTGCTCTTACTTTTGTTTTTTAAATTTTTAAATATTCCCTTTGTTGTTACTTTATACTTTTGTTAAGAATGATGTTATTAATACTGATAATTTTATTTGTAGATTGCATAAATTGTATCTAAATGTTTTTAATGAGGAGATGGTATTTGTTTTAAATAAGAATGCTACACCCGTATTTCATAAGGCATACTTGTAGCATATGCTGTTAAACCAGCAGTGGGGAAGAACTTCAAAATATGGTAGCTAAAGGTATTTTGAAACCCATAAGGTATTCAGGAATCGGGCTGGTCATATCGTAGTTGTCCCTAAGAAAGATTCTAAAAATTTCGCATGTGTGTAGATTTCAAGGTGATACATTGAATCGTTATTTAAAAATGGATCATTATCCATTACCATTAATTAAACGATGTCCTTAATGCAATGGCGGGTGGTAGTTTTTTTTTTGTGTTATTGACTTAAAAAAATGCTTATTGTACACCTTCTGTGGAGGAACGGTCTGGAAATTTATTAGTTATTAATACTCATAAAGCGTTTGTTTAAATTCACCAGGTTACCGTTTAAATTGTTTAAGGATTGATGCGTCCATGTCATAAATGGATAAAAGAATTAGCCCAGGTAAGAATAAGTTCATATATAACTCATATATGTTCCATAAAAGTTATACGGCATTTTAAATTCTGAATTGTCGGAGAAAAGAAGGTTGAGCTGTTGAGCTGTAATATAGATTAAACTAGTTGTAATCGATTCCAGCAAGGTTCATAAGTCCTCATAAATGGTAGAGAAGTTGGGCTGAACAGTGTGTTATCTTGTATTATTTTGTACATAGCTCACATTTTAAAAATTCTAAATTTAATATCTGCTATACGTTTTGTGGGACGTGGTGTCTTATTAAATTTAAATTTTAAAAATGTAATTTGTATTAACGCAAAAATATTTTTTAAGTTTTAGTTTGTTTGTTGACTTTCTATATGTATTTTTATGAGTTTTAAGGAGATTTAACTATTGGATCGTTATTACGGGTTGGTCTGGAAGATGGCAATTTCATTATATTGCCGAAACATGTGAGTTTCCTTTCCTTTTCTCCGACAATTTTCAAAATCTTAAAAAATTAAATATAACTTTTATGGGATGGATATGGTTTAAGTTCTTTGTGGATTTATTCTTTCTGCCAGGTTACCGTTTGGTGTTAAGTGTGCTCCTGCAATAATTTCAAGCAGCAATGGATAATATTCTTGCAAAACCTCCCCAAAACTGCATGTTATTTAGATGATGTTATTGTGACGGGCGGGAAGCGCTTGAAGTTGAATGCCAAGAAAATGTAGAAAAAAGTGTTTGATAGGCTCAATTATTACAATGTTAAAGTCAATATTGATAAATGTAAGCTTTTGGTGATGAGGTGAACTTTCTCTCGATTCTTTTTTGAGTGGTCAAGGAGTTAGACCTGTAAGTAGTAAAGTAGAAGCACCTGTACCAACTGATTTAACTGAAGTTAGACTCATATTTGGGATTGTTGAATTATTATGGAAGTATTTCTGCACTATTTTAATCGGTTACCATTGTCAGCCCTGGATGTGCAACAATGCACTTACATTGGATGAGGTTTTGTCTAATGTCATATATTATATTTAACAAAAAATGGTTGGCCCGGTAAAGTGTCTGATCCGGGATTAAACCCGTTTTTCAAACGTAAGTGCGAACAATTGTTTAATGTGGGGAAATCGTGTTGTTATCCCTTTTCAACTTCGCCTCTCGGTTCTGAAGTTACTCCATGAACAACATGTTGGAATTGTGCGTATGAAAATGTTGGCTAGAGGTGAGGTATGGTGGCCTGGAATTGACGAGGGGATTGAGAATTTTGTACGACATTGTGAGTCTTGCCAAATGCTTTCCGTAATCCCTAAATCTAGCTTCCAATCGTAGTCAAAAACTTGTAGAAACTTTCAAAGAGTTCATATTGATTTTTTGTACAAATTTGGGAAATATTTTCTCCTTATTGTCGATAGTTATTCTAAATGGTTTGATATACATATCATGCCATCACTAAATTGTGAAGCAACACTTGAAAAATTACGTTGTACTTTTGCTACATTTGGAATACCAGAAGAGTTGGTTTCGGAAAATGGTCCGCCGTTTAATGGGGAGGGATATAAAGTGTTTTGTTTAAATAATGGTATTAAGTGTACTCTGTCTCCTCCATATCATCCTCAATCAAATTGTTTTACTGAGAAGCAAGGTTTTTACTATCAAACAGTGTTTATCGAAACAGTTACTAAATAATGAAAAAGAGAGCATCAGTCAATCTCTTCAACACCAAATATCAAATTTCCTTTTTTTCTTTCGAAATACACCTCATTCTGTAACTAGCTTAAAACCTTCAGAGCTAGTATTTAAGCAAAATCCACGAACTAAGTTATCATTACTTTGACCAGAGTTCTTAAAGAAGGAAAGGGACAAAGAATTAAGCAGTAATAAAATAAAGAAGTTTTTGAAGGTCAAAAGTTTTAGCATTAATCTATAGTAATAACGTTCACAAAGGGTTTTAGGAAAAGTTCAAAAGGTGGTAAGCCATTGTACTTATTTAGTTAATGTTAATAACAATATCAGATTTATGCATTGTGATCAGTTGAAACCGTTTCTGTCTCCAGGTAAAGAGATACATAGCGAAGTATCAGTCGATGCCTCACCTATTACAGAAAAGTGGTCTAATGCGAAACCTTCACCCTCTCTTGACCTATTAAATAACGATTCTATGAATAACCACTCTGGGATATGTCAAAATAATGTAAATGTGAGGGAATCATTTGGTAATTCTCCTGCTTCATTAATACCAACACGGGAAACAGATAATACCTTGATGGAAACAAATACCTCTACCACAAAGATCACGTCTGAGTTATCTTCTTATACGACACCATCTCAGCCTCAATCAACTCGCTTTGGTAGGGTAATTAAGGCTCCTGTTAGGCTAAATAAAACGACAAATAGAAGAGCGTTGCTTTTAGTTTAGTTTAATTTTAGTTTCTAAAAACATGTAATATTTTCTTATTTGTTTGGGAGGAGTGTTGTGTATGCAAAACCTTAAGAGGTTGTTGACATATAGGACATAAACCACACATGAACTGTGCCCCAGGTTTCTAGGAAACGTGGTTGTTAATGTGTGTGTCAAGCCTGACATGAGTTTATGTTATCGTGAATCCTCAAATAAATATTTAATTAAAAAGTAGTGTTTTTCAATTACGAAAAATACATTATGGTTGTTAGAATATCATAGTATAATTAGTTATGGAACTTGTTGCCGGAGGTAAGTAGACTGTGTAATAAGTATTATATTATGTATATTTTTGGTAGATTGCTTTTTTAGGTTTTTAAAATATGTACAAGACATAATTTATAAATAGCATTTTAAAAATGTTGACAAATAACAAGTACTTTGTTTAACATAGTTTAACTGCAATTTCATGCTTAAATTCTGTCTTAACGTTAGTTAACCAGTATTAATTACATTTTGCTGCGATATTTTGCGATGTTGTCATATATTTTCTTTAGAATTTAAAGTTACCTATAGAAATTATATAAATATGAAACTATTAAAATTACGTGTGTTAATATAAGTCTTTTCAGGCTCACAATCATTTTATGTGTCATTAACAAAGAATGAACTGTCTGAGTATTTGAGAACTTACGATTCTTCAAAATTTAAAGAAAAGTGTGACCTGGTCGAAAAAGTGAAAAATGCTACCGGATTTCCAGAATTGTCAGCTGAGTCGCATATACAGTTACAAAAATTAGTTACACAGCTTAAGATGAAGTGGATGGCATCATCACGAAATATTAAAGCATTTCGCAATAAAAATAAATTATGGCTAGAAGGTAGAATCCAATTTACCTGCCCTTATAATGCTGATCAAGAACACAAAGTTGACACCCGTGGAAGACCAGCAGCCGAGTTCTCCAGTTCAAGTGAAAGATCAAAACGAAGGAGAACTGAAGAAATGCGTTCATCTTTTAGCCCAGAGGAGCTTACCTATAATGCTCAAATGCAATTCCGAGCAGCAGGCAACTTGGACACAGCAATTCTTATGAAGGATATAACTTTTTCTACGCCAAGAGAGCATCAAAATATAGAAAAAGTTATACCAAAGTTGATGCAGTTCCATTTTCATCTGATGAAGCATTATCACTATTTGTCGAGGCTAAACTAACAAAATTTCAATACAATGTCATCAGAGACGTAGCAAAGCAACATAATTCCAATTTATATCCAAATTATGAATCAATTACCTCTGCAAAAACGATGCTATCCCTTGGATTTGGTCATTACTGAAGGTATAGCTGAGGTACCTCTCCAAAGTTTGCTGAATCACACAGTTACTAGATTATGTCAATCGTTAAAAGAAGTATGTAATTCGTTGGATTCTGGGGACCTGAGTGATCTTTATTTAATAACCAAATGGGGATGTGATGGAAGCTCTGGACAGAGCGAATATAAACAAAGGTTTTGTATTTTAGTATTTCGGATTCAAGTATTTTTTCACTTCTTGTCCCGGTACAATTAGTCCATGGTGATTCAAATTCCAAAAAAAGCAGTTTATTATGGCAAAATCCTCGTCCGTCTTCAACCGGATATTGCAGACCAGTTCCTCTTCAATTTAAGCAGGAAACCACAGAACTATCAGTGATGGAAATGCAATATGTTGAAAATCAAATTTATTTTTTAAATCTCACTAAAATTAGACCCGAATACACCGACATATTTGTTCATCATAAATTACTTTTACAATGATAGATGGTAAAATATGTAATGCTGTTACAGACAATTCATCCACTAAAAAATGTTATCTTTGTGGCCTTACTTCAAAAGATTTCAATAAGATTGATCTAGCACTCATAAAGAAAATTTTGGACGAAAACGAGATATCAATTCGGATTATCACCTTTACACGTAAGTGGCAGGCAAGAGGAGAGAAGAATAAAGAAAAGGTGGTATCTAATAAGAACAGAATTCAAGAGCTATTCCGAAACGAAATGGGTTTATTAGTCGATAAACCAAAACCAGGGTTTGGCAGTACGAATGACGCCAATACTGCTCGTTGATTTTTCAGTGATCCTAAAACTTCATCAAGAATAACTGGCATTGATGAGGAAATAATTTCGCGATTTAGAATTATTTTATTGACTCTTTCTAGCGGTTATTCCATTAAAATTGAGCCCTTTAAAATTTATTGCCAGGCTACTGCTAGGAAGTTCGTCGAATTATATCCTTGGTATAATAATATGCCTACTACGGTTCATAAAATTTTAATTCATAGTGCTGCAATAATTGAGAATTCAATTTTACCTATCGGGCAGCTTGGTGAAGAAGCCCAAGAATCCCGCAATAAAGACATTAAAAAATCAGAGAGTGTTTTATTTCTAAGATATTTTCCACAATCTTTTAGTTTCTCTGACCCGTTAATCTCAGTATGAGAACAACTCAATCCTAAACTATAAAAAATTATCCACATGAAGTACTAAAGATTTTCGATGAACCTTATATTGCAAAAATAATCCTGAGCGACCTGAAGATGAAAGCTAATTCAATGATTCTGAGTAAATCGTAAAATGTCACCGCCTCTACAGATTTTGCCATCACCGTTATTGCACCTTTTTATTAGCTATTAGATCTATTTTGTAAATAAGCATAGGGTGGAAGTTTATGTAAATTATCGTGAGGTACTGTTCATTTGTGCACAATTATTATTTGTTTTGAATTTTTATGTTTTATGTAATACATATGCAGGGTGGGCCAACGCCGAAGAAACAGAGGCAATTGCAGCCGCATCGATAATTAAAAAAAGACCTGTCAATTTTATTTCTGAGGAGGGCATCTTTTCAATTGCATTATTAAATTGTTACTGCAGTATCGTTTGTTTTTCTAAATGACAATATCCGCGAAATCATATGGACGGCCATCTAAGGGTTTTTGTACGGTTGGTGTAGCCAAACGCCCAAAGAAACTTACAGCCAAAAACAGTAAGTTTGTTTCGAATATCTCAAAACCGGCTGAGATTTTGTAAAATGCTAGTAATTTTCTTGACCAGCATAGAAAAATTCTAATCATTCACAACTACAATTTTTCGAAACTTTCGAACGACGAAGTATGCTGGAATTATCGAGAAGTAACAGACATATCTGAATCAAAGGTTAGTATAAGAGAGTGTCTTAATGTGTGGAGACATCATTTAACCATTGCATTTCGCTTCAAAATACATTTAACTCATCTTACCTATATCTAAAGTTGTTTAGCCAGTATCCTGATTCAAAGTTCAAAAAATTTTTTAATTTTGCTTATAAACAAAAAGAACGGTTTTGTTTTGATTTTGATGTTATTTGGTATTGCACCTCTTACAGATGTAGGTCATTTTTTAAGGTGATGTTAGTTAATAGTGACTATTAATGTACGAAACGCAGGTAACCCGGCAAAACCACTCAAAACTTTAATGTTAAGACCAATAACTTTTCAAAAAATAGTTTTAGAAAGAGATATCTAATAGTAATCTTTGTTGCTTGCCAATTGATTTATCTTGTAAGGTTTAGACACAAAAATAAAATCTGAGGGACCGCGCACTGCATTTCTTAAAACATATTATCTAGCAGTCTGGTATTCTAAAAAATAAATGACGATAAGGCATTTTGTTATGATATTTATTAGTGACAAGTAGGTATGTACTTCACTAGATCTGTAAATGCTCAATGTGAACACCACCTTCCTGGATGCAAAGATTGATTCGACGCAAAAAAATTGAACTGTACTCGTTGTAACATTTCTGCATCATTCCCTTAATGAACTGTGAAGTGTTCTGTACTCTGGCCCAAAGTTCGTCCTGTGTGTTTATAGGACGAGATTACACTTTTACTCTTTAGAGCTCCCCACACAAAAGAATCGCAAACATTTAAATTCAGAACGAGGTGCCCATTTAGTAGGAGCATCAGCTCTCTGGCTCTATCCATTTGTTAGGAAACTGTACATGAAGATGATTCCAAACGTTCAATGTAATGTGGTAGTGCTCCATCATGTAGAAACACATGTCGCGTCTAAGATTTAACGGCAAGTGTTCTAATAAATCGGGTAAGGTATTTACAAGGAAGGTAAATAATTCTTCCATTTAAACGATTTGGTAAAATGTCAGAGCCTATGATGAAACTGCTGATTATCCCTACTCCATACTTTTATTCGAAACTCATGTTGAAAGCGGCGTTACTTGATGAAATGTGGATTTTCTTACCTGTATACACATGCTTGTTGTGCAAATTTGTCATACCCTCCTCATGAAACATGCTCTATCAGTAAAGAGAATTTTGCTATTAAATTGATATCTTCAGCTCTTCTTCTTGAATGAACATACAAACTCAAGACGCGCGAGGTATCAGCTGGCAAAAAGCTACTGAACGTTTTGTACATGATAAGGATATAGCAATTGTTCTTTAAGAACTCTATGAGCAACATTCTTGCAATGCTAAGCATCGAGCATTTACTTCTGGATTTTCTTCTACTATTTCTAGAATTTGTTCTTCTAACGATCAGCTGTGATCGATGCAAGTTTTCCTGTTTCGCGAAAGCGTCTTTCAATGTTTGCAAAAGTTTGACGATTGGGCACGCGACGATTTGGAAAACACTTCTGACAATTTCTGCAAATATCCTAAAACCATCAACATATCCGTTTGCTCAGATAAGTATAGTTTACAGCCATCACTACGTAAATAACGAAGAATATTCACTGCTAAAGATCACTAGCTAACACCAATAGCAATTTGAGTCATTTCACAAATGATAAACTACAGTTATCATTTATTTTTAGAATACCGGTCTGCTAGATAATATCTATTTTAAGAAATGCAGTGCAGTGGTCCTCAGATTTTATATTTTGTATCTAAACATTAAAAGGTCCTACTCACTAACAAATAACAAAAAAAGATTACTATTGAATGTCTCTTCTGAAACTATTTTTGAAAAGTTATTGGTCTAACATTAAAAAGTTTTTGAGTGGTTTTGCCGGGTTACCGTGTTTCGTACACGAATGGTCCACTGATAATAACTAATATCACCTAAAGATGACATCTTGGGTGAGTGCAATACCAAATAACTGTTACTGTTATAAGAAATAAAAAAATTTCTTTTGAACTTTGAATCAGAATACTGGCTAAACGAAGCACTTTTGGATATGATGTTGGTCAAAATCATCTTATTTTTATTTAGAATCTGTGGTTAAGGATGTCCACACATTTTAGGACACCCTGTATAATAATCACATGTCAAATGTCCATCAATAACGGGAACCCTGCAACGGACGATGACGACGTCGTACAGAATAGCGATCCTAGTAACCAAACTCTTAAGTTGTTGAAATGACTAAAAAATGAATGCAAATACATGATTGCACAACTTCATGATAAAATCTCTTTGTTTAACAAGTGTTTTGATTTTTAAACACATAAATTGCTTTTATATACTTCAAGCAGGCAGTTGATATACATAACAAGCTGTTAGAAGACAAAAAATAACAATAACAGCAATCTGTAAGAGAATGCACTAATATGTGCAATATTTGATCGCTTTTCTTACTGTTATCACATTACAAAATATGCCATCTGTTTAACACATTACCTGGTATGTTATAAAGGAAAATAAAAAAGTATGGTGTACTTCTGCTGAGTTCTACATTAAGTTATGAACGACACTAAAATTCCATAGCCTTAATTACTAGGCATGGTTTTCGTTCAAAATCTTTGCAAGGATCTGAGATAGATGTACCACATAAAAATAGTCAAAAAACGCTACTACTTCAAGATGTGGTATCATACTGATCATAATCAATTAAAAAAAAACAATGGTAGATGTGAATTAAAACTAAATTAAATGCAATATTGCTTACCGATGTCGTAATAATCGGTTGCAAATTCCCAAAATATTCTCGCTCCTTCTTTGTGTGTTGGAACCCTAACTGTAACCGTTTCCCCATGTCCTACTCTGACTACACTATCGCCCTCTGCTTGTGATATTGTTTGTTTGAAAGCTTGAATGTCAGATCTAGTCCACATACTCGCAGGAACTAAGGTTTCTTCAAGAGATCCCTTTGTATTGGAGTTTATGTCTTCTTTGAAACTTGTATTCTGTAAATTGTAATAAATTTTAAAATATAGATCTTTACGGATAGTGATAAAAGCTTTACTTTGATTCATGCATAGTCTCAAACTCTTCTCGACATTTTCGTTCGTAATTATATCTCCTTGAGCTGCTTGTAATTAAGCTGCATATACTCGTATATAGTGCTGTTCTTGCAGCGTTTCAACCAGTGTTCCTGTTTCTGCCCGGATCGCTCTGTAAATAATTGTTTTATGACAAAATCTTTTAAAGTTATTTTCTTTTTATGTTTAGATATATACATTTTCAAAATCTGATAAACAACTATATTTAAAATGCTTTCTTTCCTTACGGGAGAAAGTTGGGGGAGTAATATTCTAAGAGTGGATGAAAAATGCAGTATAGAGACATTGTGACTAGGAAACATTTTTGTTTCGTCTTGAGGAGAAATACCACATACACTCGCAAATGTGTAAGGATTACGGATAAAGTTTTGCCTGACTAGTTATACTCCGATATCTGCAGGAAAAGACAATTTTTCAGCATTGAAAAGTGGGATGACATGGGGCACCATTAGACTATCTAAGGCCCCTTGCAAGATTAAGTAATGATGCATAATTAACATAAACTTTATCTCTTCACATTACTCGCAATCCTATGATCGTTAATGAATGCAAGGGGGAACAAGATGTGGGATCTCTGGGTACACCGGATGTAGTATTGTAAAATCTTGACGTACAGGAATTTATTTTAACGGAGGGCCTCCTGCTCACAAGTAATACTCTAACCAGACGAAAACAGCACCACAATTCCTAGCAACTTTTCAAAGCAAGTCTGTTTACACAATCAAAAGCTTACTGAAAGTCAGTGTATTCCTACACAATCTACTTTGAAAATCTTTACTAAACTGATCAAGAATATACTGTTTAAAAACCAAGATATATGATGTTCTGATATAATTATAGGTCTTAGTATTGCGGACAGTTTCTTACACACCAACATCTGGAATTTCACTTATACAGGGCGACAAACGATAAAGAAAATTTTTTTTTTTTCATGCGCTTATATTTTTATATAAAATTTTAAAGACATTTCTATTGCTCTAGTCAATTTTATATAGCATTCCCTATACCCAAATCTTGTTATTTTAAGAGATATTTCAAGTTTAGCATGAAACCTGACATCTCTTTAGATTTCTAATAATAATCAATATAGCCAATAAAACTTGATCCAATTGTTATTTTCTGGTTACAGTTAATTGAGGATATCATAATTTTGCAATTATACTTATAATTTTCAAGCGTTTTATTTATTTTAGATCGATACAAATTTCTAAAATAATAATCTGTGAAGATTTTAATTTAAACATCTTGATAAAGTCAAGAAAAATTAATACTGCAACTTGCATTGACAATATTTTAACCATATACTTTTTAAAAAATGAAGCACGAACTCTTAACATAGAAGTTGGGATTTATCTGACCACAATGCTCAATTTTTGACTATATCTAGTTTGCTAAATCCTACAAACTACATTAAATACATTTATACATTAGGAATATACTAATATAAACAACAATAAATTTACGAGTATCTTAGGAACGAGTAAATTGAACTTTGGCACACAATTTTAATATTTCAAAGTAGATTCCAAAGTAGAGATATTTCCGATCATTTAAAGACTGTCTTTTATAATAGCTTATCCAATAACAAAAAAAAAAATTGTAAAAATCCTAAATCTGGATAACAAAAGGTCTCAAAGCTTCATGGAAAACAAAAATAAATGTATATTAATGAGGATATATTGAAAAATTCTTAGCCTACTATAGAACCAAACAAAATTTCAATGTCAAAATATTTTATTACTCAACATATTCTCCTTTAATTGGATACATTTATTACAGCGAACCTGCAACGTCTCTAGACCTTTCAAAAATGTTTCTTCTTGCTCTGCAAACCAGACCTCCACAGCTTCTATTACCTCCTTGTTGGAAGAAAATGTACGACCTTTAAACTTTTTTTCAGTTGAGGAAAGAGGTGATAGTCGGACGGAGCCAAATCGGGTGAATAAGGGGTGTTCTAGTAATTCAAACCCTAAATCACGAATTTTTGCATGGCAACATGAGATTTGTGTGCAGGGGCGTTGTCCTGCAAAAACAAAACACCTTTGGATAGCTTTCCGCGTCTTCTCTTTAATATTTTTCCGTAGAGTGGTCAGTAATGTCGAATAGTAATCTCCAGTTATTGTTCTACCCTTATCCAAAAATCAATCATGATTACTCCATGGCAATCCCAAAAACTGAAGCAAGAACTTTTCCAGCAGATTTTGGACACGAAACTTCTTAGGTCTTGGAGAACCAGAGTGTCGCCATTCCATCGATTGTTGCTTTGTTTCTGGATCGTAGAAATGTACCCAAGTCTCATCCATAGTAACAATTCGGTTTAAGAAGTCTCACATCGTTTTCAAATCGAGCACAGATCGAACGCGATGCTTCTACCCTTGCACGCTTTTGGTCAACATTCAAACATTTGGGGATCCATTTTGCAGCAATTTTTCTCATGTCCAAATTGACGTGAACCATATGATGAACGCGTTCGTATGAAATATTCAGTGCTTCAGATATCCGTTTTAGCCCAATTCGACGGTCTGATAAAATCATGTCATGAACTGCATCGATATTTTCGGGGACTGACACAGAAACTGGCCTTCCCGATCGGTCATCATCTTAAATGGAAAATTTACCTCTTTTGAAGCTTGCATTCCAATTTTGACGGTCGCATACGAAGGACATTGATCACCAAGGGTATTAAGTATATTTTCGTAAATCTGCTTACCTCTTAACCCTTTTAAATACAGGTACTTGATGATGGCTCGATACTCCAATTTTTCGATTTTCAATTTCAGTGGACATCTTTTTTCATTTAAAGTTATTGTTCGTTGCTATGGTAACGCAATATTTTGTTTATGCAAGGAACTGGTCTAGGCTAACTAGATATCAATACATCCTCGTATGTGCTTAAAAATTTTCCAAATAACATTTTGAAGCAGTACTATATCAAATACAGCCAAATTTTTGAGAAGTGTCTGCAAAACAGCTAAAAAATTACATGTGCAGCATTCATAACTTTAATCAAATAACATCATAAAACAACTTGGCAAATCATCAATTAAGAATTAAACAAATGTAGTAAAAATCAGTTGAACATTAATTTAAACATAAATGACACTAAAGTAGAAAATCCAGTCAATGTAGAAAACATATTTAACGAATATTTTACAAATTTACCAACTACGATACTTAAAAATGTAGTCATTAATGATACTACTTAGAACAAACTTATAAAACATAAAAATAAGGCCCACTATCAGATCTCATTAATGTTTGTTTTACGAATGGTTATTTTCCAAAAGAATTTAAATTTGCAAAAGTTTTCAAAAAAGGCTGTAAATCTTCGGTTTTTAATTACAGACCTATAACTATACTGCCAGCGCTTTTAAAAGTTTTTGAACATATTTTAAAAAACCGACTTTTGAGAAACAAGACTATTTCTGCAAAATCAACATTTTTTTGTAAACATAAATCTACCTTTACAGCTATAGAAAAATCCTACAATATTAGCAAGTATTAATAAAAAAAAAATTAGAGGTTAGTTTAAATTGCAACTTATCCAAGGCATTTGATTTAGATAATCATAAAATCTTACTACAAAAATTCGAGTATTACGGAATCAAATCAGGTATAGTAACAAGACAGAGACAGAATATTTTATTCAGAACCGAAATACATATGTGTATTACGGTATACCACAAGGTTCAATATTAGGACCAATACTGTTCATTATTTACATAAACGACCTCCCTGTTAACATACCCTTTCCTATTACTATGTATGCCTATGACCCCAATGTTGTCGTACGAAGTAACTCAATTAAAGAACTTGTATCAAATACAAAAATAGCGTTAAATTGTTTAGAAAATTGGAGAAAACTTCCTTGTTACCCTTCTCAACCGCTAGCAATAACGATTTTTTTCCAATTCAATTAATGCGTCTCATATCAATCTAAACATTTCTTACGTCAGAAAAACTACTGGGTATAGTTGTAGATAGTAAATTCAAGTGGGTACAACACATATAAAAATGAAAGAAAGCTGCAGACAAATATTTGTTAACCATAATATAATGACAGTTATCAATTTATACATATTCGAATGTTGACTTCACGTTTTTAACAATAAACCACATATTAAAATAAGTGCCGATATTCATAATTACCATACAAGAAACAATTTATTGTGTACACAAAAACCTAAAAATTTTATGTTTTCTACATTTCTCCGTAAAACTTTTTAATAATCTTCCTTGTGAAATTAAAAACATTGACAATATTAGAAAATTTCAAATTGCTTTGAAGAATCATTTTAGTAGTTGTTGCTTTTATACAGTAAACGAATATTTATGTATACATACAGTGTGACTCATTTTGAATGGAAACACCCTGTAAAATTGGGAGTTATTAATAGATATCGGCCAATTTTTTTTTAAATGTCAAGCTATAACAGATCTACTTCTGGACAAAATTTTAAATGTTTATTCCAATTTTCAAGGCATGCTACGATACTTTTCTTAGACGAAATTGAATATTTTTATTAGCGATATTTTTAAAATAAAAATTTCTACGCCACTGGATTCAGAGAGGCTTCAAATAGCTATGACCAAAATTTTATAAAAATAAGTTTATTAATAACAAAGTTATGACTACTTAAAGTTCGAAAACTCATTATGCTAATTCGTAACAAAATAACACCCTGTATCAATAGATGGCCATGGAAAACATTTGATTTCATATCCTAGTTCTTTCTACCAATCCACCATTCAGTTCAATACATTTTTCGTAGCGCTTTCGGATATGTTTAATTGCTTTTCTCAGTACTTGAGGGGTAATTTCTTGGCATGCTTGTCGAATTCTTGCACAAAGTTCGTTTCTGTCTCTTGGGCGGGTTTTGTAAACTTTTGTGTGAGTAGTCCCCAGAAAAAGAAGTCTAAAATTGTTAGATCTGGAGATCTTGGTGGCCAATGTATTAACGAACTACCACGGCCTATCCATCGGTTTGATAATGGTCGTCCAGCCATTGCCTCACAAGTCTGGCATAATGGACTGAACACCCATCTAACTGGAAACGTAAATTCAATCGTTCGTTAATTGGAATCTCGTGGATGGCATCCCACAAATCCGTATTTAAAAATTTAAAAAGTTCTGCGCGTTAATGTTCACTTCAAAAAGAAAGGACCAATAATTCTTTCGTTGAGTATCCCGCACCAGACGTTAATTTTTGGGAATATTGGCTTTACAATTTATTACCCAGTGGGGGTTTTCACTTGCCCAATAGCGACAATTTTGTGATGAAACTATACCATTTGTAGTGAATGTGGCTTCGTCGGTAAACATCACATTTTTTAGAAAATTACGGTCATTTAAATATTCTCCTTGGGCCCATAAACAATATTCCAAACGTAATACTTCGTCGCCTTCTCGCAAAGTGTGCAGAAACTTCGGTTTAAAAGGTTTAATATTGTTTCTTTTGACACATCGCCGAATGGTTTCTCGATGAATATTCAAATTTATACTGGCTTCTCTTAAACTGGTATTAGGATTATTTCTAAAATAATCTAAAATTGGTTGATCATTTCTGTTTACCCTTTGCACAGGATTAGTTTTTAAAAGGGTTCTTGATACTGCACCTGTGTCATTAAATATGTTTTTTACTTTATTCACCGTGCCACAGCTAATACGTCGATCACCATGTCTTTCATTAAATATTCTGCAAACCTCTCTGGCACTTCTGTCATTGTCTCCTACAAGACGTATTATTTCAATTTTCTCTCTTAAACTTAATCTTTCAGCCATAATACACAATAAAATATCAACTGGAAGTAAATTATATTACTGATACTACAATGTCACTGAAATTGATCACATCTGTCAAACAGTAGCAAATTTCCATGGCAACTAAGATTTAAATCGAAATATTATGCTTTACTTAATGTCGTTAAAAGTTAAATGTAATTCCGTGATTTTTAATAAATTCTGATGATACTTTAATTTTTTTTCTTCATTTCCGACTTATTCTAATAAGTACTAAACAATAAATAATAATTTCCATGGCCATCTATTGATACAGGGTGTTATTTTGTTACGAATTAGCATAATGAGTTTTCGAACTTTAAGTAGTCATAACTTTGTTATTAATAAACTTATTTTATAAAATTTTGGTCATAGCTATTTGAAGCCTCTCTGAATCCAGTGGCGTAGAAATTTTATTTTAAAAATATCGCTAATAAAAATATTCAATTTCGTCTAAGAAAAGTATCGTAGCATGCCTTGAAAATTGGAATAAACATTTAAAATTTTGTCCAGAAGTAGATCTGTTATAGCTTGACATTTAAAAAAAAATTGGCCGATATCTATTAATAACTCCCAATTTTACAGGGGTGTTTCCATTCAAAATGAGTCACACTGTAGATAAGTTGTACATTTTAATCTAATTATATTTATTTTTTAGCATTTACTAGATACACGTATATTTAATGATAACCAAATTTTTTAGTTATAGAGCTTTGTTGTTATTATGATCTATGTATTCAATGCTATTGCACTGAAATATACTTACTTATTGAACAGTGGCCATTACACCTTGAAATTTGAATAACCTTTAAGGTTCTAAACTTGTAAATATTGGCAATTCAAATTTCTACTTTGAACATACGAAAGTTGAAGTGTTGATTGAAAACATATCAAATATTTTTCAGTAAAGAATTCGAATTCATGTTCTTATAGAAATGGTTTCAAGTTAGATACCCAATGCTTTCCGATAGAAAATCGCTTATTATTATTGAAGTTACTAGTAAAACTGAAGACTGAAGATTTTATCGTCAAATTGACTACAGTTTCATTAACAGGCAAGCAAACCTAGTAACCTTCTATTGCTTTTTGGTTTCCAAGCATTAAGCTTAAGTGAATGTGTTGAAACATAGACAATGTAAAAATACAACGATTTAAACATTGCTTAATTTAATAGTTTTAATGAAATAAAAAAATTGATTGCAAAGAGGAATGTTTCTTGTAGAGCTCTCATGGATTAAAATGTTCCGTTTTTGTTTGCATTTCTTGTAAAATATTCTTGAAATGGAATGAATATTAACCAATTTTAAACAAATTTTTTCCAAAAACTTTTAAACAATTTTAAACCTTCCTTTATCCTTTGACACCTTTTTTGTTTATATAACAATGTTTTATGTAAATTTTATGTATACATTGACACCCATGTGATCAGTTTCAATTCCTACTGACGATGAAATAAAAAAGTAGTGTTAACAAATCATACCAGGATATTGTAGCTTCGCATAATTTCGAAATTGTTCAAAAGTTTGTTCGTTTAGTGCCTGTTGTATTTGTCTTTTGATGGCTTCTTCTTTTTGTATTTGTTCTTGTACTAATTTTTCTTCGGCTTCCTTCTTTAATGTCTCTTCACGTTCAATTAATTTTCGTTTCTCTTCCTCCTTACTAAAATTGAAAAAAAATTATAGAAATAATAACTTTAGCTTATTGAAAATTTACGCCAGTCTTTCCTGTTCCCTCTTTTCCATGCGATGCGCTTCCAAAAAAGCTGTAAACAAAGGGCATCGCCTACTTAGTAATTCCACAAAACCAGCTCGAGCCTGATCAAAGTCTAATTTTCCTAACTTCTGCCAAGCTAATCGTCGATCACGGCCCACAACGTCTAAAGCACCAAGTGGAGGTAATTTTGCAATTGCTTCTGACAAAGGTCCATGTGATACTTGTTGAGAAAACGCAACTAAAGATAATTTATCCTCATAGCTTAGGTGTATAGCTTTGCCTTCTTTTTCTGTTGAATATATCAT
This sequence comes from Abscondita cerata, assembly GCA_030710515.1. Classification (NCBI taxonomy): domain Eukaryota; kingdom Metazoa; phylum Arthropoda; class Insecta; order Coleoptera; family Lampyridae; genus Abscondita; species Abscondita cerata. The sequence continues at coordinate 84,850 of JALBCR010002508.1, read as the reverse complement.
AAAAGGCAATTGAGCTAACCTTCAAAAAAGGAATTTATTTACCTTTGTAGAAACTCAAGGCCAATTTATATATTTCTTCTAAAGTTAAATTATAATCATTTTTCTCATCTAGTTTTTCGTTTTCAATTTGAATGGAAGTCGGTGGTAAATTTAATCGTAAATCATAAAATTTTTCTGTGAGTTGTATACTATCGCCTACGGTAGCCATTGTTACCAAACTGACCAAACTAAATTATCTGTCAACTTAAAGAATGCCAAATGTTAAACTGCAATTTTAAATTGGTGTATTATGTATTATTATTATTATTCTGTAAATTGTGAAATGAGTATAATTGCTAAATTCAATGCCAGTTTTTGTTATTTCCATCTGACATTAACTTTATTATAGTACCTATATCGATTTAGCTTTAAGTGTTTATCAAATTTAAAATAGTACACGTAATAATAATACTTTTGAGATAAACTTTTGGTGAAAATCTTTTTTAGACGCATTTTAAGTCTAACATAAAAACAGTTTATCGTAAATTTGCTAATAGGCTTCTCTCACTTATCGTTGATGGCCCATCCAGCTCATTACAGGTTTTTTTAAATACAATTGTATGATTATACCGAGTGTCCACTTATATTATCCCCTATTTTAACTGCCTATAACTTCTAAACAGTTCAGGATAGAAACATGCGGTTTTCACTGAAATGTTATAATTTAGTATAAGTTTTCGTTGAATATATTGAATTTTTTCTATCGACTTTGAGGATGTCATAACAAAAATGGCGGATTTTGACAATTTTTTTGTTAACTTTTTTTTTAAGGACACCCCCAATATATTTTTATAGTTTTAAAGAACGAACTTTCACCTATCCAGCGATGCAAAGTTTTTCAATATCGGTTAGCGTATGAACGAGTAATTAATTTTTAAAATGAGAGAAACAAATCAAAAATCGTACAACAGAACATCAATTTGTACGATTTACGTAAATGTATTCAAAGAAAACGTATACTAAAATGTAACATTTAAGTGAAACCCGCATGTTTTTATCTAAACCGTTCAGAAGTTATAGCGTTTGGCAGTTAAAATAGGGAAAATATAAGTGGACACCCGGTATTGCACGGTACTGGCCTTTCATTTTAGATCCAAACACAGTGTGTTCCAAATTGAGTAGGATATTGTACATGGCTATTTTACAATTTTGCTTAAATATGGACAATGATGTGTACAGTTTATGCGCGCTGGTTCTGATTCCGAACAGTTCCGAACTTATTCGGAAAATCTCAAAATTAAATTTTCGATAAATTCAAAATTTCCTTTATTGCGAAAAAATTTCAAACAAAAGATGCTTTTAATTTAAAAAAAAAAATTACTCTCTTATGGCTCTCGAGATAATGTTAGTAACTTAATTTTAATTAAAAAATATCAATTTCTTTTCTGCTTTCAATCTAGGTTTCAGATAATAAATTGTTGCGTATTTGAAAATAATTTGATATGAACACATCCGTATTTTTGATGACAATTTATAAAACATTCTAACGCTTTAGAAACATAGATAAAATATACATGAATATTATATATTAAGTGACTAAAATTAATGAATGTAAAATACAATTTTTTCGGTTTCATAAAATATTTACCGTTTCCATAAACTTATACTTTACATATACAGGCTGTCCAGAAACTCTCCTGACAAACGAAGACCGGAGATTCCTCAGATAATTTTAAGACAATTTAACCCAATTCACCTAGTTCGAAAATGCTTCCTAAGGGAGCTAGAGCTCTTTGAAGATGGCACCTTGTAAATAGTTTTTTAAATACCTCCAGAACGCTTCTACTTAGAAAAGCAAAAACTGGTATTATTGTTTAACCTTCAGAGATGAATCGATTCCATCAATTGCGAATTTCTAGTACCGCTCATAGGCGTCCGTTTTGGGTAGGTCAACGGTTATTTTAACATAACTTTTTGTCTTTAACTTTTAAGCATTTCTGACACTAGATTATTAAATTTTCAGGTATTCTAGTACTAAAAGGTACTCTTACTTTAAGTCATTAGGATACACCGTTTTTCTAGAAAAATGGATTTGAAAATTTTTGTTTTTGTCATTAAATTTAATTTATTTTTTGCACTAGTTGGCTTTGAACTGCCAACAAAAGTAAAACCTACGTTTTTCATTGTCAAATTGTTGTCAGTTCGCAAAGTTTATCTTTTTATTTTTTACTTTACCAAGCGCCATCTTCAAAGAGCTCTAGCTCCCTTACGAAACATTTTCGGACTAGGTGAATTGGGTTAAATTGTCTTAAAATTATCTGAAGAATCTCCGGTCTTCGTTTGTCAGGAGAGTTTCTGGACACCCTGTATATCGTACAAAAGCGAATTAATTGAGCATGGTCGTCTTAGCCCTCCCCTCCACAACACAAGCTAACACAACTAAAAATAACGCTAGCATACCTTTAACAACGGAGTTATTGAGGTTTTAATTTGGAGGGGTAAGGCGACCTTAGTCCTCCCACAAAAATATTCAATTTTTGATATTTGCACACGAGAGAATAAGCTAGCACAGGCTAAGCACACTTTGCCCAATGCTAGCGCATTTTTAATAACGGAGTTATTGAGGGTTGAATCGATGAACGCCAGCTCCTTCCCCCACAACAAAGTTTCGAACTTTGACGTGTGAATATTGAACAGCTGAGCTAGCACAACTAAAAGTAACGCTAGCACACCTTTAATAATAAAGTTATGGATATTTTAATCCCACAAAAACATATCAATATTTTGATATGTGCACACTTATAATAAGAATAGGTAACACAACAGCTTAACACTAGCATACTTTTAATAAAGGAGTAACAGTAATTGTTTAAATTTATTTTTATAAAATATTAGTCATACAAAATAGTTATAACAAATAAAATTATCCATAAAACAGTTACATTTATCGTATCGGTTTTAGTTTATTTTATTTTTTACTTTATCTATCAAAATTTTGTAATTTGCAAAGCACTTTCTATACGCTGTGTATTTTATTTTTGAAGGAAACTGTTTTGTGCCACCGTACACTTTCGATACTCTTTTACGCGTTTGTTAGTATCGAAACGATGTGAAGTTCTGTGCAAAATACTTTACATTTGCAACAAATTATTGATTTTATTTATTTATTTATTTGTATGGTACATTTTAAATATTGTATTGTGATGTAAGTGTTATGTATGGTGCCTCAGAAGATCAGTATAAACCTGTATAGTGTGTGACGAAACCGTGTGCAATAGTGGATTGGTTCAAAGTATTTGCTTAAAGGTTTAGGAAAACCACTAAAACCTAAACCTAAACATATGCCCTTACCCCCTTAGTATTTATATGTAATAATACTAATTAAGTGTGTAAACATTATAGAAGGTAAATAAGAACATAAAATATAACAACACAGCCATTGCTTGACGACATATAATGGTCGGGTCCAAACGACAATAGTAGGTTAAAGAAATAGTAAAACAAAATAATAGAAAAACAGATAATCAAGACAGGACAAGAATACAAAATATTCTTCAGACCATAACTTTTCCCACTCTTCAACTTCAGAAAAAGCCGTACTTTGGTGGTCTAGCAACCATATAGGACTTCGAGATTTAAGACTTTTAGCAGGAGGGTTGTCAATGTCATTCCAAATTGGTAAGTTTTTGTTGAGTCGGCATTTATCTCATTCTAGTTTTAACGCAGCTTTTTGTCGAATGTTCGATGGAGTAATATTAAGAAGAACAGGAAGCCAATCGAGAGGAGTAGATTTAATGGTTTCACTAATTATACGCATAGCGCAATTCAACTTGGCATCTATTTTTTTTTGTATGATAACTATTCAACCAGACAGGAGCACAATATTCTGTTGTAGAATAAACTAATGCCAATGTAGCTGTACGAAGTGTCTTTGCAAATAACGTAGCAGGTCGGTTAGAAAGTTGGTATTTGCCATATTCGACTATTTCCAGTCTAAAATATTTTTAAAATAGTGGCACTTCCGGATACACAATTGTTATATGTATAGTTCAAACAAAAGCTATAGACATAAAAATTTTCAACAACTTTTTTTCATATTTTTTGTATAGGTAATTGATATTGGCAGTGATATTGTAGCATTAATTAATATCACGTGATTGTTACATTTCATCTTATCGGATCAAAAAATAGTTTAAACAAAAGTGTGTAGAATTAAATTACAAACAACTTTCGTTTAAAGCAAAAATGTGTAAAATAAATATTTTTCTAAATATTTCAAAAATTTGTTAATCTGTGTAGGTTAGATATATTATGCCCAAAATCTAATCTGATCTGCAGCATTATAAATAAATAACGCTTGTTTTATTTCAGATAATTGTAATTGGTAGGTACCTTTGTAAATCCTACATATCCTGTTCGAATATGAAAATATTATTAAGTCAAACTAAAAAACAAATGGAAAGCATCTTATAACATGGTGGTATTTAGGCGTACATCATATTAAATTTTTTATTGTATTTGTACACAAATTATATAGTATAGGTAATGTATTTTGTATAGTACGTGAAAAACATTATGTTTTTATTCAAAACCATTAATTAACCACATTAACTTTGTTTGTTAACCAACACACCACTTCCTCCTGTTTCACTACATAAAAATACAGAATGTATTACCAGTTAACAAAATGGATAACGACGCTTTAGCTGTTGAAAATCTGCAAAAGTATTTGAAAATTCAACTTCGCATCCCAATATAAACTACAGTATGTAATTAAGTAGGTACAGTATAAAAGCAATTATTTGACTTATTCTTGTGTATGTTAAGAGCCAGTCATTGAATTCCTTCGGCAACTTGCACAAAACTTGGAGTTATCAATATCAGTGTATGAGTACGTTCCTGATAATCCAATTGCTATTTTAACATGGATTGGTACAGAACCGTATTTGCCTTCTATACTTCTAAACAGTCACATGGACACAGTACCAGTAACCAAGGTACTACAAAAGAGAGTCAATCATAGATAAAAATAACAATTTTTCTCAGCAAAATTGGAAACACGATCCTTTTGGAGCTGTCATTGATGAGTCTGGCAACATCTACGGTCGAGGGTCGCAGGATTGCAAAAGTCTTGGTTTGATGTACTTAGAAGCAATTCGTAGATTAAAGCAGAAAGGAGTACAACTTCGGCGTACAGTACATGCACTGTTTGTTCCAGGTTAGTGTTTTAAAAGTCTTTCTAATTGTAATCAGCAAGCGTTTGTAGACGAAGAAGTAGGTGGTGACCGTGGAACGAATGCGTTTATTGACAAAAAGGAATTTCGCGCCTTGAACATTGGATTTGGTATCGATGAAGCTATGCCTAATCGAGGCAATAAATTTACGATTTCCTACAGTGACAGGTTGAGTTGGAGTAGGTAGCTCTCATTACACCGCCAATATATAAAGCATATAGATTATGTATTGTTGGACTATAGATAATTTTTTATACGAAACTATAGCCTTAGCAATGCATAAGTGTGATGTCATTATGAGGCTTTATTGTTAGCTCTTTTTTTATTTGCTTTTACTGCTATTACACTATGTCCCAAATTGAGTAGCATTGTATGGCTATTATCTTTGTTATTATTAATTTTAGATAAATGAGCAATGATATATCGTTTATTATCGTAGTTCAAATTCTGCTTAGAAAAGTAGAAATTTTGAACAGTTATTTTAGGTACCTACACAAGTAGGCCATGAAAGTTATTTATTGTGCAAATATACATCTTATGTATGTTGCTGATTTAGTGAGAAATTAACTATTTTTATAATTAATTACTTAAAATTGACAGCTCACACTTATGATGTATTTGGTTGAAAGTCAAGACAACATAACAAATTTGTTTTGATTATGATAACTCACTGTAAACAATAACTATCAAACACGTTTTAAAATCAAAGATGGAAAATATTGGATTTTTTTGAAAATAGAGTTTTCGAGTTTTTCCGAATAATGTCGGAACTGAGAATTTTCTTAGCAGAATCTAAACAAGCATAATTAATTGTGCATCAATCATCCAGATAGCCATGCAATCCTACTCAATGTGGGACACACTGTATTCCAGAATACTGACAATTGTCAATCGTTAGGTTTTTTTTTGTTTTCTTTTTACTCTTTATTAGGGCCCATATGTCAATCTTCTTACTTGCCATCTCCATTATTATTTCCTGTTTTATTAATTTTATATTCCATGTGGTAATTTTAATTGTATTTGATGTATTTAATCGTTTTACGTAGTGTTTTAGAGACTGTTAAATTTTAATAACCAAAGTTGCCGAGCACATTTAACCTGAATATTGCAACTATCTCATTAAATTTTTGATACTTATTTTTTAAACAAATATTGACTAAATACCATGAAATAGAAAAAATGATAAAAAACAAGTGTCACAACTTCTTTTGAGTAGAGCTGCATTTTGCATTTTAGAGTGGGTGTTCATGAAAGATATGAAAGATTTACTTACGTCATTATCTTTATGTTCATATAAATCACTATATAAGAACACACAATAAAATATATCGGTATCTTTATCTTTTTTAAATTTAGAACAATTGATAACAATATTGACAGTTGTCGTTGCTTATTGCATAAATTAATGACGCAAGTGTCTTCTTTCGTAAAAATGATAATACATAAACTTGCAACAGAACTTCAATACAAATTATGGTCTGTTACTTATGTCAAACATTTATGTTTAGTTTATGGTTTTAGAATTCGTAATCCGGTGCAAAGGACCAAGCAAGTCGAGCGCTTTAATGTTAAACAATACAACAGGAGAAAAAGCTACTTATATTATAGATAAGTTTTATAAATTGCGTTTTGAGCAGAAACTAAAATTAAAGCAGAATCCAAACATAACTATTAGTGATGTTATATCAGTAAATTTAACACTAATTCGGGTAAGTAAGAAATAGTCTAATTTTGAAAAAATAATCATAAAAATAAAATATTCGTATAATTTGTTTCTGAACTTATAGGGCGGCGAAAAATACAATGTAACACCGGATCAAATAGAGACGGTGTTTGACTGTCGTCTTCCTCCGTCTACCGATTTAGAAAAATGGAAGCAACTATTCGCCATTGGTGTAACGAGGCTGGTGATGGAGTATCACTTGAATTTTTAATTAAAGACCAACCTTATACTACACAGCTAAATGAAACAAACAAGTATTGGGTAGCTTTTGAAAACGTCATTAAAGAATTGTAGATGCAACTACTTACATTTCCAGTTCATCAATACACTTTTTTAGGGAAGTGCCTTACGAAACCATAGTGTACCCGGCTACAACGGACGCTCGATATTTAAGAAAAGTTGGAGTTCCGTGTATAGGATTTATTCCATTAAGGAACACTATACCGCTTAAACATGCCGATAACGAATATTTGAATAAAGCAGCATTTTTAGAAGCAATAGAATTTTACACTAAAATAATACCAGCAATCGGAAATGCCTAAAGCTGCATTGTTTCACGACAATTTTTTTCCTGAAGTAACCTTTTCAAACAATTCAAATAATTTGACTATTTGAGATTGTAAAATCAGTAATAATAAAAAATGATAAATATGTTACGGTTTTATTTTTTTAGCTAAGCAAGTTATAATAAACTAATAGAAACCAAATCTAACAGCAATAGTTATTTTTCTAAGACAAGTGTGGAAAGTAACAAATATCGTGCGAGTGCTTGATAGCAAATTAATATGTTCGTGTACTTCTAAAAACGATCTCACTTTCTAGGTTTTGCTCAAGAGTAACTAAAAGTTATTTTTGAAATGGGAAGTAAAGATCCTGCGCAGTGGATGAAGTGATATGAGGAAATAATAAATAAAGGAAAAAAAAAATGAAAACACCAACAGAAATGAAGTTTATGTAGAGAAAGACAATGATAGTGAAGTGGATAATGTTGAAGAAAGCAACCACAACTCGGACACAGAACAAGAAGTCAGTTCTGATGATGACATGCCAGAGACCGAAATTATAGAGGACTTAATATTCTTAGGAAAAGATAAAAAATTTAAATGGGGTAAAAATTCACCGCCATGTTCTCGTACCAGAAGTCATAATTTGGTACTAAGGATCCCAGGGCCAGTGGGATTAGTTAAAACCGCAAAAACACACCTGCAATGTTTTTCCACTTTTATAGATGATACACTTACATAAAAATATAAGATGTACATAAAAGTTAACTATCAGCGCGACAGAGATGCTAAACCCACTCATTCTTGTGAAATAATGGCATTAATCGGAACTCTTTATATGTCTAAATTGACAAAATCCGGCAGGGAAAACATAAAACATATTGCAGCTCTGGGATACTTATGGAACTGGATGCGAATACTTATATTTGACTAATGAGTTACAATAGATTTAGATTTTTGTGCCGATACATTAGGTTTGATAACATACATGATCGGCACCAACGACGACAATTCGATAAACTTTGTCCAATAAGAGAAATTTTTGAACGATTTGTCAATCATTGTAAAACGTCCTTTGTTCCAAGTTCATGTTTAAGACAAAAAAAAATAAAAAAAATTTTAAATTTAAAAAAATAAAAAAAAAACTACAATTTTTTAAAAAATAAATTTTAATTTTACTTTAAAAAACATAAATTTTTTTTTTATAATTTTATTTTTTTTTTTTTTAAAAAAAAATTTAATTTTAAAAAAAAAAATTATTTTTCAACTTTTTTTCTTAAAATATTAAAATTCTTCAAAATTTATAAATTAATCTTAAATTTAAAGCTTCCTTACTGATTTGAAAAGAACATTGTAGAATGTGAAAAATAATATTTTAGAATATTTCAATTGTATATAAGGGTGTTATTTTGTCGCTTCGAAAACATGTAATTTTTCCCTGAAAGCAGCACTACAGAACGGTAAACCTTGAAACTAGTTTTTCAAACCTCTCCGTGACCTTGTTTTAACATTCTATAAAAAAATAGTATAGTTCTTAGCGATTCGATATAACGATTTTAGCAAAAAAGGATAGAGAGGACTCTTAACTGTAGATGAACAACTATTGCGTTTCTTTTAGGCAATATATATGCCAGCAAAACCACCCAAATATGGCATTAAGTTGTTTGCTTTAGTTGATGTTAAAACAACGACAACATTAAATTTAGAAATATATCCAGAGAAGCAACCAGATTGCTCTTTTGTTCAAAGTAACTAGGCTTTTGATGTGGTGTAAAGAATAACAGAACCGGTTCGTAAAACAAACGGAAATATTACTATGGATAGGTGGTTTACTAGTGTTTCTCTAGTTTTAGGCTTGTTAAATAATAAACTTACTGTGATTGAAAGCATACATTCTAATAAAAAAGAAATTCCACCAGAGCTCACAAATGTTAAAAACAGGCCTATACAGAGCAGTATGTTTGCTTTTTGCAAATGGTCGACGATGGCCCTTGACAATTTTTATCAATATTCTAAAAATAGGTGGCAATAATATGTTAGGCCTTTTGGAATCCAACAATAACTATACACCAATTATGAGAAGGCAATGTTTGAAAACTCTTATTATAGAATTGACCACTCCACTGATAAAAAGACGATTGAACCTATATGAAAAATATTCCTCCAAAACTGAAAACTAAAATCCAATTGCTTCTAAATATTAGTGAACCAACAGTATCTACAGAAGAAGTACCGAAGCAAGTAATAAAAAGGTAGATGCCATATGTGTCCACGAAAAGATGATAGAAAAACTCCAGTGGTTTGCTTCAAGTGTAACAAGAGTACTTGTAAGAGACACCAAAAAGTGATATGTCAGTCGTGCGGAATTAAAAGTGACGGTAATCTTAATGTTGATGAACATTCCGAATAGATCTAGAATATTTTTTAATTCTTTTTCTTTTACTATGTATGGCATTTTATTTTCTTATTGTTGGCAAATTGTCTTTTTTAATTCTTCTAGTAGCTATTAATTTCTAAATAAAAAATGTGTTTTTCTATAAATTCTAAAATTCGACGAGTTAAATGCTTTAGAAAAGACGGAATTGTACTTTTTTGACGTGGGGTACTTCAATACCCTACGCGAGTGCTCATGTTTTATTTATTGGCGCAAGTAACGCAGCGTTAAAGACTGTATGGGTGAATTCCACCACTTGGATTCTAAAATGAAAGAGGACTTTTGTCTCATAGCAGTATTGCATTTTGGAATGGTATCGGTCTTATTACATTTAAGACGTGTACTATACTTATGAACATTATAATTTTTTATATTGTTATACTCCTTATAATTAATACTGATTTTTTGACTAATGATTTTAGTGGAACGACATCAAATATTTTGAAAGTCTGTACGAAGGTGAATCGGCTTGGCACATGAAAGGCTACCTTTATAATGCTTTTCTGAGCTTTATACAGGGTATTTCAGTGAAAGCGTGCAAAAATTAAACAGGGCATAGAAGAGGCTCTACTGAACAATTTGAGGTAGGTAACCTGGGGTCCGATAATTCAGCTTAAAGAGATATGGAAGTAAACTTCTCTATCAGATTGTCTGTTTATTTGTACTATGACGTCATGATGCAGGTTTTCTGTACTTGCCCATGAGGTGACTCTGTCTTGTCCCATGACAGAACATGCTCTGAATCAACAACAGACCCATTTATTACGCAGTTCTATTTAGAATCTTGTACGCCGATGTCAAGCTTGCATTGAGGTTGGTGGCCGTCACTTTGAGCAACTCTTGTAAGTTACGTTAACTGTATCAATGATGATATTTGTAAGTTAACTGTAACTAATGTAAATAAAAAAAGTTGACAGTAATGTGATAGACAAGTTTAGTCCCATATCTCTTTAAGCTGGAATTATCGGACCCCAGACAAGTTTATTCCCATATATCTTTAAGCTGAATTATCGGACCCCAGTCCCTGCTTTAAATTGTTCAGTAGAGCATCCCCTATGCCCTGTTTAATTTTTGCACGCTTTCACTGAAACACCCTGTATAATTGATGTAAGTATGATATCTGAAGCACAACCGTAAGCAAGGAGGTTGATTCAACAAGCGCAAAATATACTAATTTAAGGGATTTTAAGACACAAAATTGCCGAAGTGTAATAAATTTAAACATTAATTTCCTAATTATGATTATATTAGGTTATAGGCATCTGCATCACGTGACATTTATTTTCAGTTTGTGTGTACAAACAACATTAATACATGACCTCTGTTTATTTCATTTCTCATATACAAATTCCTTATAGTTCAGTGCGATTTGTACGTGTATATTGTATAACAGACTTAGTGAATAAATAATGTCTTGTAACCATAGGAACAAATATACAGGGTTGCCCATTAGTGCGAGGAAGGTGGATATATCGGAAAATATTGGGGTTAGAAAAAAACTTTTGCAATGAAAGTTGAGCAAATCAATGAGCTGCACATTTTAAAATAATATTTTTTTTTTTTTTTTTTTTTTTTTTTTTTTTTTTTTTTTTTTTTTTTTTTTTTTTTTTTTTTTTAAATTTTTTTTTTTTTTTTTTTTTTTTTTTTTTTTTTTTTTTTTTTTTTTTTTTTTTTTTTTTTTTTTTTTTTTTTTTTTTTTTTTTTTTTTTTTTTTTTTTTATTTTTTATTTTATTTTTTTTATTTTTTTTTTTTTTTTTTTTATTTTTTTTTTTTTTTCAATTCTTTTTTTTTTTTTTTTTTTTTTTTTTAATTTTGATTTTTTTAAATTTTTTTATTATAAATTTTATGTTTTTTTACTTTTAATTTTGCGGATTTTTGAGTAAGAGTTAGATACCTACAATCTTATCATTAGAAAGCTTATGAGATTCTACGTTCAACGGCACATAAAAAGTAGGTGGTGCCATTTGAAAAATCAAGTTATATAGCAGATGGTAAATTAATGTGCTTGTCCCATTTTACGAATTTGTCAACACAGATGCCTAAATATTTTATGTTATTATTACTATTTTTGTTATATATTCACATTGGTTTTTTTAAATTTTCTTTGTATCTGTAGTTGCAATTATAAATTACTATATTAAGTTCATCACTTAGTTGTCTTTGGGAGAAGTTTATATATTTAGTTTTATTTAATTTTAATGTTAATAAATTTATGTCAAATTATCGCTTAGCTTCTGTTACAGAAAGGTCCAGTGTTGCCATACGTATGAATGAAAATGGCTATAGAGTAAACGACATTGAATTAATTAAGAAGGTAGATAATAAAAAACGAACTTCATTCTTGTGAAAGTTTAGAAATTTTTAAAAACAGAAGTTTGCTTATGAATTATGATACTCATGATCCATTAGAATTTTCGGAATTATTCAAGCTTATATAAGAATCAATGAAGTGTAACGATACGTGACACGCAGATAGTATAAATAAGATAAAACGTGTCAGTTTTTTTGGTGTTTTCCCATTTGTTAAATAAACGCTGCAGTTTAGAGTTCCATTTCTTTAATCCTGTTACTCCTAGAGATGCTTTTTGTAGATACTATTCCAGTCCGTACCTCTAAAATACAAAACTGTATCATCAGCTAAAGAAATTATGTTGTCTGCTATTTGATTTTCAATAAAAAATCATTAAAATATACAAGAAAAAATAACTGTCCTATATTGTACCTTGGGAGATTCCTACAGTTAAATTTCAGAGCCGCTTATATTTTTTTTTAATTAAATTTTTCATTTTTTTTTTTTTTTTATTTTTTAATTATTTTACTTTTTTCCTATAACACCTCTCTTAATAAAAATATTTTCACAAAAAATTTAAAAAACAAAATTAATTCTTTTTTTATTTTTTTTTTTTATTTTAAAAAAAAAGGAATTAAAAAAAATTTTTAAATTTTTTATTAGATATTATTATTTATATTTTTTTTTTATTTATTTTTATGTTTTGCGATAGTCAACTATCACTTTATCGATGAACAAGAACAACAATGAGTTTCAAGATATGCTGCATGTTTATTTTGAATGCAACAAAAATCGTCGTCAAGCAGTTAGAGTGTATAGTCAGCTATTGTGATCGGAAAATAAAAAGTTAGATACTATTTTATGCAGAAAGAAAATCTCTATTTAATGAGCCAAAAAAATATATACCCTGCTATTTGAAAATCAAAAGTTGACTATCGCAAAACATAGAAAGTAAGGTTTCGTGCCAGTCAATTACTTGTTTTGTTCATTAAAATCGGACAATAAATAACGGAGTTATTCGCGTGGTTCAGTTTTTGCGTGACGGACGGTATAAGTGAAATCGGACGATAATTAGAAGGATTTACTTTATCGCCATCTTTATATAGGGCTATGATGATTGTCGCTTCTTTAAATATTGTTGGCACAGTCCTCGTTTCAAAATACAAATTTGTCAGAAAATATAAGGGTTCTACCAATTGTTCACTAATTTTTTTAGGAATTGAGAAGTAAAACTATCAACTTCCAGGAGAAGAATATATTGTTAATTGTTTTATATATAAAATAAGTTCATCTTTTGTAACCGGATTGAAAAATATAGAATTTTTTATAAAATTTTTTGCATTTGCAGTTTTTTCATCTAAAATTTTCCGTACATTAGAAACGTAATTATTAAAAATATTTGCTTAACATTATTTTTAGTGTGGAGAAGGCCATTAAGGGAGACTATAGCATTTATTTCATTGCTTTTCAATTTTTTTAATTTACAGTTTCTTTAATTGCTTTTGCCATACTTTTTTTGTTTGATTATTTGTGCCTAAAATTTTTATGGTGGTCCTGTTTAGTAGTTTTAATGAATCTATTAAGAGTATTTTTATGTTTTATATGTTTATTTTTAAATCTTCATCGAAAGAGTGTTTTTTAGCTTTTTTGTACATTTTGACTCTATTTCTTAATGATTATAAAAGACCATATGTTGTTCACGGTTTTAAGCGTTTAGTTTTACATGTAATGTTTATAGTTTTCATAGTTGTTCCACTATTAAAACAATATTGAATATTAGCTACGAAATACTCTGAAGCTGTTTCAATATTTTTTTTTTTAAAGTTTTTAAATAATTCTAACTTATATTTTTAATGTTTGCTTCAAGCAAATTATAGTCTACGATCTTCTTGATTATGTTTGTAGTATTTGTGTTTGCATTTTCGATTACACGTTTTTCGGTTTTAAAATCTAAGGATACTTTTATTGGGTAACGATCTGTGATTTGGGATGTTAATAGAAAAGAGTATAGTTCATAATTGTGTCTCTCATTTGTAGTTTTTTTAATTATAATATTATCTAGCACAATTGTGAATTGTTATTTATAAACCGTTATTTATTTCTAGTAAGTCAATATGATTATATGATTATTTGAATTATTTGTGCTGTTTGGAAATATGAGTTTAGATTTTTTATGGATACATTTTTTCATTGTCCCAGCTTCTGTTAATAGCGGTAATATTAATTAATTGTTTAAAAAAGTTTAATAGTGAGAAGCAAACTATTACAATTTTTAATAATTTCATTGGAAATAGTCATTATTTCTATTTCTTTTTACAAAAGGTAACATAATTTCTTCATTTTGGTGTGTAGGTACCTAAATCTGTAAAGCAAATTGCGATTATAGGTAGGTATTCATTTAACCAGGTTTCAGTTAAAATAATTACATCTATTCGTCTAGTGGCGGCTTGTCCATATGGTCATTTGGTCAATGACCTCCCAAAAATTTTGACAATATATAAAAAATATTCATTATTACGTGTTTTATTAAAATAGGTAATTAAGTCGCAAGTACAATAACTTAAAATTTATCGGCCGTCGTTCGTAATTCATCCTCTTCAACCTTGGGCTGGCGGTGCGAATTGTCCTCATTGAATTAGATCTACCCGGAAAAACTCGAAAAACGTGCAGCGCCCGAATAAACGCGAACGTCCGAAACAATAATCAACTTTGGGTCATGAGCCGGATCCCGCAGTTTACGTTGACTTCGTATAGGGTGTACAACTACGCTCGATTTTTGATTCGATTTTTGCGTGTTTTAAATCAATTTAAGAATTTATATTGATATGTTTTACTGTTGTTGTGTTGTTTTGTAAAAATACTATTTTTGATTCGCGTGTGCATGCGCTATAATAGAAAATGTCGGTAGTGCAGAAAATTAAACAACTAAAAGTGCTAACAAACTTAATTTTACAAAATTAGTTGAGTTCAAGGCAAATGGTCGTCCTTTGCCAGAACTAAGTTTACGACAAACTAGCAAAGACAAAAATAAAGATGTTCATCGAAACTTTCGCAAGGTAATGTACGATTTAGCTAACTGGATATGTGGTTGTGAAGTATCAAACGTATTTTACTGTTTTGTTTGTTTATTATTTTCTAAAGACTCGTCAGACTCGCTATGGTGCAAATCCGGTGTAAGAGATTTAAAACATTTAAAAGAGAAAATAAAAAAACATGCTTCGTCTGCAGAACACATGAAATGCTCGGTAAATTTTGCAACCGTAGGAAATGTTGATATTCGTACACAGCTAGACAATGCTTACAGAAAATCCCTTAGAGATTTTAATGAGAATGTTTCGAAAAATCGCTATATTTTGAACAAAATTGTAGATTGTATAAAATTTTGGGGTGCATTTGAGTTATTTATATTTATTTATGTATGTCTATTTTTTAAATTAATTTTTGACCTCCCAGTATGATTGACCACGAGCCGCCACGGAGTATTCGACATGATAAATCAGAAAGTAAAACTAGCAGTAAATCAAAATTTCGGCGAAAGCTTCTAATATTTGTATGAAAAATATTTAATGTGTTTTTGTGAAACAAACTAAAGTTCATTATTAAGGTTAGGGACAAACAATTTATAATTTTGATAATTTTCTAAATTTACAATATAATCAGTAAACGAGTTCATGTAAAAATTTAATAATCAGTTCTCTCAATTACCTTTTGAACAGCTACTTGGTGGCAACGACATGTAGTGTCCCTTACTTTATGAATTGAATTATTCCCGAGTTTTTACAATTAAAGCATAATGAATTTTCTAATATTTTTTCAAAATTTTTTAGATTATGCTCTCTGAGCGAGCAGTGTACACATTTTTTTTTTTTGGTTGTAGTCATTTTCTCTGCAAGAGGTCAAATCTATTTATACAGGGTGTCCCAAACAAAGTGGCTTATTAGACGTTTATGGAGAACTAATTGTATTTAATTTTTGAAAATTTGTGATAATATATTATTCATACTGATCTTTAATTGTAAAATAGTTTCGCTTAAATGGAGTGATATGTTTTTTTATGATATTTTTGCATTTAGCTCCTAATTTAAAACAACTTTTATTAAGGTTTATAATATCTACTTTGCATAGTTTTTGAAATATCGTTAAATTTTTAAAAACATATTGGTTTGTAGGATATTTTTTAAAAATTCCTATTTTTGAACTTTATTAAGATAAAAAAATTGTATTTGATTTTCTTATAACAGAAGCTTAGTTTTATTCATTACTGTGATCAAAATATGTTCAGTGTATTTAGGATGTCCACCATTGATTCTCAAAGTAAGCCAACTTCAAATAGCAACAAGTCAATTTTTTTTAAATGGAATATACTAAATATTGTTTAACAGGTTGATTCCGAAATTTTTGTGATCGATTGATAATAGCATCCGATGTGTACAAAAAGAGCAACTTTAGCGTCAAAAAAAAAGGTGAAAGTCTAAGTTTACTGACGTTTGAAGATACATTTATTATAATACAGAGAGCTCATGAGGTTTTAACCAGTTTATTTCTCGAAAACTATCTACGATATTGAAATTTGGCAATTATGCACATAACCCGAAATATGACATTTCAACAACCTTATTTCTTACTTACACTATGGTATAATAATTTTAGAAGATATGATATATCGATGTTTCATTTTCGATCCAGTTCGCGCAGGTGCTTGTGATGACAAGTTTGGATGATTCTTTTACACTTATTTGTAATTTGCATTAAAATTAAGGTGAAATACAGCATAGGAGATTAATTTAATTATTACATTTAATGTAAATAAACGCATTGTTACAATAAAAACAAGTATAGTAGCAGCTTTTGTACTAGCATTAATAATTGGAAAAATTATTGCTTACTCCCAGAAACAATTAATCAGAACATTTCCAAAAATTGCTTTGTGTATAATATGCATGGGATGTAAACTAAAAATAATCATATATAATACCACGAGAAGTAAAAGTATTGTAAATATTTTTGAGTTACTGTCACGAATGTTTCTTGCGGTTGCGAATACCACGAGTGGAACTTTCGCAACCGCAAAAAAACATGAGATAAGCAGATAACACCCAAAAATCAAAATCAAGTGTATCGAAATAGTTTGTTGAATTTTGTGACGAAAAGTTGTATAATATTTATGAGTGTTTAAGTGTAGTACAGCTGGCTATTATACTGAAAGACTACGCATTTAACATGAAAAAAAAATTGTTGAAGATTATAAGGAAAGTGTGTTCAAATTGAAGTGGCAGTTACAAGAATTTTATTACGAAAATATAAACTAAAATTGAATTCGTTTTCTGAAGTGGAATTTGCGACCACCAGAGCTGCACGCGATGCTAAACCCAAAAATTACAGAAACCCATTAACAAGAAAAGTGAGTGCTTCAGCCTTAAGCAGTGACGAATACAAAAAAAAATTATTGAAATGTAGGATGAAAATACTCCAGATCGATTGCAGCGTAAATTTTTTCACATAAGGATATTCCACGTGTATCCACTACTTCAAAGAAGAGACTGATAATTTCGAAACCCAAAAGGTCAGATAGAATATAATCAATATTCTCTAAATCTACACGAGATGGTTTTAAAAACTGTCGGATAGTAAATGGTTGATTACAAACTTCGACAATCCACAAATATGTCCGGTCCGTTTGTTTAAGAAGTTGGTGGAAAGAAGGGAAAATCTTATTAAGACCGACAGATTATTCTTAACACCAAACCCATACTTAAGTCAACTCAATTTCAAATGGATGGTACGAGAATAGCCCAGTTGGTAAGAACATTGTATCTTCATGGTTTAAATCAGCAGCCTCTGATATGAATTGACACGAAAAAGTAAAAATAACTAATCATTCTGCAAGAGCAAAGCTGTTTCGAATTTGGCCAAGGAAGGAGCTGGTGAAGAACTGGTCATTAAGATTACTGGACACAGTAATCTTAAGTTAATCAAACCTTACTACTTACAATTGGACGTTGAACATTATCATCAGATGATTAAATCCACGAGGAGAATTTTATCAAGTACTTGCTAGTATTTAATAGTATTTAGTCACGATCAGAGCACAATGCAAAATAAAACAGAAAGTATCCAGATTCAAACCATCAATTCAAGCCAGACCACAAACATTTATAATAATTGTGTTTTTAATATTAATAAAACTTGTAATGATTAAATGTATTTTGTTATTATTTTGCTTATTAGTTGATATCATTAGAGATTTGCCAATGAAGATATTAGTTCAACATGAAATAAATTCTAAAAAAACCATATAGGTATATCAACCATATTTCGTTAAATAAAAAAAAATTAGATACTAACTTTATAACCGTTACACCAAATGCAAAAACTCAGATGGGTATTAGTTCAGTATATCGCCCTTTCATAATTTTAGGTCATTAAAGGTTGTAAATGTATTTGTTTTTAAAGCAATCCATAACACTTCTAGTGTAAAAATATAATATTAACATGGTTTGTTGTAGTAGGTGGCCGTGATTTAGGCGGCTATGCTTTTGACAGATGAGGTTTATATTAGTAAATTACATTTGAGTTACTGTAAGTATAGTAAACCAGCAAACAAAAATATTCTTATCTAAAGCATTTCTTGTAAGCACTTGCGTTACACAATTTGAGAAAAATGGAATGTTTTGAAAAGTACAATTTATGTAAATACTGCAAAGAATTGGTCAAGTGCAAATATGTCATCCAAAATTAATATATTTAATGAATTTAATGAAAGATTGCGACCAGGAAGCGTTAGAGTCGAATGGTTTGATTACGAAAATCCAAAAAAGTCTGCTACAGATGTCAAGTAAATATGGCCTTTTGCGTAAAAGATATTTGAATAAAATTGTTTCAAAATATTACATACAGGGTGGGCCATCTCAGTGCGAGCACGAGATATATCTCGAAAAATCTTAGGTTTACAAATAAACTGTTTTAATAAAAATTGTGCAGATCAATGAGTTTCATATTTTAAATGTATTTTCGTTTATACTGGGTGTTCCATAAAAGCGCGACATACCAAAGTTTTGTTATTTTAAATAGAACTACCTATTTTGTATTGCAAGTTTGGATTCCTTGGGTAATTCTAACTTTATGTATCATTTATAGTGTCTAAAATGATCGGTTTCGAAAAATCAAATAACTCACTTGCTTAAAATTTATTAAACTGCATGAATTTATGGAGTTCAATTTAGATGATTGATTACTCAAATCTGAGCAAGGTTAGAAAGGTCAACAACTAGCTTTAGTAATCACATGTAGGGGAAATGAGGGTAAAGTAAAATGACGGGGCAAAGTGAAATTTAATAATTAAAAGCTGTTAAGTGGTGCCATCGTTTGGACCTATTGTCAACTGTTACCCAACCGGTATTCATAGATTGTGGCATTGTGTTCATGGAATGTTAAAACAGTATTATTTCATTTTCCGGTAAACATGTGATTTGCGTGTTTTGCTGTAATATTTGAAGGTAGGTATCGATGGTTATACTTTTCTGGGTTCACGCTGGTTTAATTCTGATCTGTTCACGTCAAAACTGCATGTCATCGCCACATTATCATAAGAAGTTACAATTTGTTGGTTATGTTTTAAAATATTTAGGCGCTGTTTTTTAATTTATGCAAATGAGGGGTAAAGTGAAATGCTGTCATTGGGGTAAAGTGAAATATTCCACTTTACCCCTCAATTTTCTTTTTTCATAAAAAACTATTTTGTTTTTCTATATTATGTGCTTTGTTAATATTGCAGACTAATAATGCCGCGTTACTATAAACGGAAGACAAACCAACAAAATTGGTCTGAAGATCAAATGAAATGTGCCATAACTGCAGTTAGATCTGGGACTCTGAGCCAAAATCAAGCGGCTCGACAATTTGGTATTCCTGTTGCTTCGTTGAACAGACGCATTAAAAGTGGCAAATCTGCAGAAGAAGCCTCAACAAAGAAGTTAGGTAGATTCACTACCATTTTTACAAGCGATGAAGATAATGATCTGGTCGAGCATATCCTGCAGATGGAACGTCGATTTTTGGCGTGTCATACCACGAACTCCGTTCGCTGGCATTCCAATTTGCTGAGCTCAATAAAAGACCCACAACTTTAATAAAGAAACACGTTTAGCCGGTAAAGATTGGCTATACCTCTTTTAAAGCGGCATCCAGAACTGAGTTTACGAACTCCAGAAAATACTTCTGCTGCTCGGGCTGCGGGGTTCAACAAAGTTTCTATCGAAACCTTTTTTACTTATCTTGGTTCACTATACGACAAATACTCCTTTCCTCCAAGCAGAATATATAATTGCGATGAAACAGGTATTACTACTGTCCCCAACAAACCTGTCAAAATAATATCTTTGAAAGGAAAGAAGCAAGTAGGAAGCTTTAGTTCTGGAGAACGAGGACAGTTGGTGACGGTAGAAATGTGCTTAAGTGCAATGGGGCACTATGTTCCTCCACTTCTCATTATACCAAGAGTGCGACGCAATCCTATATACGAATTTGGGTTACCAGCTGAAAGTATTGTAGCTTTCGAAAATCAGGATGGATGACATCCAAAATATTTGCTGAGATATGGTTTCCACACTTCCTGAAACACACAAATCCGACTGAGAAAAATCCAGTATTACTAATTCTAGATGGACATGCTACTCACGTAAAAAATTTACCGTTAATTGAAAATGCAAGAAAAAATCATGTTCATATTCTGGCCATACCCCCTCATACATCGCATCGGCTTCAGCCACTGGATGTTGCCATTATGTTTCCTTTGAATAATTTCTATAGTCAAGAGTTGAAAAACTGGCAACGTAATAAACCAAACAAAATAATTGAACTATCTGATGTTGGGCAAATTTTTGCAAAGGCTTATGTGAGGGCTGGGACATTATCAAATGCCGAAAGTGGCTTCAGAAAACAGGTATTTACCCCTATGACCCTCACATATTTACAGAAGTTGATTTTGCTCCGGCAGAACTTACAGAAAGAGAGATGCGTACCAAGAACACAGCTGCTTCTTCGTCCAATATTAATAATTCGGATGACATTCTGTCACCAGAAAGCACTGATAGACTAGCTGAGAACACACCGACTCCATCAACTTCAGCTTGTATCAATGAGGAAATTCCATCAACTTCGACTTGTTCTTTAATAGAAACATTAGTAAGACCGCAGACACCCTCTCTAAGCAGTTCAGTAAACCTAATATCCCCGAAAGAGATTTTGCCTTTGCCGAAAGTTGTGCCTAAACAGTCTATTAAAGGTAGTCGAAAACGTGGCAAAACTGCCGTAATAACGGCATCACCGTATATGAACGAACTGAAGAACTGTGCAACCCCACGTCAGACTAAACCTCCAAAGAAAGTTAAGAGAGATTTGTTCGCTGATGAAGTACTAACAAAATCAAAGACTTATAAACAAAACCGTAATGAATCGTCTAGAAGTGTTAAAAAGAAAACCAGTGTCAGCTCATCGTCATCAGAAAGCTACGACTCCGACGATATTTGCCAAGAATCGGACGATTCTAATTTTGTCGGTGAAAGTAATGAATCCTTTGAAAGTTTCGAAACAAAATTTACGGTGACCCAGAAAGAAATTTGTTTGAATGATTTTGTTAGTGTCCAACTAAAGGAAGTAAAAAGCAAGTCGTCAAAGAGTTTGTAGGGCAAATTATTCGAGTAGTTGGTAAAGAAACACATGAGTTGGAAGTAGCCTATGAAGTAAAATTCATGAGGAACTATCGCCAGCATATTGATATCTTTGTTTTTCCAGCAATTGATGACATTAGTGTTATATACAAGAATGAAATAACAGGTGTTTTGCCAAAATTTAGAATCATGAGACATGGAAAAATTATTTTTCGTAAGTTACTAAATAAACTTGTTTCTTTTTTTTTAAAATGCTGTTTATTCACTTTACCCACTCGTTATTTTGAACAGTTTCACTTTACCCCCATCCATTATTTCACTATACCCCACTAGGTGGGGTAAATCGGAATAAGCACACATTATTTAATTGCACTCAATAGTTTTAAATTGTGTTTGCTTATCATCCCAATATTCCACCTGTACATTCTCAAAGCTACTACTAATAATACCCACTGCATAAAAACAACTAAAATTAAAATATATACCAAATATGAATTTTTAATTGTTAGCCATTCCACTTTACCCTCCTTTCCCCTAATGCATAATTAAAGCTGCAGAATCGCAGTTGGATAGATTCCAATATAACCGAGTAATTCGATTTTTTCGAAAAATTGTTCTGGAAAATGTAAAATAACATGAAAACCGTTTATTTTAGACACCTATGTATTTAAATTATTTAAATATTGTATTGTGATGTAAGTGTTATTCCAGGCAGCATGGTTTATTCCTTGATTATTCCCTTAACATGGCTACAATATCCGATTATTCGACACTTATGGAATATTCCTAAGCTTATTATTAGGGATCTTCCTGGATGAGCTTTAACAAATATTCAAGAAATATTTGGAATATAATAGGAATATTCCTTGAATCATGTAATTGAATGTTCGTACATTATTCTATAGGAATATTACTGCAATATTTTTTAGCAGATTCTCCCGATTATTTCAGTATTGTTTTATTGACACATTGCAAATCGATTTGCAATTAACATTCAATGTGTCGCGTGCTGAATGTAATGCAAGAAATTATTTAATGCAAGAAATTATTTGTTTTTAATTATTAAGCATTGACCTGAAGAAGCTTCCCACTACAGGGAAGGGAAACGTATAGCCACTATATATTTTGAAAGAACACATGATCGATTTTATGCATTGGTAAGTATGAATAATAAAACGAAACTTAAGGGCTTTAAGTCTGGCCAATACTTGTATTTAAATTTTTTTTCTTAAAAATAAAAAATAAAGTAGTACGTTCGACTAGTTTCGACCTTCATATAAATACACGTTATTAGCAGCATTTGGTAGATGCTAACGGCGTCCAATTACAAAACCATGTTACTTTCTTCATCTTATGATGACGTTTTGACTAACGATGGCAACACATTTTCTGGTAGCAACATTTATTAACAGTGCAAGACGTGTTTGTTAGTGCTCCGTCTTTAATAATTATTTGTGCGCTTATTAGTTTTTGATTTTGATAAAAATTGGCAACTCCATTAAATGAATTTTGCTTTATAGTTTATCAGTTAATACGTTTAATTAGCTTCGTGCTTTTAATTATTACTAACATTGCAGTGAAGTTTTATTGTATTGTATTACTATGTATTGAATATTGTAGTTACGTACAGATAGCAGCGCAATATCTCTGATGGATAAGATTTCGCAACGAGTCTTTATGTTATGGATATAATAAACAATAAAAATATTGATGAATATACTTTAAAGTGTTACATATGCAAAATAGTATTTAATGACGTGAAGTCAATAACACTGTGCATTAAGGGTTTTGTTTATACATATTTTTCTGTACTAAAGATAGTAGGCCATGCATTTAAACAATCCTATGGCATTTGTTTCGCGCAGCTATCAAAAGTTTGCATTTCTATTTAGTTTGAATTTTTCGATTATTGGGTCATTATATTTACGACAAAATGACTACAAGGCGCCAATGTACATATTCAAGTAATATATTTTGTTATGTGTGCGGTGTTTAGATTGCTCCAAAACAAGTGAAACATCAAATTGTCCATCAAATCAAATTTACAGCTGCTTATGAAGCATATTTTGGTATGTCTGTTTTACATCAAAACGTTAACTGGGCCTCATGTTTCATGCGGTATGCATGGTATCGTGGATCTAGTAGAAAAATGCCAAGAATATGGAGAGAGCCCACTGATCATTCAAGTGATTGTTACTTTTGTCTTACCGACCTACCATGGTACAAAAAACCATCTGATCGAACAAAAATTAAGTATCCAGATCTTCGATTAACCAGTGCTCCTGTACCAAATAGAAATTATTGTCCGTTTCCCATTGCACCGCATACTGAAGCATCTGCCTCAACTTCCCTACAACATTTGTCATCAGGAGAATATGTTGAGTCAGAAACTTGGGACGAAACGTTCAAGCCATCTTGTAAATCAAGCTGATTTGAAAAAAAGGCTGAATTGTTGGGGTCACGTCTAAAGCAGTCAAATTTACTCGATAAAGAAGGCTTTTGTTTATAGAAAACTACATCAAGACTTTTAACAATTTTTTTGCTCTGTGCTACTGTACTGATGTTGGTGGTCTTTTGAGAAAATGGGTTTCACTTATAAGCCTGATAAATGGCGTCTTTTTATAGATAGCTCTTCGAAGAGTCTGAAAGCAGTCCTTCTGCATAACAAGAACAAATTCCTTTCTATTCCAGTTGCACATTCTATTCATTTGAAAGAAGAATATAAAAATGTAAACATTTTGTTGGAAAAGATCCAATATAATCTATATAAATGGAATGTGTGTGGCGATTTCAAAATATTAGGCTTCTATCGTGGGCTTCATGGAGGTTACACCAAATATTCCTGCTTTTTGTGTTTTTGGGATAGTCGTGCTGATAAAGAACACTATGTACAATGCAAATGTCTCCTAATAAATGAACTAATTTCGGAAAAACACAATGTCCTCAATCTCTCGATTTTTTCCAAAGAAAAGATTCTGTTACCGCCTCTTCATATTAAATTAGGAATAGTCAAACAGTTTGTCAAAGTGTAAAAAACAGTCAGATGCATTTCTTTACATCCGAGGTATGTCTCCAAAACTTTCAAATGCAAAAGTTGAGGGTGGGATATTCACGGGTCTACAAATCAGGAAAATGTTAGCCTCGAAAGATTTAGAATCGAAAAATGAGTAATGTAAAAAAATGCGCTTGGACCAGTGGAAAATAGTTAAAGATTTAAAACTTATTTATCAAAGATCAAAGATATCTAATGATGCTAATTAAAAACATTTTAAAAATTCCCATAAACAAACAAAAAGTTTAAATTTGTTGCGCAGTGTAATTCAATGTACATTATGTCAGTTATATTTTCACGGAAAATGCGAAAACGTGGACCTTAGAGGTTTCCATATGAAGAAATCCATTTGGAAATGCGGAACCTGTGCTGACGTAGGGATGGTTAGTGGAGTGGAAAATGAAACTAAAAGAAATAGGAAAAAAAGTTGTGTGAAAGACATATTATTAGACAATAGTATGGTAGTAAACATTAACGGTACCCTAGCCCTACTATTGAGAAGAACAAATGAGTTAAATAAAAAAATGGAAATATTGTTGACAGAAAATCAGAATTTGAAACAACAGATAGCAAGTCTGCGCGGTATGAAAACTGGAATTAGTCCTCTTGTATCTGAAGTAACCACGCGGATGTCATATTCTGCTGTCACAGAGAATGATAACAAAATGTTAGTCGTTAAAAAAAAGGGCGATGGTGAGAATAATATTAAGATAATTAAAGAAGAATTAAAGAAGAAAGTAAATCCTATTGAAATTGGAGTAGGAATGGAGATGGGGCGATCCACTAGGAAAGGTGGTGTAATAATAAATTGCGGAGATAAAAAGAATATTATTAATATACAGTCAAAAATTCAAAATAAACTAAGGCAGGAATATGAAGTGGACAGACCAAAATTACGTAATCGTCGCATTAAAGTGGTTGGAGTTAATGAAGTTGAAAAAAATAATACTGATGAAGAAATTGTAACCAAGATAAGAAAACAAAATACTTTGAAACGTGACAGAAATGAAATAAAAGTTCTTCGCAGAACTAAAGTGACTAATGGAAGATTTAATATTATTTTTGAAGAGGATATGAATACGTACCAAACTTTAATTGAGCAAATGTAGTGTTCAAGTAATGAGTCAAAATGTCCAAATTGTGTAACTTCGAATAATAAATTCAGTTTAAAATTGAATATCGACCATTCAGCATGAGAAATAAAAACTGCCAAACATATAAGCATATTGAACAAATTCAATGTAATAAATATGTGAAATAGCAATTAGACACTAATATTGCAATAAGCTCAGGATTTGTCTACTTTAATTGTCAGGATATTTAAATAACAAGGAAGATATAATGGTTCTAATCAACGATTGGAAGCCTAAAGCTGTGTTTTTATCTGAAACTCATGTATCTGGAGATATTGAAAATAGTGAGTTGTGTGTAGAGTGTGGAGGAGTGCTTGTATGGGTTAGGACGATGTAAAATATAAACTGAAAACATATACAGGGTGTTTCATTAATCAGTACAGAAAATGAAACTGAGATTCCTTGCAAAATTTAAAGGAGGGTTTAACACAAAAAAATTTCCTTAAAGCCTCCCTGAAGAGTTACAGCCCTTAAAGATGTGTAAAAATTCACATTAATCGATTTTTTCTGAAATGACTTGAAATAAAAAAAGAAATCTAAACATTCAAATACTACTACCAAGAAGCCTCCATAATTTCATAATTTTATTCACCCTTGTTCTCTGCAAGGGGGTGAGTCTTACTACCCCTTTAGAGTTTTTTACCAGAACTTTTTAACTAATTTTTTTTCAATTTTAAAATTCAGATTTTGGAGGGCCAATTCAATTAAAACTTTTTTGTCTCTTAAAATTTCACGTAAACTCAATACTTTTTCACCAAAAAATAAATTAAGCGAACTTGCAGAATTTTTAATTAATAAGTTGCGTATGCAAGTTTGACATAAATAACAATATTATTATTAACTATCATTTTTAATTTAAATTAACAATATTATTTCAGAGAGTGTTCAAAATGGGCACCATTTTCTTGAATACAGGCTCTTATTCTTTTGAACAATTTTCCGTTAACGCTACCTAGTATTGCTACAAATTGTCTAACTCTTCAGGGGAGGCTTTAAGGAAATTTTTTTAATGTTAAACCCCCTTTAAATTTTGCAAGGAATCTCCAGTTTCATTTTCTGTACTGATTAATGAAACACCCTGTATATTGTGTACAGAATTATGTACGGATGTTATCGGTGGAGATGATGTTTTCTAAGGAAGATCTCTTTGTAGTGTTCTATACCATCCTCCGCAATTAGAACATGCAAAATTCTTAGATTTCTTCTCAAATTATTGAGATGAAATAAGTAGTTTTCGGGAACAAATATTATCATGGGGGATTTAAATTTTGACTTATTAATAATTCCATATTACGGTGAAAAGTTAAAAAATATTGTAAACAGGAATGGATTGTATCAGATTGTTAAATATCCTACTCGTATTACAAACAGAAGTAAGACCTTCATTGATTACATAATATCACACGCCAAACATCTAAAACATGACATTTATTGGAGATCATAACATTTTGTCAATCCAACTAGAAGATTCAAACAGTTTTAATAGGGACAAATTAATTAAAGTGACTTACAGATGCATGGGAAATTATAGTGCTAATTCATTGCAAGAAAAACTTCTTCGGACAACTTGGAATAGTGGTATTGCTGATATCAACATCTTGGCCAACTCGTTTGTAAGTAGTATATCTGATATTATCAATAAAACGTGTCCCAGTGTCTCGTGTACGAGAAAAATATTATAATAAAAAGTGGATAACTACTCTGATAAGAGAAATGATGTACAAGAGAGACTATTTATATAAAAGAGCAGTAATGACACAGAGTGATGACATATATGGTATCAATACAAAAAAGAGAATTAGAATCGTAAGCTTCATCAAAAAAAAAGTACTTTAAAAAAATTATTCAATTGCTATTGAATCTGCAATCGTCTTCAGGTGAATACTAACAAGCTTAAAGACTACTGTAACTTATATACTAATACAAAGTTAGTGAAGCGATCAAGTGTACAGAGTTAATGAAGGGGGACGTTACCGTAAACTAAGATTAGTCAGGCGTCTAATTAAGAGTTTCCACACATTGTTAATCTCTACGCTGGGTTGACTAAAGACATTCTTGTTGTTTTCTTAAACGCTGCTTCTTTAAATTTTCTCTTGTACCAGTGCTCTTGTCGGTGTATAATTCTGCCTCCGACCATTTTATTTTGTGATGTTTTTCCCAGGAGTGTTGGGCAATGCCGGATTTCAAAGTCTCTCCTCTCGGCGTATGGATTTTATGTTCCTTCAACCTAATATCTAAGGGTCTTTTAGTTTCCCCTACGTATGACTGGCCGCATTCACATGGGACTTCGTAGATGCAATTCTTGGAGTCACGACTGTTGTCTGGTCTAGTTTTGGAGATCATGCTACCAATAGTTCTTGATGATCTGAATACCGTGTTAATGTCATCATTTCTTCCTATCCGTTTTATTTTCTCAGATAATCCTTTGACATATGGAATGCTGAGTAGTGTTTTGGGTTTCTCTTCGGTCATGGCTGGTTGGTTCTTAGAGAGTTGTAGAGCAGTTTCTACCACTCGTTTCGGATAACCATTTTGTTTAAGGTCTTTTCTGATGTTCTTGATTTCTTCTTGTAGTCCTACCTCTGTATTGCATAGTCTGTGAGCTCTGTCGATTAAAGATTTAATAATCTCCTTCTTTGTTGTTCCACTGTGATTGGAGTCGTAATTCAGATATTGGCCGGTATGAGTTGGCTTTCTGTAAACTGATGTCACAATATCCTTATTGTTTCTTTTTGCGAGGACGTCCAAGAATGGTAGTGAGTATTTCCTTTCTTTCTCCATGGTGAATTTGGTAGATGGCTTAATGTTGTTCAGGTGGTGTAGAAAAAGGTCTAGCTGACGGTCGCTATGGTTCCAAATTATGAACGTATCGTCTACATATCTGAGCTATAATAATGGTTTAAATCTCGCTTTTTCCAGTGCTTGGACCTCGAACCAGTTCATGTAGATGTTGGCGATTACCGGTGAGAGAGACGAATCCATAGGAAGACCGTCGTCTTGTGCAAAAAATTCGTCCTTTAATTGGAAATATGAGTTTCTGAGGCAGCATTGTAGAAGATTCAGTATCTCCTTAACCGGTAGCAAAGTTCTATTATGTAATTCCTCGTCCTCTAGTAACTTCTTCTGAATAATTTCTAAAGATTCTTCAACCGGAACATTAGTGTAAAGGCTTTCTACATCGAAGCTGACAAAACGATCTCGTTTTTGTAATTCTATAGACCCAACAATTTCTACAAAATGTCTGGAATCCTTGACAAACGATGGGCTGCCATCTTGAAGTGGTCGTAGAATTGGAAGTAAGCGGCTAGTTGATATGTGGGTCCATAACGAGAGCTAGTTATTGGTCGAAGCGACATGTTGTCTTTATATATTTTTGGTAATCCATATAAATGCGGTGGTTTGCTGTGGTGTGGCGTAAGAGTTGTCCTTGTTCTCGAAGGAAGGTATTCTTCGTATTTCTTCAATATCTGATAGACCTTCCTCTCCAGGCTGGAAGTGGGATCTTTCTTCAAGCGTCGGTAGTTCCCTTGTCGTAGAATCTCGTCTGTTTTTTGGTGGTATGTATGGAATCCATGATTACTGTTGCTTTTCCTTTGTCAGCTGGCAGGATTTTGATGGATTTATTCTTCTGTAGTTCTTTAAGGACCGATATCTCCCGTTTTGTTATGTTGCTTTGTTCTTTCCTTTTCTTCTCCAGTACACTCCGGACTTTCCACTTGAACTCCTCTGCTTGTACCGGTTCTAACTTTGCGGTCTCCACAGCACTTACAATGTCGAGAATAGGAACTTCTTTGCAAGTAACGGCAAAATTAAGTCCTTTTTCCAAAAGTGAAGTCTCCGTGATTGATAATGGATGTGAGGAAATGTTGACAATAGTTCTCTTCGGTACTTTCCGAGTATTGGTTGGTTCTTGTTGGTTTCGAGTTAGATTTGACCATTTTCTGTTGTGAGCCAGTTGTTGTGTTCCTCGAATCTTGTCACAGACGGTGTCAATCTTTCGGAGTATCGGTGCTAAATCTTCTTCCGAAATGATTAATTTTCTTCCGAAATGATTAACTTTGTACACTTGATCGCTTCACTAACTTTGCATTAGTATATAAGTTACAGTAGTCTTTAAGTTTGTTAGTATTCACCTGAAGACGATTGCAGATTCAATAGCAATTGAAACGTTGTGTTTATTCTATTAAAATAAAATATAGACAATGTAAGTCCAGAATAGTGTTAGTATTTCAAACATAACATTGTCTAAACACTCTAAACCATTCAAACGTAGATTGTTGGACATTATAAACTTATGAATGGTGAGTTTCCGATTGCATGGAGGGCATCATTAGTAATTCCTGTCCAGAAAATAACTAATACAAACCTGTGTAAAGAGTTTAGGCCAATAAACACTGTTCTAGTTTATGAAAAAAGTTCTTGAAGCCGTTGTGAAACAGCAACTTCAATATTTCTATGAAAATAATAACATTTTAGTTTCAAACCAGTCGGGCATTCGCACAAACCATTCTTATGAGTCTGTGGTGCTTAGTATATGTGATGAAAATTTTTAAAAGTAATAGAGAGGAAATTTTGTATTGGCTGTATTCTTAGATTTTAAGCGTGCTTTTGAAACCATAAGTAGAAAT
Organism: Abscondita cerata; assembly: GCA_030710515.1. NCBI lineage: Eukaryota > Metazoa > Arthropoda > Insecta > Coleoptera > Lampyridae > Abscondita > Abscondita cerata. The sequence continues at coordinate 54,205 of JALBCR010002508.1, read as the reverse complement.
AGGTTATTAAAAAATTGGATAACATAGGAGTTAAAGGAACTGTTCTCAAATGGATTTGTACGTATCAAACAGATAGGGTACAAAAAACAAAATACAAAGATGATATTTCTGATTACATAACAGTAGAAGATGGTGTCCCGCAGGTACAGTACTGGGTCCTTTGCTTTTCCTTATTTACATTAATGATATTGTTAAAGAATTAAATGAAAGTAGAGCTATATTGTTTGCAGATGACACAATGATGTATGTTACAGGTAGAAATGTTCAAGAAATAGAACAAAAAGTAAATGCTGATCTAAATAATGTCGATAAATGGTTATGCAATAATAAACTTTGTGTAAATACTTTCAAGTCAAAGTATTGTGTTTACGGAAAAAAATTAAATTAAATGAAGTAAATTTTGACAGTATTAATATTAATATTAACAATGAAAAACTGATATATGAAAACGAAATAAAATACCTAGGTGTAATATTTGATGCAAGTTTAACATTCCATTCACATGTTAATAATGTAATGAACAAATTTTAAAAAAAATAGGTTTTTATCTAGAATTGGAAAACATTTGACTATTAATACAAGATTATTATTATATAATAGCATAGCTGCCCCTAATTTAAAATTTTGTTCCACAGTATTATTTAATTTGCCAAATTATAAAATAGATCAATTACAAACAATACAGAATAGAGCCATGAGAATTATATTACAATGTAACAGATAGCCACCAATTCAAACTATGTTGAAAGTAGGTACTTAATTTCATGTCTGTATATATTTATTTTTAAAATCAAACAGAAATGTGTTCCCAATTATGTTTGTGAAAGGGTTACATATTTTAAAGATCTACATAAATATAACACAAGAAATTGTGGTGACTTTGTTCTCAAAGCGTGTTATTCTAGTCAATTGAAAAATTCAATATTGAATAAAGGTCTACGTATCTTTAATAGCCTACCGCCAGAGATTAAAATATGTGATAATTAATAAATTTTAAAGACTCTTGTGTCAACATTATTATTAACTGAATTGTGACATTTTGATGCTCTTGTTTTTTGTGTATTTAATGTTATTGGATTATATATGTAGCTAAAAAGCTAAATAAAGATTATGTATATATAACATCAAGTTTGGCATTGTACGACGCACCCCTCCTGTCCCAACCCCACCACAATCATGTCCCAAACAGGTTTTTGGAGGCAAATTATTACCTTACAATTCAATTTTTGTGCTTCATGACTCAAACCAATGTTGTTTGTCATGACAACTCGCATCTTTTGGTACCAGTGGCATTGTACCTGCACTGCCAGCACATGGTGGATAACAAATTTTTCCTTATTTTTTTCTCTTCATTTTTTCTCTTTATTTTTTTCTCTTAATTATGTCTCTTAATTTTTTTCTCCTAATTTTTTTCTTCATTTTTCTCCTAATTTTTTTCTCTTCTTATTTTTCCTCTTTTTTTAAATTTTTTTCTCCTCATTTTTTTCCTTTAATTTTTTTCTCATTTTTTTTTTTTAGTTTTTTTTCTTAATTTTTTTCTCGTCATTTTTTTATCCTAATTTTTTTTTTAGTTTTTCTCCTAATTCTTTTCTCATCATTTTTTATCCTAATTTTTTTCTTCTAATTTTTTTCTCCTTATTTTTTTGTCGTAATTTTTTTCTCTTTATTTTTTTCTAATGTTTTGTCTCTCCAGTTTTTCTTATATTTTTTTCTCTTCTGTTTTTCTTAATTTTTTTCCTAATTTTTCTTCATTTTTATTTTAATTTTTTTCTTATTTTTTTATCTAATTTTCTTCTAATTTTTTATTTTTTAATATTTTTTTTCATTAATTTTTTTATTTAATTTTCTCTGAAGATGACCTATATCTTATTTGAAGGTCGAAACTGGTCACACTACATTATTTTCTATTTCTATGAAAAAAGTTTTAATACTATTATTTGCCAGATAAAGTCCTTAGTTTTATTTTTATTAGTAGCCACTAGTGAATTATACAAGATCAAATAATTAATTAATTTCAAAAATAAAAAACCTCCTGCACTGCATTTTTTACAATTATTAAGGTTACACTTTTCACGTTGTTATACGACAATAGCCATATCACGTTGAAAGCAGCGGTTGCTCGTCCGATCATCGAAGTTAAACAACGTCGGGGCCGCGGTTTGTACTTAGATGGGTGACCGCGTTTCCATTGGTTGATTACTCATACATGAGAAAAGGTTTCACACTGAATTACGAACTTCATATATAAATAAATTAGGGAGCTTTTTGCCCCTTCTGCGCACGCCTAATAATAGAATATTTTATTAATTATTCTATTAATGATCTATGGAAATATTTAAGAAATAATGAAAAAGCGGACATTAGCATATTGTGAGATCATGTCAGAACACGTATGAGCATTTTCAGAGAATATATCAATCATCTCAAAGATTATTATATCAAATACTCCATGATTACATAAGTGATAATGTGACGAAATTCTGTAACAATAAGTTACGTTTACAATATTACTTCTTTCATTACGTTGTTTTTTTGGGGAATGTCGTGGAAAAAATGTTGTGTCTAACACATGAGGAAAGTCTTTTTCCACTCTCACTGGAGCTCGAGTGGGAAAAAGAATCGCTTTCCTCACTTGTTGGACAAATAACTATTTAGCGTCTGCCAGTAGTTCAATTATATGCTGTTTTACTGTCGCTTGAAGAATAAAGTTTTTTTTCTAAACCCAATATTTTCCGACATATAGCTCGTGCTCGGACTGATGGCCCACCCTTTATATGCCTTATACAATATCTAATTAATTCGTCACCTTCCTATGACGGGTTAGAATTCAAGCAATATTTAAATCTTACTATGTTTGTACATCCTACATTTTTTTAAATATAAATTTTGATAATGCATAATAATTAAACAAATTTGTGTTTTCTGTTTAATAAAACTTTATAGCGAATAATAAATAAAAATGTTAATTCTTATAGAAATTTTGCAATATTCACAGGTATATCTAAATTTTGGTTGTAGATGATATGTTTACCTTATGCCTGTCAAAAAATATAAGTGTGTACTTAATAGTTGTAGCAAACCATTTCCTTTATGTATAACATTATCATGTTAAGAAATAACTAAATGATGAGATTGCTACCATGTTATACAAAGAAGAAATAAAATACAGGAACATTTAAAATATATTATTTTGAATAAAAAATTATGCAATCAAATAGAAAATCTTGTCTACTATTATACAGTAATATAACAAATAAATATGCTTATCCTTAAAATATAATTTATAAAGAGAATGGTACATTAATTATATTACTAGCCATACACTGCAAACACTCATCAATGCTCATTTTGTATATAACTAGTGTGACTTCAATCACAAAATATAAGAATAGTTTGATACTCCTAGTGCGCGTTTAAAAAATTGCATCAATTACAAACAATTTTTAACTTATATATCAGACAACTCCTCTTCATCACCCCCAATGGCATGCCAGAATGCTGTCACCATATGTTCAGCACATTGTTTCCTTTGACTAGTTGGCATAGATTTCATTGTCTCTTTAATTGTATGTAATTGTGAAAACAATTCATTAAAATCATCAATTCCATCATTTGCCACTAAAGTTGACAACATCGATTCATCAACAATGTTATTTTCCACAGGTTTACCACCTGAATTTATAGCACTAAGGCTAATATCAACATCAGCTTCTGTATAACCACCACCATCAGATTTATTTTTCATAACTAAATTTGACCACACATGAGTTTGTAAAGCTTCAATAACACGATCTACACCAAATTTTTCTTCAATCAACTCATCGCTATCCTCATCACTTTGTTCTTTATTAGGAATGTTAGGATACAATTCGATCAATTCAAATCCACGTTTTAAACACCACTCCAATGCTTTGGGTCTTGTAATTTTCGTATCAAAGGTGCAGTAGTTGCATAGTAGCAATTTAATTTCAGGATCACAATCTTCCTCTATCAACAACCATTTCTCCAAATCTTCCAATCCCGATTGTTTATTAGTATCCATGTGGATAAGTAATGCCTCAACAGTATTGTTAAATTTGTCTGAACGGCTATAATCAGCGCTTATTCCGTATACGTCTACCTCTGTTGTGTAGTATTTAGTGTCTATTTTCCATGATGGTTGGATCACCAAAGTATCGTCTTCATGTTGAACATTTTCGCCGGTTAGAAGTTTAATTAGAGATTTTGGTTTGGTGTTGCTGTTACTACCGATGACTATTATCGGTTTTGTGTAGGGCATCTCCATTCTAAACGTTGATTATACAATAATTTTGTTCAATAAATCTAAACAAACTTTAAAATTAACCTCAATGTAAACGCCAATGTCATCTTACATACTTGCCAATATACACGGTGTCTCAGAAATAAATACATTAATTTTAACCACTAATCCAAGTCATCAAGATGAACAACTTTTCTATGTGCAATTTTTTCGAAATCTCAAGTTTGTTTTTAATTTTTCCCCCCATAAATTAACAAGTCCTCTATGTACTTTTCTCATTAAAAATACCAACAGAGAAGGCATCAGCGTTTCCTAGCACCAAATAAGATATCTTTTTGTCCTATTATTGCTATCTTTAATTACAACAGTATATCAAAATCAAACTTGAGATTTCGAAAAAATGGCACATAGAAAAGTTGATCATCTTGATGAGTTGGTTAGTGGTTAAAATTAATGTACTTATTTCTGAGACAACTTGCATAATAATAGATAACAGTGGTCTCCAAATTTGTGGTACTAAATGAATATACCACAATGACCAATCAACGACAAATAGTTGGCCCTTGTCCCTTCATGTGACGTCATCAAATAGTGAAGTGGCCTTATAGTTTGGCGCGAGTAATCTACACACATAAAATCGTGGCCCTGTTTGTCTGTGTGTGTGTTCTGTTTGATCGTCTTCTCCTTCGAAACCACTGAACCGATTTCGGAGATCGATAGCTTAAATTGTTGAGGAGATCCAGTCACAAGTTGGCCTGACCTTTGACCTCTGACCTGGACCAGTGACCTCACGTCTTTAATTTCAGGTTTGCCTAAATTAGGCCCATTTTTAAATGAGTTTGGTTACTAGTACTTCCATGTATTTCAATGTAAAAACTCACGGGAGTGAATTTGAAATTTAGGAAAACTGACAATAGTGTGTAATAGTCTAGGTGCCCACCGACACAAAGTATCATTTATAAATAAGCAGCCGTAAGTTTTTGAGTGGCTTAATTACGTGTAGTCCGACAAGATGTTTCTATCGTTTTTCTCGAAACTGGGGCGTTCCTTCATACCACAGATTACGAATAAATAAATAGTTCATCAATATAAATTATACTAAAATTACACTTGCATGTATGTTTTCACCATATAATTAAAATTTGTAAGACAAGATATTTATGAATGAAATCACAAATGAATTGCCGTAAACTGAAGTCATACTTTTAAATATTTTTTAGAAGCAATCGTGTAGGTGTTCTTCCCAACTTACCTAAAGTGGAACCTCCAAAAATATTGTGTCTTTACTACCAAACTACTCGTCTTTGATGGACACTTACATGTCAATATTTTGTAATGAATACAGCTATGTAATTGATATATTATGATTAGAAAATCGAACCACAATGTTAACGTAGAACAATCAAAATTTTTATTATTTAAAGAAAAGTTGACAATGACAGATCCCCAAAACAGGCTACTATTTTAATTTTTACATATTATACAAATACGTTAAGACGAACAAAAGTTACTTTTTTATAAAAAAAAAGCATGGAACCTAATTTGTTATCGTAACAGCATTAGGCTTTAACATCAGTCGTTTATTACAGAATTTTACGACAATCGTTCAAGAACGACGTCATTCTACGTTTTTATTTATGAATCCAAGATTCTGGGATAGTTTAATTACAAAATAAAAATTAAAAAGTCTTATGAATGTTCAATATAAAATTTATTTTATTTAACACTAAGGACGAACAACAACAGAGAAAATAGGGGGAATCCGAATAGAGTTTGACTATTTGGAATCACATCTCTCGATTGGCGGCCAAAACTTGGAGCACAAACTAGCTGAATTCTCACATTTCTAGTTCGCTTTTGTGCGCTTTTCTTCACATTTCCTCTGCATTTTCTGTGGTCAAAGTTCTATAAACTTCTCTTCGAACGATTTCCTCGTCTTTAAGATTAGAATCGGCGGCGCTAGTTTCAAAATTTTCAAATCCAACTAGTCTTCTTTGAACTCAAGAAAATTTTGGCAACACCGTTGTACGTAAATGTTTAAATACATTGTTTAAAACTCTGAACACTTTATTCTTGGATATCTCGAAAAGTATCGATTTTTTGAGGTTGTTGATGAAGACCAAAAATGTCGGGCGCATACAAACACACTGAGTTATAGCCGATCAAAGAAATCCCAAAAAATTAGGCTTGTATTCACCAAAGACTATGTGACAAGTCTATGTGTTTTTTTTCGTTTGTGCGAATATTTCCCACTCAAGTGACATTTCTCTTGGACTAATATAAGTTACGAAGCTGTTTTGCTCTGATGTTGTGGTACCTATAATTTGTTATAAATAAGATTTGATTTGTTATAAAAACTATAAGCTTTGTCAGAGTCAAACACCATTGCTAAAATAACTGAAAAGTATATTAAATGTTATAAACATCTTTGCTCAAACCTCAAACATTCTAGGAAATGCGTGAATTTTCATTAAATTAGATGTTTTCTCACAATAGTTTACACTACACGTCAGCTCCCATATATTATATTTATTGCGATAATTAATGGTAATTAACGAAATGTGGCACGTTTTTTGGGACCTTTCCTTCAAGAATCTCAATGCTATAGTTTTTACCGAGATTGTTGAAGAATTTCTTAATTTGATGTGTTTGCCTTGTAAATAAAAATTAACAATAATTGATCTGTCAATTGGTCAAGTTTGAAAGTATTCTGTCAAAAGTTATAAGTTATTTTTGTGCCTTTCAACCGAGGATTTTTTTCAGTAAAAATTATACATTCTAATAGAGTAAAGAGTAAACTTTCGATTAGTAGTCGTTTCAAAATCTTCTGGAGTTTGGAAATTTGTTGAGGCAACCTTCAACAATTTAAACAGAGGCCCGGGCAAATGGTTTTGCAATCAATGCCTTTCAAGTCAGCCTCTCTTTTTAATGTAATTAATAAAATTAATTTCAAGCTTTGTGTCTGAACTATAGTAGAGAAGAAAAAATACAAAGGAGTAAAGGATTTAGGATGCCACGGAATTTTCAAACACGCTGACAGAAAGGGAGAGAAATCCTTTGAACCAACTACTTTTGGTGATGTCTCTGTAAGTTTTCATTAGCATATAGGAAGGTTGAAGCAAGATGTTAAAGTTCTAAAGAGGATTCCAAAAGGAGCGAGACAAGTAGTTGCGAATAAGTTATCAGTTTTAATCGATACTGTCCTCGACCATAATGACGAACAATTCTGGCACAGTTTGCTATAGTTTTCAGATATCGCCTTGAGGGTTCCTGACGAGGAACAAAAGTTGATGTTATAAGAGGAACCTTTTTTTCCCGAGTCCTTGGAGAAACGTTGACTCGAATGGTAGAGTTAAAAGTGTCAGATAGAGACGTACGTGGAGCAGTAAGAATCGTATCTTCGACAGATAAAATGACATCTACAAGTGCTGATATTTTGAGACAATTGGAAAATAAACATCCCCATCCATCTAAATCATTACATCTGCCGGACTGGGCGCCCTTTCTAAGAAGGTTGGTAGTGTGAGACCGATCGCCTTTGAGAACATGTTACGGGTTTATTTGCAAAAGTAAAACGTATGTCGAGAGCTTTCTTAAAAACGTGTGTCGTGTGTAGCACTTGACGACGAAAGTCGAATTTGCCGCGCATGTTGGGAATTTTCCATTGGTTAAAATAAAATTAACAAAAGTTTCGAAGACGATGAGTGGACATTTTCTACTTCCTTCTACATTGGGTGTTTTGGCGTACCTCCTGAAGTTAAAACGTTACACATAAATTATTAATGTGTGCTTCAATAATTCCAAGTCGAATTGTGTTTAAATTGAAATCCGACCGCATTCACCGCAAGTACTTCTTTTCCTTTTATTGTTTTGTGGTTGTGTTAGTTCTAACTACGACGTATGCTTTAGCACTTGCGTTACAACTGTATTACAACTGGATAACTCCGGAGGGTGCTGAAATGTCTATTTAAGAACCTTTCGCTACATTACTTAACGACTACCACGGTTTCGCATTCAATTAAGCTACCAACAACCGATGAACTCTACGGGCTGCAGGGTCGTTTATGCTGCATAATTGCTACTTTGAGGGAACATATTTGCCATTCGTTCTTCACTACAAACCTCCCCTAAGGAAATCCTGGGATTACCTACTTTCTGAAGCTGTCAAATACTGTCGCTAGCAAGAACTTTCATTCTCGGAACTGCATACTACAGAATACAGCTAAGTTTTAATGTCTAAGTAACCTTTCAATATTCATGCGTATGAAGCTTACGTACATGTGACATTAAACAGTTTGAATCTCTAGCATTTAAGTAAATTTTTATTTGGGGTAAAAAAAAAATAAAAAAAAATTTTATTTTATATTTTATAATAAATTTTTTTAATTTATATATTTTTTAAAATTTTTTTAATATTTTAAAATATTTTTATATTTAATTAATTTAAAAATAAAAATAAAAAAAAAAAATATAAAAAATATTATAAATTTAAAAAAAAAAAAAAAAAAAAAAAATTTTAAAAAAAAAAAAAAAAAAAAAAAAAAAAAAAAAAAAAAAAATATATTTTTATTTTAAAAAAAAAAATAATAAAAAAAAAAAAAAAAAAAAATTAAAAAAAAAAAAAAAAAAAAAAAAAAAAAAAAAAAAAAAAAAAAATTTAAAAATTAATAAAAAAAAAATAAAAAAAAAAAAATAATTTTAAATTTAATTTCAAAAAAAAAAAGGTTTTTTTTTATGAGATGCTCCTACCGACGTTCGGTTTGTTTTTTTAACTAGCTCCATAAGAGCTTGGGCGCTTTACATAAAGTGGTTGAAGCTAAAACAAAAGGCCTTTTGGGTTGGCGGGAGGTACTTACTTTTTTATTCCGAGTTTAAGTTAGTTTTAAGTCACCGTGTGTAAGTGACGTGTGTACGTCGAGCCTTCTTAGTAACCAATCCTCAATTGGAACGCTAACTTTAATTTGGGGTGTAACTAAAAAGCTTAACTGAAATTCGACACATTGTTGTTGCTAACGCCTGTAATCATATGCGACAGTCTCTTTCTATTTCTGTCACATTCTCCTAGTACTTTAAGTTTTATTTGCTATATTGACATGTCAATTTGTCTCTTTGATTTGTGTTTGTTTTAGCGTATTAGACCTTTAGTAAAACCTGTTAAACTCCTGTTGGTCGGTTTTATTTCTTTTTATTACCCAGCAGGTGGCGGCGCCTTGTTAGGCAGCAGTCTATTTCTTTACAGTTCTTCAAGAACCCCCCAACTCACCGACTAAGCCGGACACTGCTGTACTAACTACTACAAATACTGGATCCTCCACGAATTTAGTGCGCTACATCAAGCCAAATTGTCTTATTTTTCTCTCTAGGTTGTACCGCTAGAGCCGTCGCTTTCTTTTATTATTTGTGAACTACAACCGTTACAAACACATATAGACGACTTGTCGCAAAGATAGGATGTAAACATTTTATTTTTTATTAGATCAACTACATAGATTGTCGACTCACACCGCTTACTTTCTTCTGAAGCACTGTCTGGCAGTTCCGAAGTTTACATATTTACTTCTTGTTGGTTATTTATGGATCTGATAAGAAACTTGGACAGCCATATAAAGATAACATTAGAGAAGATTACTAATTGTAGTTTTCAAGAAAGCCAGTGGATGATTGCATGCTTCTGTTAGAGATGGTGATCTCAGAATACGTAGAATCGAAGATGTTTGTCTTCCAGCCTTTTTGTCTTCCGTGAATAGTGTCTGCCCACTTGTCAATCTTACCTACCCTGAAATTAGAGACAAGTCTCAGATAACTTTTTATCGCGAAGCCTTGAATTTTTGGAACAAAACATTTTCTCAAATCTCTGATGAGTCATCTTTATACTATTTTTTTTCTACTATTTTTAAACCTTTTAATTGCATTTGTGGAAGCAAAGTCGACGAGAGGGACCTACATGGTTTATTATGCTCGAAGTGTGTTGGGCGATGGTCGCGACACGGTGCTATTAATGAATTAGTGAAGAATGCTCTGACTACTGCGTGGATTCCGTCAGTCCTTGAGCCAACGGGTTTGTTTAGAGATGATGGAAAGCGCTCAGACGGTATGACATTACTCCCTTGGTCGCAGGGAAAGAACGTTGTTTGGGATATTAGCGACACGACTGCAAAATCATATTTAAATTCATCAAGTAAAGTAGCCAGAGAGTTAGCGCAAAATGTAGCTCTCAGGAAGGTCAATACGTATTGTAAAATTTCGAGAGATTACATATTCATTCCAATTTCACTAGAATCTGATGGTTTGATTTGCGAAGTTACATTTAATTTTTTGTATGAGCTAGAACAAAGACTTATCAGTTCCACTGGGAACCTCGAGCAAGGACTTACTTATTTCAACGAATTTCCAGTGCTGCCTGTATCATGGAAAGTATTTCTCCATCCAAAATTATGAAAAAAGTGTTCCTGTTATAAATATTTTTTCTGAATTTTTATTAAATGATTTATATTTAAAAAAAATTTTTAAATAATATATCAAACTTGAGTGCAGTATGTTTATTTCAGATGCCTCTGTTTTAAGATTATTTAAAAACCTTGTAGTAGGTATACATAAAGTAAATGGTAATATTCGATTGACAGCATCTGATTGACAGTTGGATTGACGTTTAATTTTTTTTTTTTAAAAATTGATATTACCCCAGCATGTGATGATATACAAGATTTCAGAAATTATTCAAATCATTTAAAATTATAGCTAAAAACATCCAAACCTTACAAAATAAAAGATAACGGAAATGTAATAAAAACAAAATTTTCATCTGTTACTTCTATTTTCTAAGAATTAATTAATTTTGTATCAATAAAACCATAATGCAAAACAAGTTGCATGCATGTTTAATTTTTTTCAACTTAATAAAACTAGGGTAGAGTGACAAAATGATTCAATTTTTCCAACTTTGGCAAACTCTCCCGCGTTTCTTGATATAAATGGATAAATGTCACAGTATAGATCAACATTCTCCAAAAGTACCGTATGCTGGACAAATAGACACGGCAAATAACTGTCTATAAAAATCATAACCTCAATTTTAAGATTGCACATGTTGTGTCAACATTTAAAATCATGGAAGAGGAACCAAAACCGGGAAGAATCAACTTTATTTCTTGTGTAAAATGGGTACGGCAGGGAGTAGCTAAATGCAATCCAGAAAAGGTATTTTAAATTATCCTTTCAATTACAAAATCACAGAAATTCATTGAAGGTTAGATTAAATAAAGATGAGCTAGTTCGTTTGATTAATGAAACAAGATCCGAACTTCGGTATGTACCAAATGATAATTGAGGAAGTAAATCATTTGAAACCGATTTCAGAGCCTCTGAACAAGATAATGATGGACAAAGCACAAGAATGAATGTTGACGATGAGTATAATTTAGAACATTACGATGAAAATGATGGTGTGTATATAAAATTTCACAATTAATTGAAATATATATCAAAAATTGTGGAATTTTTCACAGATGATACAACAGCTCAATTATTAGGAATTAGTAGTCTCGCAGATGTTGAAGGAGAAACTGAAGATCACTTTTCTGAATCTGATGATTCTGATAAAGAAGATGATGAAATAAAACCTAATGATAATCTTATTTTAGCTTGCAGAGTTGAAGAAGATTGTAGTACTTTGGAGATTTATGGTAGTAATCAACATTTTGATCAGATTTTAAGCATAATGTATTTTTTATAGTATATAATCCTGAAGAAGAATCATTTTATGTACACCATGATTTTTCATTATCTGCATTTCCACTGTGCGTGGAATGGTTAGATCATGAACCAGGCCATGATGCTGGAAATTATTGTGCAATAGGTTCTATGTCACCAATTATTGAAGTTTGGGATTTAGATATAATAAATTGTTTGGAACCTGCCTACAAATTGGGGAGGAAGCGAAGTGTAAAAAAAGGATTGAATAGAATAGGACATACAGATGCTGTTCTTGATTTAGCTTGGAACAAGAATTTTAATCACATATTAGCAAGTGCTTCTGTGGATAAAAGTATATTGTTATGGGACTTAGATGAGGGTCAACCAGCAACAACTATCAATGCGTTTGAGGATAAAGTGCAATGCATTGAGTGGAAGCGTGATGAAGCGCAAACACTGCTAGCAGGAAAGTGTTTAAGCAAACTTGATTATAAACAAGTAATCATAGTTTTTTTATAGGTGGTTGTGATGCAACTGTTAAGTTATTTGATTGCCGTTCTCCTGAAAATTATAAATCATGGGCCATAACAGGCGAATCTGAAAGAATTGCTTGGCATGTGCTCGAACCTTTTATGTTTTTAGTAGGAACAAGTAACGGAAGCTTACATGGTTTTGATAGTAGGCAAGGTAAATCATTGTAGTAGTTACAAGCAATTGCATGGATTGCAGCTATGGGTTTTTTAAATAATACTATTTATTTGTTTAATTTTTGTTATAGATGAGCCTTTGTGGACCATAGCAGCTCATGAAAAAGAAGTAACTGGTTTGAACATTAGCTCTCAGTGTCCAGGGTTAATATTGACTGCATCTGCTGATGAAACTGTTAAAATTTGGGATCACTGTAATGGCAGTGAACCAAATCTTATTCACGAAAAGAATTTTGACATGAACATAATTCATTGTTTAGATCTTTGTCCTGATTTACCATTTGTTCTAGCAGCTGGTGGGGATAATAAAATGAATAATTTTACAGTTTTCGATATTCAAAACATCGACCATGGTAAGACTTGACTTAAGTTAAGGAAATTAAATTAATTTGTTAAAATTTTTAGTTAGGAATCTTTTTTGGAAGCAGGCAGACCATAAAAAACTAAGTAATGGATTAAAATAGTTCAGGTTATTTAAATAAAAAATGTATTTATTTACAATGAATTGGATTTATTTTATATTGCTCAAATGTGTAGAATACTGGCTCAAATAGGAACAAAATTTTTTGCTTGGTAATTTTGTTGGTGGTTGTTTCTACAGGGTGGGCCAATACAAGGTAAGCAGCTGTATCTCAGAAACCACTTATATGGGTCTAGGCCACAACATCAAACTTCTAATTTTGACTGTAATCTCAAATATGACCATAACAACGAGTTTTGATTTAGCCATAACGTCCAAATTCGAATATGATTGATTTTGAAATGGGTGTTTAAGATCGATTTACTAATTAATTTGATTTAAGTTAAATCCATTTTTAAAATCAAATTGTAATCATGAAATGTCTACTAAACATCAAATTTCACCATTTCAATCCTTTTTAAAATTTTTATTTTCTTGTCCGGGATGCACCATGTTTTATCAGTTTATTCAAGAAATCGATATCCCTTTACATAATAATTTTTACTTCCAATAGTTATTTACCTAACAACTTCGGGAAGATAAGTTTCCCGCATGAGTACTTTTGTTACTAGTGCGAATGCTGGAAATTTCTTCAAGAAAAAGTTAGGTATAGTATTTTTTGTAACGAGTAACTGTAGTAATAATTCATAAATAAATAAATCATTGAAGTATATAATAGTATATTATTAAATTAGTTGTATAAGCAGTCTATTGTTCAATTATTAATTCCTCTCTTGAACAATAGACCCTTATATAACGAATTTAATACAATATTATTTCCAATTGCTTTATTATTCTAGTAAATGTAAAAATTTCTTTGCTGAATATAGTAACTTATATAGAGTGCGCTGCTAAGATATTATTCAAGGCTTTTGCGTGTAATAAAATAGTAGATTATTTTACTAGGAGTTAAACAATATCATTGTTGAGCTTAAAAGTTTGCTGGCGAGGTGTTAGCCGAGACAGCAAATTAAGCAAAACAATTATATTTTAACTCAAATGAAATAATATATTATTTTTCTTCAAGCGTTTATTGCTAGTTTTCATGTGTTATTTTCAAATTTTCGAGATTCTCGAGTCTTATAGTGACTTTTATTCTGGACGAATCAAGTTGGTACTTTACTGTTACATTCATAATATGACATAACCGAGGTACCAACCTCTAAATAGTTGTGGAAACAAAATAACTGTTTTTGCTTTTAAGGCTTCCTTTTAGTCAAACAAAATTTCAAATTAAAATTTTTACAAACGCCTAATTTTATGTGACTTACATTCCACTATACCTGGACTTAATTTTTAACTGTCGCCGGCACCGTATGTTTACAATTTTACAATAGGGATTAAAATACTAGTTTGTTTGCGTAGTACAAAACGGCCTGTAACCGTACCTTACTTACAATTACCAAAACCTGGCAGTTCTTTGAACACTGCCAACACTTTTCAAGCGTACTATTTTCGATATTAACTATTTATAAAATAATGTTCCGCGTTAAATTGCTTTAAAATTGTTTTGAAAAATCAATAAAAGTTATTATTCAATTAATTTTATAAGAAGTGCATCGTTATCTCTCGTATTTATTTAGTTAAAAGTTTAGTGTAAAATATGGGTCGTAAACCATATTCGATTTCTAAATGTCCCCGTCTATTTCAAAAAGACGTAGTGTTAAAGAAAAATGAAGAAAATGCGTGCGACAAAGACTGCCACTACTTCACATGTAAATTTAAATAGTTATGCAAACGAAGCAGATATGTGTTACAGTTTTCCATCTACAGCTGAAACGAACTCTAATATGTGTGTGGATGAACCTGACGTATTAGTAAACAGAAGTGGTGTTTGTAGCGATAACATAAATGAAAACCATTTTTCATCAGATTTCCTACCCGAAATGGAAATCGAAACGAAATCGGACGAAAAAATAATACTACGGTTAGAACTAGTGAAGGTATTAGTGGCCGCCGTTTTGTAGATATCGCGTATTTTTTAAAGTCATTAAAATCACTTCAACACGAGGGTTTTGGATGTTCTTTCTTCAATATGGATATTGTGAGTGAAAAACGTTTAGGATTTGCATCTGTTTATACTGTGAAGTGTTCAATGTGTCGTAAAATTGATACAGTATCTACAGAGAATTTGGACGATAGAACAAAATGAATGTCAATCTTGCAGCTGTTTCTGCTACGGTTTCAATAGGTGCAGGCTATAAACAATTATCAGAATTTACATCGGCCATGGATATTCCTACAATTTCATCTTCCACTTATGCAAATTATCATGACAAGATATGTGAAACTTACAATCGCGCCGCAACAGAATCAATGGCTAAAGCAGCCCTTGAAGAAGCAGAATTGGCTAAGAAAAATGGTGAAGTAGATTCTGAAGGGTATCCTACAATTGCAGTAGTTGTAGACGGAGCTTGGTGCAAACGTTCTTATAGAACCAATTATAACGCACTATCCGGTGTTGCTTGTATTGTAGGACTAAGAACCAAAAAAGTATTGTATATGGCAGTAAAGAACAAATATTGTTTGATATGTTCTAGGAAAGAACTGTATCAAAATAAAACATGTCCTGAGCATACGTGTTACAAAAACTGGTCGGGAAATTCAACCAGCATGGAATCGAGTATAATTGTTGAAGGATTTAAGAGATCTATTGATATGTATGGTTTGAAGTACGTTAAACTAGTCGGTGATGGAGACAGCAGTGTTTACAGAAAACTTTAGAATGCATGCCTTACGGATCCACCGTAATCCAAAAGATCGAATGTAAAAATCACATTCTTCGTAATTACATAAATAAACTAAAAGATTGTGCCAAAAACCAAAGTCGATGCAAAGTTCAAAACTGCAATCACTCAAAATATTCTAAGGTTTAGAACTGCTGTTACAAAAGCGATAGAGTATAGAAAGTCGCAAAATACGTCTATCTCTGAAAAATCAAGCAGTTGCAATTGGATATTTTGAACGGACCGAAGCATATTTTGGCGAGCACACAGAGTGTGGTGATAGAAAATACTTTTGTTCGGGCCCTAAGAGCAATGAAGATAACATCGTACCAGGTCTTATCAAATGCGGACTATTTGAAGATGTTATGGTAGCAGTTCGTCGTGTTGCAAGTTTGTCTAACAGTCTTATACATGATGTCACCAATAATTGTGCCGAGTTATACAATGCCCAAGTAGCTAAATTTATTGGTGGTAAACGCATTAATTTTGCATTAAGGCGTTCATACAGCGCTTGCTGTGACGCGGCAGTAGTAGCACATAACAATGTAGGGGCTCTTCATGAAATAGTACATAGTGCTGCTAAAAGAAAACCGGGTGTACATACTTCAAAATTTATTCAAAAGCAGAAACGCGAAACAATTATAAGAAGAGAAAAATTAAAAACATTTAGAGTCAAAAGCTAGCGGGTCCAGATGACGATTATGGTAGTGAAAGTCAAGAATCAATTCCCGACATGTCCAATGAGAATTTTGAAGAAGCCAAACAGAGATTTTTAGAAAATTTAAATGTTGACCAAAACAAAATTTTATTGGACACTATTGGTCAAAGCAAGAACCATCTATGGCTTGAAGAACGACGAAAACGGCTTACAGCTTCCAATTTTGGCAAAATTTGCAAAATGCGCGTATCGACTTCTTGTGGTAATACTGTTAAAAATATGTTATACTGTCAATTTATTGGAAATATTGCTACACGATATGGAAACGATAATGAGCATCGAGCCATTCAACAATTTACAGAAGAAACCAAATTGGAAGTAATTGAATGTGGTTTGTTTGTATGTGGTTTATATCCATACTGTAATGTTCTTTTTTATTTTTTTGTGCTGTACATAACTATTATTATGGTGGTGGCACTGTAACACACACACATCGGTTATTAACCGATGCCGCAGTCGCAGTCGCTGTCGTTTAGCCTCACTGCTCGCACGATGTTATTGTTAGTTTCAAAAGAAAATGTATCAGTGTATGTATTCATTAAGTATTATGAAATAAAAAAACTTTATTTTCAATCCTTCATTATTGTCGTGGTTTAAGCGGTCTTAGTCATCCCGAACTTATAAAAGACACGACAATAAATGGCGACGAGGACAACAAAAAGTGTTTCGTTATAATATTAAAGTGTTTATCATATTAATAAAAAGGAAATATATGGAAAAGACTCGAAACATGGAATGAAGCCGACAGATTCCCAAGAAGAAAGCAAAATGGCAACAGCAGACATTCAACAACTATCCGCACAAATCGCTCAATTAATCGCAAGAATCCATTGCCGGTCGCACAAACTTCATCAACAGATCCATCACTGAAACAAGAAATAGTGAGTACGCATAATTTTACATTTGAACATTTTGTCGAAGAAAATGAAAAGTTTTCAAATTACAAATTCCGGTTAGAAATTTTTTGAATTGAAAGGCATAGCTTCAAACAAAAGAGTGCGCTAAAGTACTTTTGCATTACATAGGTGCGAAATATGTGGAACTTATTTCTTCATACACTGCGCCCGAACCCCCGTCGGCTAAATCGTATGACGATTTAATTCAAATACTTGAGAATCATATAATGCCAGCACCGAACATTATAGTTCAGCAACACCGTTTTTTGTGTCGTATACAAAAAACTACAGAAAATATTGCCACATATGCGTCAGAATTACGGAAATTTATTACTACATGTAACTTTAAATGTTTGAATTGTCATGAATCAACGGCAGATTCGTTCCTCCGCGCACAATTTGTTCGTGGACTTAAAGATAAAGATATTAGAGGGAAAATTCTTCAAGATAACAATCCGTCTTTTAATGAGGTCGTCTCAAAAGCAATTAGTCTCGAAGTATCGCATAGTGATAACACCGAAATGTCACAGCAAACGGTCAAAAATACGTATGCAACAGGCACGATAAATAAAATTGATAGCCGGCCACATAATCGGTACCACGTTGATCGCTCGCGGTCTCGCGGTAGAGTTCAAACGTACAAACGAAATCAACGTAGCCGCAGTCGGGTAGATTACAAAGCCCTGGGTATTGAACATTTGTGTTTACGATGCGCTAGAAATAATCATTCCACAAATGATTGTAGAATTGACCGAAACAAACTCAAATGCCATTCATGTAATAAAATTGGTCACGTTCAAAAGTTTGCATTGTTACGCTCACAAAACGATCTAATCCTAATAACAATTTTATTCATGGCAATAATGACGTGAACTATATTGGAAGTCCTAAGATTGTTAATCTTTATTTCAAAACAATGCAAGTAATTCGTCAATTAATTCATTAGAATCTGACAAAAGACGATTTTATGCAACAGTCATTCTGAACGATCGCAAAACACAGCGGTTTGAAGTAGATTCGGGAGCTGCGTATTCAATTATCTCGATGTCTACGTACGAAAAATTGGGGTTACCTCCACTAAAGCCTACTACACTTTTATTTCGAACGTATTTGCATGAAAATTTTACAGCTCAAGGAAAAATTATAGTTTCGGTACGTTATAAAAATAGAACCGCACACAACCAAGAATTATACGTAGTAGAGGGAAATCGCGAACCACTGCTAGGACGTTCGTGGATTCGACAGCTCAGAATTTCATTTCAAGAGTTAGATGAAGACGCAGCTCAGCAAAATAATTATTCGGAGTGCTTATCAATCTCTACTATACAAAATGATATACAAGAGATTCAAACACAATTTGCCGATCTTTTTGAACAAAAAGTAGGTAACCTACCAGGATTCACATGTTCTCATCGTCTCAGGAAAAATGCCAAACCGCGATTCTTAAAAGCACGTGACGTTCCTTTTGCTTTACGTCAAAGGTCGAAGAAGAGTTACAAAGCCTCGAAAATCAAGGCATAATAACTCCTGTAACGCATTCTGATTGGGGTTCTCCGTTAGTTGTAATCCCTAAGCCAGATGGTGGAGTCAGGCTTTGCGTTGATTACAAAATTGCTGTAAACCCTCAGATTGAATCAGCACATTATCCAATCCCACGGATTGATGAAATTTTAAACAAGCTACGGGACTCAAAATATTTTTGCACTTTAGATTTGTACAAAGCTTATTTGCACGTCACTGTTGATGAAGAATCAAAACATATACAAACAATTTCGACTCACAAAGGAACTTTCCGTTTCAATCGTTTATCTTTTGGAATCAAGACAGCACCTTCCGAGTTTCATCGAATACTGGATCAAATCCTTCAAGACATAAATGGTGTCACAACTTATTTTGATGATATTATTGTTTTGGCTCAACATATAACCAATGCAAAACTCGTTTACTTACAGTCTTAAATAAATTACGAAAAAATAATCTGCACTTAAATCAATCAAAATGTCATTTTTTCTCCGAAAAAATCTCTTACCTAGGGTATGTAATAGAGCAGAATCGTATTTCGAAGGCTCCAGAGAAAATTAAAGCTATTCAGGAAGCTCCGCGACCAAAGTCTCAAGTTGGAGTTAAACAATTTATTGGCCTCATTACATATTATAGTCGTTTCATACCAGATGTTTCTACAATTACTTATCCACTGAGACAATTGCTTAGAAAAAACCATAAGTTTCATTGGACAGCAAAGTGCGAAGCCGCATTTATTAGACTCAAGAATGAAGTATCTTCCGATAAGGTTTTAATTCCGTATAATCCCGAACTTCCAGTTATTCTAGCAACTGACGCCAGTCCTGTTGGAATAGCCGCAGTACTTTCACATGTTATTGACGGATCTGAAAGGCCTATCGCCTTCATATCACGATCATTAACACATTCAGAACAGAATTATTCGCAATTAGATAGAGAA
Source organism: Abscondita cerata (assembly GCA_030710515.1). NCBI lineage: Eukaryota > Metazoa > Arthropoda > Insecta > Coleoptera > Lampyridae > Abscondita > Abscondita cerata. The sequence goes on along the minus strand of JALBCR010002508.1, from coordinate 34,284 downwards.
GCTCTTGCCATTTATTGGTCTATTCGAAAATTCTACAACTATTTATATGCAAGAAAATTTACATTAGCAACTGATAATGGTCCTCTTGTTCGAATATTTCACCCAAGCTCAAGTATACCTGCAATTACTTCTGCGCGTTTGCTCCGATACGCCTCGTATTTGTCCGCTTTCAATTATGAAATCAAACAAAAGAAAGGGGAAGACAATACAAATGTTGACTATTTTTCTCGCGCGCCTCTGAATATTACGGATCCTCCTCAGAATTTGATGAAGTGAATGCTCAAATCATTAATCAAATTTCGACAACATCAATTACTGCCACAACAATTGCTGAAGAAACTGCGAAAGACCATGAATTAAATAAACTCAAAATGGGTTAAAGTCGGGTGATATTAATGACGCACAATTTAATCTTCACGATAACATCGTTTTTCGAGGTCACCGAGTATATGTTCCCATGTGTCTTAGAGCACTAATTTTGGAAGAATTACACTACACACATTTAGGCATAAATAAAATGAAAATTTAGCCAGACGATACGTCTACTGGCCATCTATTGATAAAGAAATAGAAAGTCTCGTTAAATCTTGCGCAGCATGTGCTCAAAACAAAGTGAACCGAAGAAAGCTCCTCTTCATCATTGGGAAGAACCAGAAGAAAATTTTCAAAGAGTTCATATGGATTATGCTGGTCCATTTCTGGATCATCATTTCTTAATAGTAGTAGATGCCAAGTCGAAATGGCCAGAAGTTAGAATTTCGAAACATGCTCCTACTTCAGAAAGTACGATTGCACTTTTGAAGGATATTTTTGCAACTCATGGGTTTCCGGAAGTACTTGTATCCGATAACGCAACTATCTTCAAGTCTGATCAATTTAGTAACTTCTGTCGCAATAGTGGTATATTTCAGAAATTTATTGCTCCAAATTATCCTGCCACAAATGGGTTAGCTGAGAGATATGTACAAATTCTCAAGAATAAGCTAAAAGCCATGAACACTGATTCCTTACCGCTACGTGAAAGGTCAACGAAATCTTATTTCGATTTCGTGCCACACCGCTCGCTTCAGGACGTACACCTGCAGAAATGTATTTAAATAGACAAATACGAATAAAATTAGACGCACTTAAACCAATAGTTAATATACGGAACACACCAACTTCAAACACTAAGAATAAACAACTGCGTACATTAAGTGTGGGAGAACGGGTGCTATCGCGACATTACACGGGGCACCAACGCTGGAATTATGGCATAATCGTACGAAAAGTTGGAAACGTACATTACCATGTTCAACTCGACAATGGATATACTTGCCTCAGACATATAAACCAGCTTCGTCGCACTGAAGTTGGGTATAACGAAAAGCAATCGAAAACAGTCTCGTTCAACAATTATCCAACTACTTCTACGTATATACCTTACCAAAACTTAACACTCCTAACATCCAAACAAATCCAGACAATGCATTACCAATCCCTCATACGCAAGAGGCTCGTCTCGAGAGGAAGCCTTGAACCAAAATGGAAACCAGGCGACACCCAGGGTTCCGTTCCAAGTATTCCCGCTACAACGGCTCAGCCACAGGTAGTGGAAGAGAATGATCAGCCAGAACAAGTTCTACGTAGATCAGAACGTCAACGTCATCCGCCGCATCGTTTAAATGATTACGTTCGGTATTAAGATTTTTTAAATTAATTGTTAAGAATTGCAATGTACCCATTACGTTATTTTCTATTATGTTTTTCAATTAAGGGCAGGAGAATGTAATGTTCTTTTTTTATTTTTGTGCTGTACATAACTATTATTATGGTGGTGGCACTGTAACACACACACATCGGTTATTAACCGATGCCGCAGTCGCTGTCGTTTAGCCTCACTGCTCGCACGATTATTGTTAGTTTCAAAAGAAAATGTATCAGTGTATGTATTCATTAAGTATTATGAAATAAAAGAACTTTATTTTCAATCCTTCATTATTGTCGTGGTTTAAGCGGTCTTAGTCATCCCGAACTTATAAAGACACGACACATACCTTGCGGCTTCTCAGATGGATTAATAAATGAAGATTCTATTGTAGAAGTAAAATGCCCTTACAGTGCGCGAATGTATAGTCCTAAAGACGCTGTGTCCAATAAGTGTATAAAATTTTGTGAATTACTTGAGGGCAAGTTGAAATTAAAAAAAAAAGACAACTATATGTATCAAATTCAAGGACAATTAAACATTACAAACAGAGAAATGTGTTATTTTGTAGTTTGGACTCCTCACGGAATTTCTGTGGAAGTTATCAAAAGAGACGTTGTTTTTGAATGAAGTAATGCTACCTAAACCTCAAAACTTTTATATGTCAGCACTACTTCCTGAGATCGTAGATCCAAGGTATCCTAGAAAGTTGCCAATTCGTAATTAATTCTCGCAATATAGATTAATATTTTGTAAATAGCTGTAGATTATTTTTGTACAATACTTTGTGTTAATATTTTCTAATTAAAAGGTAAAAATGTAAGTACTTTTTGCATTCTATGCTTATATGTATATATACTTATGCTTTACTTGTGTCATTACTCTACAACTTGTCAAGTAATAATTTATTTTGAGACTTTTTTAACATTTTAATATTATATTTACAAATACACAGCAGGTAAATAACATTTTTGTAATAGACCCGATTAGTGTGACGTCACGTACAAACCGCTAAATTCAAAATTCGGTACTTGGCAAAAATTGTGGTCGAAAAGTGAACCTTAAGTACATGGACTTAAGGGTGATAATAAATAGGTCAATAAAAAGTGGTTGGTTTTCCAATATACACACATAAATAAGGAAATCGTTTTCATATTCACTAATTCTGAACCTTTATCTTTCATCTAGTATCAATATTACATTTTCAAATAGCATATTTTTATTATAAATTAAAATTAACTTATATACTACAAATACATGCGCAAAAAACCAGCTGGCGGGAACAGTAATGTTAGAAATACGCACCGGGTTAACCTTATACTTTGTAATTGCTGTTTTCCTTTGTTGTTCCTGGCGTTACTCTTGTTTCTTTATTAGCTTATTGACTCGTTTACTTCATTAGTTTGTTCTTTATAATACGTAATTTATAGTTTAATTTAATAGTACTTCATAGTAATTAGGTTATGGTTAACCCGGTGCGTATTTCTAAAATTACTGTTCCCGCCAGCTGATTTCTGCGCATGTATTTGTAGTATAAAAATTAATTTTAATTTATAATAAAATTGCTATTTGAAAATGTAATATTGATACTAGATGAAAGATAAAGGTTCAGAATTAGTGAATATGAAAACGTTTCTCTTATTTGTTTATATTGGAAAACCAACCACTTTTTATTGACCTATTTTATTATCACCCTTAAGTCCATGTACTTAAGGTTCACTTTTCGACCACAATTTTGCCAAGTACCGAATTTTGATTTTAGCGGTTTAATTTGACGTCACCACTGATCAGGTCTATTACGGTTTTTGTAATTCGTCATAACGCGCCAACTCAAATTTTACAAGAAAAAATACTGTTTTATTTGCGAGTAAAACAGTCTGGTTCGTAAATTAATACGCTTTTCCTCCGTGTAAAATACGCAATTTTTATATTTAGAAAATAAGGAATTGATATTATATTTTAATTTGAACTAGTATATAGGCGTGCCTCTTACCAATATACTAAGAGCTGTAAAATCCAGTTTTGGCCACTGTCGTTGAACAAAGTTATGGAATAACCATAACAAGCAAATGTCATGATAGTAGTCAATTAGTAAACCAGAATAACTAACTAGTAAAACATCACTATGTTTTAATGGTTTTATAATAGAAAAGCAACGTTTTTCATTCAAACAAAAATTGTGTAGATGCAAAGTAATAAAAAAACTAAATATTACTTTAAGTTATTATTCAAATTTATGTATTAATAATGCAATAAACAAAATATAAATCGGTTTTTCTATACAAAAGTTTTGTATTGACCTGGTATTATCCCAGTGCTGTTATCATAAAAGTTAAAAGTATAAAACTACTGGTAACAAAAAAGCGATATTTAAAACTCAGGTAAAAAGGCATTCAATTGCAAATTTACGTTACCTAGCTCAACAGAAAACATAAGATAAACTACTGTATTTACACTAATCCGGTTAGTTTCACTTGACCGACAACCTTGTCATGTTTGTTGCCTATTTCCACAAAATTTGACAAAATTACTATCACTATTTTTATATAGTTAAATACAAATTATGTAAAAACAAGGCAATCCTAAAACATGTTCGATACGTATATACATAAGTAACATTTCAGTTTACCGCGGTAAAGAAAAGAAAAATTATTTTAAAATAACGTTTAAGGTCGAATTCGGATTTTTTCTATTATTATAAGGTGTATCTAATTGCTTTGTAATTGCAAATTTTAGATTTTTGGTTATTTACCGTGGTAAAGAAAGGTCTAATGATTTTCTTGTGAAAATTATGCTTTGTAAATGTATTTTTAAAGAAGTTATGTGTATTCTAGTAAGCTCATTTCTAGCAATCTTCCGTCTAACTAAAAGGAACGCTTAATGTCTAGACAGTAAAAGAATTTTTAGCGTCTGCCAGTAGTTCAATAATATGAAGTTTTATTGTCGCTTGAAGAAAATAGTAGATTATTTTACTAGGAGTTAAACAATATAATTGTTGAGCTTAAAAGTTTGCTGGCAAGGCGTTAGCCGAGACAGCAACTTAAGCGAAACAATTATATTTTTTAAGGGTGTCGTTTACCTAAATAATTTTTGACCAAGCCCCTAATAACAAGCAACCACCATAACGTGCAGTTTCTGCAAATTTACTTTCTTAAATGACGTCAGTGTGTCTTTTAAACCATTGATCGTCGTAAAGATAAGATTTATGGTACGCAGGTAGAAACTCTTTGTTAGTTTTTTTAAAGGTTCTGGTATTGTAAAACTATTAGTAAGTATAAACTTATTGATTTGAGAAAATAAAGATTAATAATACTATACAAGTTATATATTAATAATTACGTGTTTACAGAATATTAAAATATGTTCAAGGACAATTGCAATTTTTAGGTTTTTATTTATTGTCCGAGATAATTGATCCTAGGAACATATACCTATACATATATTATTAATTTAACATTTATTAGGTCGCAAGGCAAACCCCTTGCTTTTCTAGGATCAATTATCTCGGGCAATAAGTAATCAAAATAAAAATTTTTAATTTGTCTACATTATTATTCCAAACGCTTGGGTCCCTATAAATTACTTCAACAAAATAATCTTTTGTTGTGTAAACTAGAAAATAAGCAAATTGTTTATTAAGTATTTGCAATTGACCTTGAACTTGATGAAAATACGCATGAATTCTAATTGTTTACTTTCTTTATTAATCTTTAAAAACATAATTTTTTGTCCAATACGGCATCATAGACACTCAAGTGCCTTGCAGAAAAAGGGCATTTGATTTCTATTATTGCATTATTACTCTTGATTATTCCGTCAGGGAGACGCTGACAAATACTTCAAATTTACATCGAGAAACATTCCACACTCATCGATTTTGACTCTAAAGTCTTTTCAAAAGTTTCTTTCGCTATGCCTTCTGTGTTGTGGCCATATCGTGTAGCTTTATTTCCCACAAACGAATTATAAAGTATTTGTTCCACGACTTTACTTCTTGGCGTCGTTTTCCGTAGATTAATGATTTTTCCAAACATTGATGCAGTTAGACGTTTCAATCTGTAAGAAAATAATGATTCAGTTTATGTAAAATAAACTCGTAAATAGTTTATTTATTAATATTTATTAAAGCTAAAAATGGATTCATAAGTACATATGGGTATTTAACACTTTAATTGCTGCGAATTTCAAGGGACTTTTGGGATTTTCTTATATAAAAATTTTACCGTTCATTTCTCCACAGCAACGATTTACTCTGACCTCGGGTATTTTCTTCTAAGGCCGTTTCGTCTGTCACCAAATGTTGTAAAAATTCTGTTTTCTTTTTTCATACTCGTCTTCGGTAATATCTGGCGTGTTTGATATTAATTCGAAACCGTAATTATCATCAGGTCCCGTAAAGTTTTACATTTCCGCTTGGGTTTCGCTTTCAAAATTCTCCTTGCTCTTCTATTTTCTATTCTTCTTAATTCCTGAGCACAATATTTTTCAATATAATGTCCCGGCATTTTTCCTGTATACAGATTAATTAATTTTTCAGATACTGCCCATCCGTATTATATTCCGTCACTGCGAGTGCACACCTGGTTTGATAAGACCCACGCTTGGAAAAATTAATTCTTTTGCCTCCAATTGCCTTTGCGACATAAGAATTATACAATTCTACTCATTATTGTTCAAATTATGAATCAAACTATTTGAATGATTTGCAACATTTCGAATTATTAGCTGCAGTTCATTGAAAATACCATCCTGTTCGTATTCAGGAACAAGATTTATATCTTGTTCTTTATTACTGCAAAATAAGCTTCGCAGTTCTTGTGATCCCCTAAACAATGGTATATAGAATTCAAAATGTCTTTTTCAAGATGTCTTGACTTTTCTCTCATTGTTCCTTGCTGACTGCGCCTATACGCAATTGCACATGTAACACCATTTCTAAGACGCATTACATTTTGAACAATGTTGTTTCTGTATGTAGTTCTAAATCTTGTTTTATTTTTCAGATCTCTTATTTTATGGCACATATTTCGTAAAATATGGTTCGTACATTCTATTTTCTCAACGATGGTGTCTGTGCCGTATGGAAGTGTTTCACAAATTTTCTGAACACGCTACTGTCTCCATCTCCCACTAATCTTCCATATACAAGGCCATGCTGTTCAACTGATAGTTTAAACCCCTCCAGAATCCCAGCAGCTTCCATCCCGGTAGCACTTCCGCTCCAATTCTTGTAACAGGTGTGCGATTCTTTCCTGTTTTGGTAGCGAGTATCATCGCATATCATGCAGTATCTGTTTTTATTCCAACATATAACACTTTTTTGTTTCTAGTCCCACAATTGTAGCAACTCCAGATAACGCACTATAATTTCTTCTATACGACCTTTTACTCCATGCCCCATCGGCCGTGACTGTTATTATGGCGTTTCCATTTTTATCTATGTCTCCTTTTTCTCTGGCAATTCTTGCTTCTTCTTGTCCGGCTAGTTTCATTTCTTCTTTTGCAAGCTCCATAATGTTTTTGATATTGCCGTTTCGTGTTTTACAAAGTTCTACTAGACATTACTGGGATGTCTAATGCACTACAAAATTGTTGCAATTGTCGATAACCGGCTCCAATTGTGATGGTTGCGTTTACTGCAGATGATTTTATATTCATATGAGAACTACCATCTTCTATGTTCTCAGTTGCAACGCATTTGATTAAATTACAAACGTTGCATTTCATTTTAATTATGCTTTGAAACCCAACCATTCTTTCGGCTATTACATTCATGTCAAAAAGGAGCATCCAAATCCTTTATGGTGTATTGATTTCAAAGCATCAAGTAGGTGTGCTAGATCTACAATTCTCCTTCCAGTTATCTTATTTACTGCTACGAAATCGTCGTTTGCGTTGGTCTCGGTGCATATTTCTAAGGGATGATCCTCAATATGATCTTCAAATTCATTAAAAACAACAGTATCTCTGGAGGTGGAACATTCTGATGAACGTGCTGCATCTTCCAACCTGTTGAAAAAACATAATAAGTGCTGTATTTATATAACATAAGCACCGAGTTTTAAACCTCAGATTGAATTGACGCCTACAAAGCTAAAAATGTACAAGTTACGAGTATGAACACATATTTTGAAATAATATGGGTAGTTATGTGACAGTTTCCCAAAACGAAAATTTTACACTCCATTTTTTACTATTTTTGTCAAATATTGTACGTGATAGTGAATCAATACAAATTTTTGCCTAGAGCCTGACCGTCCTATACATATCGAGGTTTAAAATTTTACTCACCATTTTTATATAAAAAATCGAACAAAAACGTTTTTTAGAATAACTGAAACCTTTTACATTTTTATGTGAACAATCTTAATGCCATTTCAATTTCTTTAATAAATTTGTTAACAAAAATGCAATAAACCACCTGAAAGTCACAGAAAAAAACTAGATGTATTACAAACCTTCGATTCTTTGAAAATTTTTTAAATCGGTATTAAATTTATTTGGGTTCAGAGATTAGTTTATACACGAAATTAAGCATAACTTCTCACTACCCACAATTAAGACATAAACGTTGTATAAGGGTGCACTCCCCTGATATAACATAACCTCTGTTTATAAAAACTACCAATTTAAGGATTCAAAATAATGAAATAAATATCCCTATGGGAAGAGGTAGCCATCCTTTACATCCTTGCTCTCTTGCACAAAGGAGAACGCTGCTTTGCGTTGTCACCTAATACCAACCTAATAAAAATTTCCCTAATCCCTCGGAAACTAAAAAACACCGCGGTACGGGAAATGGAACTTCCCGTGCATTGAAAATAACCGGGAAATCAGTAATCTTAGGCTACGAGTACAAAAGTACATTAGAGTGTGGTAGGTGTATTTTACAGCGCGACAACTCGGTTTGTTGGAGCACTGTAAAATACCTAACACACGACATTTGTATTAGATTTTTTGGCCGAAGAAATCATAATCATTGATGATTATAAAGCAATGTTTTGACAATGGTTTCATTTTGACAGTTGGCAGCCTGCGTTGTGTTTGATTTGATATATCAGTACAAATTCGAGCAATTTGTTTTTATTCTAGCGATAGGGAGTCGTTCGATGAATTGGTAGCATGATTCAAGAATATAAGACCTCTGACTGATATTGATAACTGGTTAACCACTAGTCGCAGGCAGCTTACAGTAATTTCTAATATGCTTCCCTGTTACATGTTTACTCGACTTAGATCGAAGTTTGATTATAATGATATCCTAACATTTTCTCTATAAAGTTTAAGATTACTTCAGCAGTAGGCAAATTGAATACTACATGAAAATATGTGTTAAATAACAAATAATTTAAACACTTTGTAATTAAAGTGAATTAATTGTTGATGTCACAACAACTATCTGTATTAATTACCTTTATATATATTATATAATTGTACATCTCACCTTTTTCTTATTATCCATATACTCATAAACAGTTATTTTTCATTGTAGAATTTTAATTAACAAGAAATAAGTGGTCTGTGAAACAAATGTTATACAAGCGGACATCTTAATTACATAGTGTGATTTAAACAATAAAATGTCCCATTCAGAGTGAATTAAATGTAATTTTAGAGGAAATACGATTAATAGCAGCTAATTTAAATTCAGATTTATTACCTGAAAAATCCAAAGAACGGAACTTAAATCAATTCAATAGTTTTAAACGGTGGTGTGAAACAAAGTCAATTAAAACATATTCTGAGAGTGTTTTGCTGTGCTATTTTAAAGAATTTGTCGATAAAGAAAAAAAATCTCTTTGGGCAATATACTCAATGATTAAAACTTGCTTAAAAATTTACGAAAATTTAGATATTTCTAACTACACTAAATTGATAACATATTTAAAAGTAAAAACTAAAAATCACAAACCGAAAAAAAGTAAATTTTTGAGGATGACCAAGTAACAACTTTTTAAACACTGCCTGCGATGATGATTTTCTTCTTATGAAAGTAAGTAAATATTTCTATTATGATTGGTAATTATGTTAATCAACTATCATTCAATTACAGACAGCTTTGATAATAGGTATTAGTGGTGCCTGCCGAAGGAATGAGTTATACACTCTAAAAACTGAAAATGTTAAAATTAAAGATTATATCATATTTATTGAATTACCTGAAACTAAAAATAATATATACAGAACATTTGCAATTACAAAACCAGATTGGGTAGAAATTGTCAAGAATTATATTAAGATACGTTTAAATTTAACTGGAAACCTGAAAAACTTTTTTATGAAATACCAAAAGGTCAATGTGTTAATTCACCAGTAGGTCTCAACACAATTGGTGAAATTCCTTCCAAAATTGCTGCTTTTCTAAAACTTGAATGTGCTGCAGATTACACAGAGTACTGCTTCCGCAGAACTTCAGCCACGTTATTAGCAAATCGAGGTGGAAATCTTGTCGATATCAAAAAACATGGTGGCTGGAGATTTTCTGCGGTGGCAGAAGGCTACATTGACAGTCCACAAAGAGAAAAGTTGAAGTTGCAAAAATTATCGGCGATGAAGGCCCTTCCACATCAAAAGATTGTGTTCAGAAACTACTGAATTTTCTGCACAGGATTAATATGATTAACGTAGATTTACAAAACAATACTCTACAATCAAATAATTTAATACCAGGACTATTCTCTAATCTAGAAAACTGCAACATTATCGTTAATATTTTCAACAATTGCAATGTTGATAAATAATTTCTGGTACCCACAATTTCTTTGTTCGTAGTAATCGTTGTAACCCAAATTTCTATTAAATAAATTGTTGTGTTTAAGTACTATGTTCAACTGCATTATTACGGGTATTATAATATTAGGTTATGTCGATGATGCAAGCAGAGCTGCCAACCACCAATTATGAATCAGTTGTTTTATTATTTTTAAATACTTGTTTTTAAACGTACACAAACAATATCTATGAAAAAATATTGGTAAATTTGATTTTTATAAACAATTTACAATATGAGTAACATGTTTTAATTTTAAGCCACAACTAAACGTAAAATTTTACGTGCACGCTACGCATCGGTTCAGTAAATCGAACCTACTTTGACTGACACGGACAGGTAATACTGCATTTATAGTAGGCGAGACCAAAACGTATATTTACCATGCATCATTAAAAAAAATTGTTGCGTATTTGAAAATTGTTATATTACATCAAGTGGGCTGTTAAAATTGATACATTTTTATTCGATATACATTTATTCAATTTATTGATTAATATAATTAATAAGGTAACTACACGTTACGTTACATACATAGACCAAAGACTTATATTATTACATATGCGAGGTTTTGTTTGTCTAGGCATATGCGCCATTACACACATCGTATGTTTTTGAAAATTACATAGTGCTGCTACCTTTTGGACTTTTTTCTCTCACTTTCCTTCGATTTAACGATTACAAAAAAATTCTAAATACATAATACCTGTAGTATATATATCAATAACACAATATTGGTAAATTCAAAGAACTAAATATTCAATATATCGACATTTTTGCTAACATACTAGATACAAAATATTCCTTTTAATCTAAATTATTCAAACAAAATAAAAGTTAGTAATTTCATGAAACATATGGTCAGTTATAATATCACAAGAGTATCGAAAATACTCGATTATACTTGTCGAATCATGAGACGTATTTAGCAAAACTTTTTTTCTAAGAATTTTTTGCTTAAATTATAGAGCTCACAAAAAAACGAAAAATTTAGATGAAAATCTAAAATTCGTATCTCGAAAACGGCTGTTTGTAGAAACAAGTGATTCACAGAAATGTTGTAGAGAATTTATTCCTTCTCTTTAATTTTTATAATGGGGTTCCACAACCTTAGAGGGTATAAAAAACGAGTTATTCCCTAAACACCGAAATTTTCGTCATTAAAATTTTAAAATTAAAAAAAAAAGGTGGAGTGGTTTTTTTGGGGTTGGTTTTTCTTATTTGAGGTTTTTTTGTGTTTTTTTTAATGAAAAAATTTAGAATGATAAAAAAACCGAACTAACTGGAAACTTATGTTCAACTAGAGGTTGTGCAGTTTTTTGTTTTTTTATTATTGTAATGTATTTATAACTTTGGGTTTAGAAAACTATATGTATTTACTTGAGATAACAGGATACATTTATTTGTTAACATATAAACACACACATTGACATACAATACCTTTTATATCTCTATCTTGTTATTTATATAATAACCGCCTACTATTTGTAACTAAGGAACATACAACACAACATTTCTCAACAACTTGATACTTACAAATTTAATTTAACAGGAGGATTCCGAATTCGTGTACTACGTCTAAGCAACGGAACAGCAGAAGTTACTGCATACTACTGTGCTATTGTTTTCTAAATCTTTCACAATTTCGTTGTTGACAATACTACTTGAAATTTCCGTTTTATCATTAGTACCAGGCAAAACATTATCTTTGATAACATGACCAGATATGGGTGGGTTAATATGTACATCTTTATTACAATACTTTCGCAAACTATTAACATGTTTGTACATAATCTTATCATCTACTTTTACTAAATATGTAACGGCACTTACACTTTTTAATATTTTGCCCAGTTTCCATTTTTCTAATGACTGTGGACCTAACTTACCAACTAATACATTTTCGTCAACTGAAAACATTATTGGTTTAACATAATCTTCTGATTTTCTATAACTCACACCCTCTCATCTCTGTGGTTTTAATAAATCTAGTCTAGTTTTTGGTTTTATTTTAAAAATAACTTCATTCAGACTTAAACCTGTATGAGAACATGGGGTGTTGCGATAGCTAAACAGAAAATTCACAATTTGTTGTTCAATTGATAAAGAAGAATTTTCTAGCTTAAACTTTTTAATGCCGATTTTGCTATTTGAACATGTCTTTCAACGAGACCATTTGACTGAGGATGATATGTGGGTGATTTAAGACAACAACAAAAAAAACATTATCACTTACAATGGTCCCTGGCAAACCTAGTACTGAAAAAGTTATTTTTAGTTTTTCAATAGTTTGAACAATATTTGTACCTTTTGACTTGTAATGAATGTCAATCCATTTTAATTTACTATCAACTATTAACAAAAATATCAAACTTTCATATTGAAAGAAATCAATGTGTATTTTCTGAAAGACATTTTCAGCTAGGCCAAGAAATTAAATACTTTTCCGAATTATTTTGACTGAACTGACATATCGAACAATTACTAACAATTTTCTCAATGTCCTGTTGTAACCCTGGCCACCATAAAATTGACCTTGCACGCATTTTTGTTCTGACAATACCTATGTGATCTTCATGTAGTAAATCTAAAATATGTTGCCGTAAAACTTGAGGTATAACAACTTTTACGCCTAACATCAAACAGTTATCCTCAATGGTTAATTCATTTCGTCTTATAAAATATGGTTTTAATTCTTCAGAAGTGACCTTATTTGGCCATCCTGAATTTACAAAATCTTTCACACGAGATAATATTGAATCTTTTTGATAAATTAGCTATATCAACATGTGATATTGGTAGATCATCTGATAAATGAAATGAATGAATGTTACTGTCAATTTCAATTGAATCTTCCACTGGCAACCTTGACAACATATCTGCTTCTATTAATTGAGAACCTTTTCTGTATTCAATTTCATAATTATAAGCAGATAAAATTACATTCCATCTTATAATTCTCGACGCCGAAATAACAAATATATTCCTATTTCAATTAAAAATAACTTTCAACGGTTCATGATCAGACACTAATATTAAAGAACGTCCGTAAATATACTTGTGAAATTTTTTGACGCAAAAAATGATAGCTAATGCTTCTCTCTCAAGTTGAGAATAATTACGCTTTGCCTTAGACAAAGTTCCCGATACAAATAATACGGGTTTCTTCCATATTATTTATACGATGACTTAACACACCACCAACTCCGTAAGGACTAGCATCACAAGTAATTACAATAATCTTTTCTGATCATAATGAATTAACATTTTATTTTTTTTCAACAATTCTTTACTCAACTTAAAAGCAGCCTGACGATACTCATCAAATTTAAACTCGATTTCTTTTTCTAACAATTGATATAAAGGTTTCAAATTAGAAGACAGCATGGGTACAAATTTAGAATAATAATTAATTAATCCTAAATAGCCCCTTAACTGAGTTAAATTTTTCGGTTCAGGTGCTTTCTTTATCGCACGCAACTTTTCGTCGGTTGGATGTATACCATACTGATCTATTCTATGTCCCAAATACTCCACTTCTGACTTAAACAATTTACATTTGTCAAAATTTAATTTTACATTAAACTTATTCAAACGTTCTAACACTCTACCTAACAACTCTCTAGACTCCTCAACTGTACTAGCAGCTATTAATATGTCATCGAGATAACAACTAACTTTAAGTATACCGTTTAACATCTGATCCATTATAGCTTGAAATATAGCTGGAGCAGCTGATATACCATACGTTAACTTTGTAAACTGAAAAAGACCTATATGAGTGTTAATAGTCAGATATTTTTGATAATTTTTATGAACCTTTAATTGTTGGTAAGCACCAGAAAAATCTAAAACAGTAAAACAAGAACCACCAGATAAACCTGCGAAAATATCTTCTGGTGTCGGTAAAGTTGATTATTTTGTTAACTGTTAACCTAAAATCCGAAATAATACGTACGTCACCATTTTTCTTAGCAACAACTACTATAGGTGATGCCCAATCACTATGCATAACTAGCTTTAATATCCCAACTTTAACCATTTCTTTTAATTTATTTTCTACTTTTGGTTTGACAGCATATGGCATAGAGTACGCTTTTCTAAACACCGGGTTTACTCCATTTTTGACATTAAAACTTTACAACAAACTCATTAATTGCACTACACAAATTCGAATCAAAGACTCTCGAATATTTATTTTTAAATTTCTCAATTATTAAATCAATATCAATTTGATTTGTGCTAATTTTATTAATAATTTTGTTCTCTAATGCATTCTGCCAATTAGGGTACAGGACATTAAGCCAATTGCGACCTAATAATGGAGAAAATTCCTTATTAGATTCAATAATAGTTAACGGTAACTTAAAAACGCTAGTATCACACTGTACATTCGCAATGCATTCACCAATAGCTTTAATTTCTTGACCTAACACAACATTTAAAGAATAATTTATAAGCCTAACAGGTAAATCTAATAAACTTTTAAATTCAAACAATGACATTCCAGTTTTCATGCCCCTGTGTCTACTTCGAAAGACATTGCAATATCATTAATTTTCAGTCTTACCTTATAAGCATGTGCTACTCTACCTTGTGTAAGATGATTCAAAAACAATAATTCATCATTTATTTCTTCATTAACTTCTTCAACCGAATACACTGTAACGGTTTTTTCAAATTCAACTTTAGGCAACATTTGTTTACATGTCCGTACTTAGAACAACAAAAACATTTCCATTTAACAGCTGGCCATTGACTTTTTACATGATACGTTCCACAATTAGTACAAGGTTTTGAACTTCCACCCATAGTGTTAGTTACTTCAATTGGTCTTGTATACTTCACTTTCTTTTGATAATTTTTCTTTTTTATAAAACAAGTTTCTGACTTGCTTCTCAGCTAATTCGACTGATTGTGCCAACTGACAGGCTATTGAAAATGTTAACTGCTTTTCAGATAAAAGCCTTTTTTGAATTTGTTCTGATTTTATGCCACATACGAATCTATCTCTTAACGCATCATCTAAAAACTGCTCAAAATTACACGAACTTGCCAGTTTTCGTAATTCCACAATATATTCTGAAATATTTTGATCTTCCTTTTGACAACATTCATTAAAAATAAACCTTTCATAAATTTCGGAAACAGCAGGTGCATAGTGGTTTCTTAATACAGCTACTACTTCAACAAATGTCAGTTCTGACGGATTTTTAGGAGCTGCCAAATTTTTCAAAATTTGATATATATTATTTCCAGCAAGAGTAATGAAAAGGAAAACTTTTATATCTTCTTTCACCATGTTTACTATAAAAAGGTGATCTATTCTTTCAATATATGAATCGAACTCATTCGCACTATATTTAAATTGTTCAATATTTCCTATAAGTGCCATTTTATAACAAAATTAAACTTTTCACAGTCCAATCCAAAGTACCAGTCACAAATCGCCAATTTTATTTCGACTGAAACAACTTGTTGCGAAAATTTTAATTTTCATCAAGTAAATAACATTAATCCCGTGCTCGTCGCCAAATTGTAATGTATTTATAACTTTGAGTTTAGAAAACTATATGTATTTACTTGAGATAACAGGATACATTTATTTGTTAACATATAAACACACACATTGACATCCAATACCTTTTATATCTCTATCTTGTTATTTATATAATAACCGCCTACTATTTGTAACTAAGGAACATACAACACAACAATTAAGGTTCAAAAGTGTTATGGTGATTAAATTAGTTTTTTCAAAGGAACGTTACCATAACGCGTGCCATAATACGTTGTACAAGTAGCGGCGTTCAAACAGTAGCTTTGGGCAGAGAGACGGGCCTGGGGGGTTTAAAGAAAATGTTAGGTTTTTGGGGGTTTTCTTTTTTTTTTTGTTTTTGGTTGGGGTGATAAAAACATTTTTGGAATTTGTAAAAAATAAAAAATTTTGTAAATTTTTGCGGGGGATAATTGAAAAAAAGTGCTTTTATTGTATATAGGTTGGACAAGGAAATCTAAAAAATTATTTTAAAAAAAATTTTACAAAAAGAAAAAAAATAAAAAAAAAAAAGAGGGGGGAAAAAAAAAATTTTTAAAAAATAAAAATTTAAAATTTTTTTTTTTTTTTAAAAAAATAAAAGAAAGAAAAAAAAAAAAAAAAAAAAAATATTTTTGCTGGCTGGCTTTCAATCACTTATCAAAAAAAAAAAAAAAAAAAAAACCCTTGTCCCCTTAAAAAAAAAAACTTGGAAAAAAAGTTTTTTTAAAAAAAAACAAAATATATTAAAATTCTTAGTGTTTTTCCTTTTATTGAAATATTTAAAACAATTTAATTTCTTAATCTTTTATTTCTCCTTTATTTTTTTATTTTTAATTTTTTAAATTTTTTTTTGTGGGCCTTTTTTTAAAGTTGTTTTTTTAAGTAAACTCTTTTTTTTTTTTTTTACCTTTTTTTCCTAATTTTTGTATTTTTTTTTAAGTTATTCTTAAAAATAAAAAAAAAAATTAATTTATTTTTAAAAAAAAATAAAAAAAAAAAAAAAAAATTAATAAAAAAAAAAAAAAAAAAAAAAAAAAAAAACTACCCTTATTCTATCAAAAAAAAAAGATTTTTTTTTAAAAGCCCCTTGCCCTCCTCCCCATTATCTTAAAAAGGGTCAACCGTTGCCACTCTTCCGTTAGCGATATACGTCCTTTATAAGTGCGAGCACCATGCCACAGAAGACACTCTTATTCGGCTCTTATTCCGATCCTTATTCCGATTCTAATACCGATTTTCTAAAACCGATCCGAATAAACACCCTAAGCCTATACTGCTGTACTCAATCATTACTTAAAACGTGTCTATAACAAGGAGATATGCTACGTTGAGCACCATGATTAAATTCGTCTCGTTCCAACCATTAGGTCCTAGTTATTTTCACTAACCATATTTTTCAAAGTCCACTTCAACTGCTAATGGATTTGGTACATGGGTTGTAGCAAAACAGTACTAACCTGCTAAATTAGCTTTTCTTTTACTTTTCTATTACCTAACTTTACCAAAACTCATCATTACTTAATCCCCCCGTATTTAGCCATTCCACCCTCTTTAATACTTACCTTCGGCTGTTTGGCCTTTTTTCTGTACGCCCCCAAACCCTATGCCAGTGTGGTCGATTTATTCAGGTAGCATTTGACCCGTTATTAATCCGTTCTTTATAGCGATAGCAAAAAAAAAAAAAAAAAAAACAACCTCCTCGTATCACCAGACCCTTTCAGTGTAGGCCGATTTATTCCGTAGCAACTAGAAGCGGGTGTGCCAGTAGAATCTGGCTCATTTGAATTACCACCGGAATAAGAGGGGTAAGACAGCTCGCAAGCAAGGTTTCAGCATTGACTTGGGATGACCATTGTTTATTCGGTGTACCTTAAAAGGGCTTCCGTCACTTCTAAAGCCGTAATTGTAAAATCTGTTGCTTATCCCTTAAGGAGCGAGCTCCGTCAGAAGGGGTTCTAACCTATCGTGGTTGTGAAGAACCGCCGCCGACACCTAATCTAACTTATTTGTTTCAGTAATCCACTAGCACAGACCACAGAAACAACCCCAAACCGACACCACTATAATACAGCCAAACGGCCGGCTGTGTCACGATCTACGCCACTTTCCGTTGGGGCTTGCGAACATATAAATGCAATAGAACATCCAATGTATAAATTCTGTGTGTAAATATTAATTCCTAAAAGTGTACATAATTTAATATAAGTGCATTAAATCGAACCCTGGGCATTATTCTTCACTTGAAGCCAACCACGATTGCTTTATAAATTTTGTACGTCCCGTTTTATCCTCCACTTACAATTCAAAATTGTAACGTTGAACCTAAAAAGGTGGGTGTTTAACACACGTTCCAGTTACCCTCAATCAGGCAGATTTACCTTCTACAGGATGCTGCCTAAGTCAACTTGTAGAGTCCAAATAGTGAAAGAAACCTTCTTAGTTCTATGAACTTAAAAGTAGTCGGTTTGCATGGATTTGAAAAGACTAACGAGGCTGAAATCAATAGAAAACGAAAGAAACCAAATACAAACTTTTACCTTTCGTAGAAGACACTGCTAGAGCAGATTGACAAGAAACGGTACGAATGCGGTCTATGTTACGTTGTGAAAAGTTTTTTTTTTTTTTTACTCCCTCTGGAGAGGACTATAAAGTACGTCTGGTGAAAGTGCATATCGTTAAATAGACTTTACTTTGCTCCGTCAAGCGATTGTACTTGTTGGTAAGTGCATCTATATCATTGACAGATTCCTAGAGAGTCAACTTCCCGCAAACCCGAAGTGGAAGTGAAGGAATCTGTCAACCCACCTACAGAGAGAGTTGAATCATGCCCATTACTTCGTTAATAGATAATTACTGCCATGCAGAGAATGAAAGATATTTTAATTGGTTTAATTGTTAATGTTTACACCGATCGGATCCGTTGCCATCTTGATTTATTTTGTGTGTAGGTACTAATTTGTTTCTTCTGAATGTGTTATTTTGATAGTGAAAAAGTATCAAAAAACTCAATATCAATGAAATCATTTTTTGAAGACACACTTTCGGGTAGATTGTTTGCTATACAAGTAAAATGATGTGTCTTGCGACATCTCGTGTTAAAATGGACACGTAATTAGTATAAACTAAGTAAATGCCAACAGTTAACTGTAAAAGTACTTAGTGTGCGTTAAAGTGCACGGCGCCATCTAAGTGATGGTTTTTAATGCTTAAACAACACGTGAGTCGATAAAGCACAAATAACTCAACTGAAGCATACACGCACGAAAAAGCAACACCTGATTGCAGCATTTCGCTCTTATTATGAGCTCATCAGAGGTGTATACTCACGTGCGGTATACAACTGTACAAGACTGGCGTTTGGTCTTTTAAACTCTCCTGAGTAACAATGAATACAAGTAAAATGTGTAGACGTTTTTTAAATCAAAATTATTTCTAATTTTATTTTGTAAACATTTCCTAAACAAAATTTTGATTCGATAATTAATGAAGCTATGGTGTTTAATTAGCGATATCTCTCAAATATATTCTTTAAAGAAAAAATTAAGTAAGCAACGTAAATTACCTCATTTTCTAAAACGGGCTTAGTGTAATGATTCATTCTACAGTCCTTCTATAAGATAACCCCTGCTGAGACTACCTGCTGTTAGAACTGTAAATGATACCCCCAAGCCCGTTTCACAATGTGCAAAACTTTGTTTACAGAAATTGTGGTGTCCAAGTTTTAAATTTCATGAGTGTCCCTAAAAGTATCACAATATAATACACAACAAATTATGAAAAAATTATCACAAACCTTTATACAAATTATCGCCAGTGCGGGTGCACTCCGTTTCAAAACCACCATTTGAAGTACTAGGTATTGATATAGTATTGAGTTTAGATATATTAGCTGTAAAAAGGTATTACTATCAACAAACAATAATTATGCGATCAATAATTACGCGCTTATTACTCAAATTTGAAAAAATTTTCTGATGGCATAAAACTACATCGGCATTGTTTTAAATATTTGGAATAATTAAGGTCGGGAAATAAATTATTAGAAAATTTTACGTAATCAAAGAGTAGTACAGTTTTAACTAATTAAAATTATGAGTATACCTGGTCTTGTTGTAACGTCTTCATTACTCAAACTGGAAGAAGGAGGGTCGGTTTGTTTTACTAAGAAAGAACAAGCAAAACAATCAATATTAAAAAAATATTTAAAGAAATGTTACCTTTCTTTAGTGAAGGTGGAATGGGTAACGTGGAAGTTTCGATTTCTTCATCACTACTAGTAAAATTTTGCGTATGATTTTTCTTTTTTTCTTATTTCGTTCTCGTCAGAACTAAGGTCTGAATAATTTATCGCTTTAGAAGCTTTAAGTCTAGCGATTGCGTAATTTGCTAGAAGAAAAAATTAATTCAGTTGATACTGGTGTTACAAAATGGTCTTACCCGAGGTGCTTCTTTTAAAATTCGAAATTTTGTATGGTTTCCAATTATCCTGTTGGCCGGTAAATGAAGGCCATAAGCAATCATCACCTACTATCCAGGAAGATGGTACCGCCTCTACACTATCATTATCATTTTCTAGGGTATCATTCTAGAGGTAGTCCGTCAATATTAATGCACACTTCAATACACTGCAAATTTAAAAATAGTTTGTACTTTGAAATAAGTTTTTCAACACAATTTTTTAAACTAAAATGGTAATATAATCCAGGTTCAACTGTTTTTAAAGAAACCTTTCTCGGCGTACTTAATAATGTCCTACAATCAGATGGTAAGTTGGGAAAACATGGTTTGAGTATATTTAATAAATCGTTAACAACTGCATGTGTAATTTTATGTTTCACTGCCCATTGGCACAATTTATTCGAAATAATTTCACCTTCATCAGTGTTAGGTTCAAAAATATGTTCATCATTTAGAATTGGCGAAGAAACTTCTTCTGTGTCAAGTGGGATATCTTCGGGGATATCTGACAACAAATTTACATCAGAAGAAAGCTGATCTGGACCGTCACTAACACAATTGTCTAAATGTAATGAAGTGGTTGGTATTAAGTTTTCGAGTGACACACATAATCGGGTCAATTCTAAATAACGGTTACTTATTGTAGCTGAATCTAAGGAACTACTACTGGCTATGTCTATTGATAAATCGGACGCAATTTTCGCAGCTCTATACGTTTTTCTAGAAATTTTAGCCATGACTATAATTGTTGTTGAATGGTCATTATTTAGAGAACGCATGAAAAGTATAACTTATTTGTGTGAGAAGAGGTAGTTGATTGGTTTAGTATTTTTGCACCTACAGAAAAGATATAACTAAAAGTATTCATATAATTATTTCTATAAAGTTGGACTTTCACCTCCCATACCCCAAGAAAATTTTGTAAGTATTTCGTTTGCCAACCATGCACTATACTTAGAGTTTATTTAAAAACTACATTTAACAACATTTTTGACCGAACGTCAAAAGGACATCCATAAGAGATCCAATATCGATATCTTATGGATCTCCGATAAACGTCCATGGATGTGGTAACATGTTTTGGACATATAACGGAGGTCCATAAGACATCCCGTGCTGTCTGGGGTACTATGCTTTAAGTTTATCCTCGCCGACAATTCTGTTGTGAATTAAATAAATTAATACACATCACTTTGTCTATTAACTGTATTTATTAACAATATTAAAGAATATACTTATTTTATACATGATAACAGTACATGCTAACTACTCTAGTCTACGACATGCACCGATTCATGCTGCGCTAAAAGTCTCGTTTCCACGTTTTATACATTACAATTACCAAGAATTTCTAATGAATAGAGCTGTTGAGTTATACAATGAGTTGTTTATAAATGAACCCATGGATGTCTTCTCCTTATTAATAATCAATATACGTTTAAGAAAAACAATAATGGCTTATAGATTATCAAATTGACCTTTGAGTATATATCACTATAGTTTGAATATTTGATGGTAAAATACTGTTAACTAAACTGTTTTTGTTTTTGGTTTTTTTTATTTTTACTTTTGTCTTCAAATTTTGTAATTTATTTTAAGTTAAATAAATAAACGGAGACAAACCGTTAGTTTACCAATAAGACTAAGCCATAGAAATATAACAAGGACATCCAAATCAAACAAGAAAAAGAACAACAAAATCCAGCTCCAAAAAAAAACTAATTGCCAATCTATACTATATACGATGTTTTCTTCCCCTCCTTGCTTGAACTTATTTGATGTAAAACTATCAACACCTATCCGAGCATTTTTTTCTCAAAGAACTGAAATCAGTGTTTAAGGGACGATTGGCGAGAAAATAGCTAATAATAATTTCAAGCATATAATAAGAGAATCAATTCGTAACAGCTAGCTACTGCCATTTATGAATCCTATGGAAAGATATTCCAACTTCTCACGAATTGTCTAAACGCCATAAATCTTGTTATAAAGTAATTATCTAGATGTGGTAAATATCTATGGGGCGTTTATTGAACAAAAGATATCTTCAATTAAATTAATTATAATTAACTTAACCACTGTTATATAATTATAACTGTAGAAACGAAATTAATCAAAAAGTGGTGCACATTATATCATCGTATATACTAAGATTCAATATTAGTCAGTTTCTTTGTCCCTATATAGACTCGGCCAATATAGGTGATAGGCCAAAGCCTGGGTGGCGGGGGTCTACTCGGGAGGGCTGGGCATAAGTGACAAAACAAATTTTTCATATGCATGTGCTATATTTTTGGATTCATCTCTCTAAAACGAATTGAATGAGCATAAAAGTTCTCACCGTCCGTCCGACAGGACGGGGGTTTCGACTAGTATTTTCTAAAACTTTTATTTTAAATCTTAAACAGTTTACAATAAATGTAGTTTTCAAAATGTCACTTGTTGTTTTAACTATACATACCTATACCTAATAAACAAATTTTATTTGACCTTTTAATTAAAAAAATGTAATTAAAAAAAGTGGGTCACTTTACAACGTAGTTTTCTGAATCGCAATTATAGGTGTCCATTAATCATTAGGTATTATAAGTAAGCGTCATCTATAACTAAAACTACTTTAACTTTTTTTCAGCGTATGTAGGTAACTAACAATTATTTCTACATCTAATTTTTTGAAACACGTATTTATACGGTAGGGTGTAGATCATAAAGTAGGTATATTCAATGAATAATATTATTCTGAAACAGTATGGCTGCTAATAATCAAAATGAAGTAATACAAGTGATAAGTAAGATTAATTAACATACACCATTCATTCAAATACAAGTTTGTTGCATTATTTTCCAGAAAAAATTTGGGGTGAACTGCAACATAGTTTTCACGAATTCTGTCAAAATACAAATGTTCATGCAACTCACTATTTAACAGGAACAAAAACTACATTTTTTAGACAAATATTTTACGCAATAATTATAATTTGCTCCTTAGGATTTTGTTGTTATTTAATACACTTACAATTGAACGATTATAATGAAAACTCAATTATCACTACCTTAGCAACCACAGCGTATCCAGTTTGGAAAGTGCCGTTTCCATCAGTAATCATTTGTAATTTTAATGTTATTTTAAAATACAGTGCGGATGTGTTAATTGAATTTATGTAATATTTTATGTTGATTTTACAAATTTCTTAGTTTAAAATTATTTTTGCAGGAAATCTTATAATATAAAGGAGTCGGTTCTTCAAGACATTATTGCAAATTTATCTTCGCTAATTACCACGAGTGAGTTAGGGAACATAAGCCAATATGAGCAAGTTTACGAATTACTGCAAAACATCTACTCAACAGATAGAATTATGTCAAAAGTAAGAAACCTTTTTTGCATCATTTCTACTCGTTATGCCTATTTTTCCAATGTTGTTAATTTTTTTATTATGTTTGAATTTTTGATCGCTTAAAAACATAAAAATTCTATAAACAAAACTTAACCGTTTGATTTAGAACAAAAAACTTTAGATTAAAGTTGAAAGACATACAATTCATTATGTTTGTCTTAAAAACACCCATATTCTGTCAATAATTATTTATATGTAGTACCTACCAATTTCTTTGGCAAAATTAAACACGATATTACAGACGATACTTTACTTTACTAAAAATTGAATTTAAAAAAATCTAATAAATGCCTGTAACAATGTAACAGTTAAATGCACTATTGCGACATGATAATGCATCATAAAAGTAATTGACATAGTACTTATTTATAAAACTTTACAAAGTAACAATGTAAGACACAAAAGAATGTCAAAAGCAAACGAATAAGTAAGCACAAAAAATCACCAGTAAATCATTGATAAGAAACTCATTAATGGTGAAAGAGTTGAAGATAAAAGTATAGAGAAAATAATAGGTGCACAGACAACTGAGCTGGAGAAGTAGTTAGAATAAAAGAATTAATGAGAACTAAGTAAGTGTAAGAAGAAAAGAACACAAGAAAGAAACAACGTACGACCTCCAAGAATATGAAAGAAAGTAGATACAAGTTAGACAAATTGCAAATTCCATATCATTTATTTTTTCAATATTGTTAATTCCGAGAATTATCTCTGTTCTCCTTCATTCAATCAATCATGACAAGATTGCAAAAATTTTGTTGGCACTTTTTTCAGTGACATTTTGATTTGGGCATCAGTGTAATGACTAAGTAAAAGCTAATCAAAATTATAGACTGAACTAAAAATTTAATTCAAAATTCTTCAAGTTTTTAATGTTTTAGTTAGCGCAACCATGTGAACGAATGTTAAAAGAATGCTACTGGAAATCGAGTAAAGTCTCATGCACTGAATTATTCAGAAAAATAAAAACTACTCAAGGTTTTTCTTGTGCTTTCAATCATTTTGGCACATTTGACATCTCGGATTTGGTAGAAAGGTGATAAGAACGACGTAGCAAAAAATAAATTAGTGGATAATTTTGATTTTAGAGAACCTATAATAAACAAGCATTTCGTTGGTGGTGCTGGACCTGCCTTAGGTTTACGAGTAATTTTAGATGTGGAGGAACATCAATACATGTCATCTATCAAACCCGTTTATGGTTTCAATGTATTACCTACATCTGAGCAATTTTTACAAATATTCCACTTTTGAAGTTTTTAGGTAGTGGTACAAGCTTCTTCGGATTTTCCTGATATGCAAGTGTTAAGTTATTCCCTAGAACCTTCTGAAGAACTAACATTATCCGTTACGCCAAAACTTTACGAAAGCGCTGACAGCGTCAGATCGATAAGTGTGAAACAAAGAAAGTGTTTATTTGATGATGAGGTATTGGATACAAATATTTTAATTAATGACATTAAAGTAAGGTTTTAGGGGAATCTAGAGTGGACTAACGTGTACAATTACAAAACTTGCATAACCGAATGCAAAGCAAGATTTATCTATCGATATTGTAAATGTTGGCCTTACTATTTTCCTCTAATAAGTAATGACTACAGTTTTAAGTTCATATCATTGCATTTGCTTTACAGAATCCATGAGAATATGTTCGTTATTTGATGTACCTTGTCTAAGGATGCATAAATGTAATACTACAGTGTCACAATCTAACAATATTATCCAGTAGCTTTATTGAATAAACTAAAAGTTGTAGATCCTAATAAACACATTTAGTTACCGTCTACTAGTACACTTACGGCCAATATTTCAGGCTCTGGTTTAGGTTATTTTTAGTTAATTTTCAAGGAAACAATTTGTGAGAACAATTGTTACTATACCAGAAACCCAAAATTTATAGTTAACCAATGACTGAAATACTGGCCACCAGTTGCCATTTGATAGTAATTGAATTTTCAAACTGATGCCTACCGCTTTCAGTTTTTAAAATTTATTGTTATATTTTCTCGATTAACCAGAAAATAGCAATATGTACCTATACCAATAAATAATGTTGTTATGGAAACGTTAAGAAAATCATAAATTCCCACAAAAATTAAACTTTCAAGAAACAGTGAAACTACTGGGTATTGTTATACTACAACAAAACTTGGTATTTCTTCAATAACTTAATTTTCATTGTTTCTCTTAGATAACTACAGCCTCATGAACGATCACACAGGTATTTCTATGTATTTATAGTATGATTCGCTAATTCATAAACTTGCAGACAATGACGATCTTAATTCAGCAAATAGATGTGACTGTTATCCTCAATGTGATGAAGTGGAATATAATTTACATTCGAATAGAGTGAAAATAACCTCAATGTAAGTAAAACTAAAATAACAAAAAGTTTATTGAATGGAATGGAAAAGGAGATGGATGAAAAACTACATGAAAAAGAACATAATCTTATTTGACAATATAATAAAAGTTCTATATGCGTTTTCTCTAATTGCTACCCGAAAGAACTATACTGACCAGAATTCTACATTTGGACTTGAATTGTGTTAAATCTAAAAATAAGCCATACAAACTGTATACAGGTTAGATTAGATTTATCAATTTTGATTATTGGACTTTCTCTTCCATATTCAAAACATTTCCCACAAGCCAATCTTTCTGAGGAATCTCAGAGTTGGCTTGGGGTTCAATGGAGTGATTTTCACCAAGTTCAAAAATTCACACTTAACCTGTTAAGGTGTTTGCCAAGTGTGTGGAATTCCGTGAAGATTGTTGTTGCTGCTCATCGATAAACAATCATTGGTTTCTCTCTCGGCGAAATGCTTTAATTGCCTTAGAACTGGTAGATTATCCTAGCATTTCTTTTTGTCCCTTTTCTTCAATACGGAAGTTTCTTGAATTGTGTGACAGGTGCGCATTCCCTGGTGCTGCAAACGCATGCTAATCTCTGAACCCTTTCTAGTTTTTCTCAAGTGATAATCTCATTAGCTTTGTAGCACCAAACAACAGCACCATAGGTGAGGATGGACCTAACCACCATGTTTGCACAACATTAGTGATTGGGTAGCCTTGCCACCTCCTACGTGCTGGTTCTAGTTCAGTCGTTAATTTATGGTTATTCCCAAAGTCCTAACAGTTCCATTTACTGTAATTGTTTAAGTCTGTTTCTTTTTGTGGGTTACTGTGTTCTGTTGGGGTTAACTCCCAACTCAATAGCTTCACCATCATTTTTCTGGTCTTTTCAGTTCGTCTAGGATGAGTTCACAAGGAGTTTCTACAAATTTTCCTTGCTAAGCCAATGACACTTCATGACACACTTAAGGATTTCTAGAGCTTTCAATTTACCAATTCTTTTATAAGATACTAACACTTTACTTACAAAACCAAGTCAGAGAAAGACACGGATCTAACTTATTTCCGTATAGTAGAAATTGATATTTTTTTCTTTTCAGGCAAGATTACTTTAATGGAAATTATAGCATTTTAAATGTTTACTACGATACAGTAGGCTGTCACAAAACTGAAAAAGATTTGTACTCTAACTGGTACAGTACGCTATGTAAGTTATTTTTAGAAGGATTGTGATTGTCTGAGCTTTCTTAGTTCTTTTCATCATATGTTTTGTTTTTTCTGTTCTTCGTAGATAATGTGCGCATATTAGAAACAGAAATGTTTCGATTAAAAGTTAGGCTAAGGCTAAATGTATATCACGTAAAAATTATTTGAGTAAGCATCAGGAGTATTTAAATTAACCTAGACAAAGCCATCTTTTAATTTTTAATAGAATTCGTGTTATCTTTGCAGAAATTGCAATTTGGAGTAGTCTAAAAAATTTAACTAAATACATTTCAAAGAATTAAACTTAAGATAAGAGTTTGTGTCCTTTCCAACTTAGAAACAATAGCTGTGGTTCTAGAGGCTTTGCGCATTTGTTTTACTGCTAGTTCAAGCATACGACGTTTTTCTTCAGGACTTCCAGTTAATTAAACTATATCCAATCAACGAACATATCGGTGAAATACATTTAATAGCTACTATAAAAAGTTAGTAATATTGTCTTTGTTTACAATTATCTATAGTCTGTATACTTATTAGCGCGGAGTAATAAACTTGTCAAATTATCCGAATCTCCTGTATTGCAGTGGCGTAGGGTACCTGATTATGGGTTTGGAAAATCATATTTTTAGTAGGTAAATATATTTTTAATAGTAAAATCTACCTTGATATGAATTATTTATGTGGTTATATTGTTATTTATTTTACTTGTATAGTAGATCACATTACAAATTCTTACTCCTTACGTATTATATACCATTATTTTTGTATCTTGCTATAATACCACATCTACGGCTATGATTCTCGTTTCGTCAGTACTTGGGTCTGATGGGAACGTGTTTTCACAGATTAACCTATTGTTCTTAGACCCTAGATGGGTCGATATGTTGCAAGAGCGGCACAATGATCGTTTTTGGTTAGAATTTATTGGTTTTTACTTAACCGTAGAAGTACCGCTTTCACAAGAAAATAAAGAATTATTTCAAGCAATTATGATTTATTACTCTGCGCCAATAGTAGGACAGACTTTAGTAAACCTTATTCAGAACATAAATTATATTTTCTTTTTAGTGATGATTTTTAGTTTTGGATGATATTGTTCGACAAAAATCCTTTCTAAAAAAGAACATGTAATTTAGCGTCCTGAGAAAGGCAACGCAAACTTGGTTACTGAAAACGTTTACCTCCTAAAGAAGGCTTTGTTGGAAGGAACCTTATCACCTTTAAATGAACATTTTTGCAACCGATAAATGTAATGTGTACCAGTAAATTAAATTACATTCATTATGATTAGATTAGACAATTTTAACTTTTCAAATATTCACCTAAATATAATCTTATGCTTCTATTTATAAATGTCAGTAATTCGAAGGCTCGAATAATCACACTCCTACCACATTTAAAAAAATGTTTATTGATTTATCTCTGTTTTAGCGTCGATTGGAGGAATTTTGGGAATCTGCATAGGAGGATCGGTCATCTCTGTAATAGAAATAGCATACTTTACTATTCATTGGATTATTAATTGTCTTAAAAAGAAACCTGACACGAAAGAAAACATAATCAAGAATCAAGAACTGTTTATTAACGACATCAAACCTTACCTCCGTAAAACAACTTTAAAATATCCCAAAAATCATTTTTAATTATTCATCATTGAGAACTATCTTAGCTAAGTTAGAATTTGTATGAAGTCGCTATTTTCAATTCTTACTTAATTTAACAAATGTTTTTTTATGTTAATAATTATAAACATAAATGCTAAGACATGATTAACAGCCGTTACAAAGAATAAAGATGTTTAAAAACGACCTGCATTGATACCTGCTACAATCTTCTGAATTCATTTGTTATGGAATGTAACAATAAAGTAGAATATAATTAGAAGAATATAATTATAAGGTTCTTATATAGCGCCAATTGTCGTCATAACAAAATTAGAATTTGCACTAACAAAGTTGAAAGAAACGTTTCAGGATTTAAAACAAGATATTTGTTTTATAACTAATTTATTTTTCATCAATTAGATCACTATAAATCATATTGTAATTCGGTACTAACACCAGTACCTAATGTAAAAATTTTCAATGTATAAAATTAATTATAACCATGTACTAACCTAATATTATTTAACTTAAGTTGTTTCCTCCAATTTTTTGATTTAATTTAAAAAACTTGTTTTTTTTAGGATCCCTTCGGGGTTGGAGGGTGTGGTTTAAAATACAAAACTTTTACGTTGAACTGGCCGACGATTAAAAGTTTTAAAAAATTTTATGTAATTTTAAAAAGTTTTATATAATTTGATAAACATTTTCACTTTTGCAAGTCTGTTCAATGTTGTTTGCTAGTTGGAAGTTGCATTACTTAGTAGTCTTAGAATAATTTAATTAAAATAATGGTCAATTGAACAATTGTGAAATTGTAAAGTAACGTATTTACATTTAATCCTTTTTGTATGTATATTTTAATCTATTTAGAGAAATACTCTTGTAATTTTCATTATAATAAAAAGTTTTCAGCCTTGAAAAAAGTTCTCGCTTGAGGGGCGAAACTTCGGCCAGTTCAACGTAATAGTTTTGTATTTTAAACCACACCCTCTAACCCCGAAGGGTCCCTAAAAAGAACAAGTTTTTTAAACTAATATTATTTAATTAAGTTAAATAGTATGTTATTGCATTTACGTTGAATTAATTTAGCATCACTATCTTAAATTTTAAGAAAACCAATCCTTTCTACTTCGGATGTTTTCGTTTTTGTAAACGTACTACAGGACTAGTTATTTACCTAACAAGTGCGAAAACATTTTTGCAACTGTCATTTTTCTAAAAACAAAGTTTATTATCTACTGTCGCATTTTAATAGTAAGTGTTAATCTCTTTTTCCCAAAAATTGTA
Organism: Abscondita cerata; assembly: GCA_030710515.1. Taxonomy (NCBI): domain Eukaryota; kingdom Metazoa; phylum Arthropoda; class Insecta; order Coleoptera; family Lampyridae; genus Abscondita; species Abscondita cerata. The sequence goes on along the minus strand of JALBCR010002508.1, from coordinate 3,977 downwards.
GGCCTTCTGGTAGGTAGCCTTGAAAAAGGTCAGGCCAACTGACCAAAACGTCGGCATTTAAAGTACACGGAGTCATAATTTGACATTTGACAAATAGAAGATTAACATTAACATCCAGCAGGAGTTTAAATTTAATCAATAATTTAATAGTAAGGTGCCTCCGAAGAACCATTTCAACCGTACGCAGTAGGGCCTCTAAAAACAATCAAAAGCACAACAAATTCAGAGGTTTTAAAACCACGAACAATTTGATAATAATTCTTGAAATCTCTCGTAAACGAAAAGCGCAATCAAAGTGTGATCTGAGTTCTATGTGTACTTAATTCAACGGCGTAGCTATCATACCGCCAGTAACCGCAAGGCGGCGGGGCCCGTAAGCCTAAGGGGCCCCGAACCGTTCCCGAACTAAAATTCATAATCTTAATTTCCTTGTGTGAAGCTTTAAAAATTTCGTATGCAATCAAATTGTTAATATGTTAATGTAATTCAGAATAATGCATTCACTGCTTTTAATATTAAAAAAACTAAGCCGTTTTTTATCAAAGAAAACTGTTACTGTTTTGTCTTCCTTGCATTTTAATTGTTGTTTGTTATTGTTAGCTAAATAACACGTTGATTCTATTCTTTTTGTTCTCAAAATACGCAGCGATTTTGTTTTGGTTTAAATGCTGAGTGTTGTGTGATTGTATTTACTTTGGTGAGCGTTGCATTTCTTGTAAATGGGATCATTATTTTTGTTTGTTTTGCTTTTAAGCATGTTTTATGCTGGGCTTATTACGTTTCCGTTATAAAAATTTTACAATTTATAGGACAAAATTAAATTAGTCTTCTCATTGTTTTACTTGAATCGAGTTCGAGAGTTGTTCTTACTGATCCGACAAAATTGTAAGTCGTGTATTTTAAACAAAATAAAATAAAATTGGACAGTGCTTAATATTTGTTAATTTGTTTGATAGTTCGTTGTTATTAGTATTTATAAGACAGTGTAGAACAATAAGTGATAGAGTTTTATATTTATCACAACCAACCGCTTAGAAAATGAGCGACCGTAAACCAAAAGTGGAGCTCAAAAAGGAAAATTAAGCAAGAATTGCAAGAAAAACTAAGTAAGTTACCAAAATTGGATACATTTCTTTTGCCTATATCTCAAACACAACCGCAACCTTCTACTTCAAAAATGATAACCCACAATTGCAGTTGACAATACCCGAAGTATTAGAAACAGAAAAATTGTTACCTAAGCCTAAGACTGGGCATATGCTTGAAGATTATCACAGTGTAGGCGAAAGTATAGGCGAACTAAGGGAAGTGGAAACAGAAGCGGCAGTTATTGATAACGACATGGGACATTATCTAAAAACCATAACTGATAATGAAAAACGACTTATAATAGAGAAATCTTCTTCAAGTGAAAAATTTCGGACCGTTCCCTAAAGACCCTAAACAGTTCAATAGATGTTTTTCAAGGAAATTTTACCAATCACAATCTTCATATGGACCTGTCCCAAGATTCTGGTTGTATTATTCAAAAATATTAGACGCTGCTTACTGCGAACCTTGTTGGTTATTTTCTTTGCAAGAAAATCAGTGGCGATCAGGTGTTCGAGATTGGAAAGGCCTCTCATCTAAAATTAAAGTTCACAGTAGTTCATTAAATCATATTCAAGCATGTACTATCTATAACGCCTGGAAAAACAATACAACTATAGACGAAGAGACTGAAAATGAAATTCGCAACCAAGCATCTTTTTGGCGAATGGTTTTGCAGCGCTTATTTGACATTACCCTTAGCCTTGCAACCAGTTCATTGTCATTCCGGGGACATCGTGAAAACATGAAGCAAGGACAACAAAATAAGAACGCACACTGCTATGGAAATTTTATATCAGCAGTAAACCTTCTAGCTAAGTATGACGATGTTATGAAGCAAGTTATAAACATGCCCAAAGGTACTACTAGATATTTGAGCCCAACAATACAAAATGAACTGATTAATTGTTTAGGACAGAAACTAGAAAATACTCGTGTCAGAAATAAACTCGTCTCTATTTTTTTCATTAATATTGGATACAACCCAGGACATTTCAAAACTAGACCAAATGAGCATTGTAATTAGACACGCGCATATTGTTAGGAACGATAGATTGGAAGCAATTGATGTAGAAGTGAAAGAAACATTTTTAGGATTTTACGCAATAAAAGACCATACTTCAGAAGGGTTAGTAACAGAGGTGTTAAGTGTATTGAAAAACACAATGTCAATATAAAAAGATGCTATGGACAAGGATATGATGGGGCAAATGTAATGAGTGGTGTTTATAATGGTGTTCAGCAAAAATTAAAGCAGTTCAACCAAATGCTGAATTCTTACATTGTGCTAGTCATAATTTAAACTTAGTGATTAGTGATGCAGTTAAAGGCTGTCGCGAAGTGAACAATTTTTTACAATTTTACAAGATTTATATAATTTCTTTGGAAATAGTATAAAACGGTGGGATTTATTATCAAGCTTTACAGGCGATTCCGTCGTGACAATTAAAAATTAAATCCAACAAGGTGGTCAAGTAGAATAACTTCACTTGCAGCAATGAAACTACGATTTACCGATGTAATTAAAGCTCTCACAAAAATTAACCTAACGAGTAAAATCAAAGACGAAAGAGCAGAGGCTGTTCGTATAATGAACAATATGCTGCAATACGAGTTCGTATTTTTAACTGTTGCACTTCACTATTTATTGACTGAGATTAATTACGCATCAAAGGTATTGCAAAAACAAACTATTGACTTGGATGAAGCTGCTTCGACTTTGTTAAGAGTAAAACCAAGGTATCTAATTACCGTAATCAATTCGACGTTATAAAACAAGAAGCAGCAATTATTGCTGAAAAATGGGAATTCAACCCACTTTTAAAAATAAAAGAATGCATGTCGTTAAAACAGTTTGACGAATTAACATTCGACCATCGGTTTAAAACAAGAGAAAACTTTTTAAAGTAAATGTGTTCTTCACAATTGTGGATACAATAACAAATCAAATAACAACAAGGTTTTCTGGATTTAGCGAAGTGAGCAGTATGTTTGCATTTTTACAACCGGAGAAGTTAATAAATTGTTCTGAATCTGAGATTAGAGGGTGTTGTGAAAAACTTCAAAATAAATATCCTGAAATATTGTCTGCAGCGTTCACTATCCAATTCATTAATATGCTTACTTTAGTGAAATCGGAATTAAATGTGTCTATGACTATTAAGGATTTATACCAGTTACTTTTAAAAAATATAATTCTTTGGAAAGTGATTTTACAGAAGTATACACGATAATTTTACTATTTTGTACGCTACCGATAACTACTGCATCTGCAGAAAGATCTTTCAGCAAGCTTAAAATTATTAAAATTATTTAAGAAGCAACATGGGGCAAGAACGGTTAAAGTATTTGGCAATGATATCCATTGAAAATGATACTGCTAATAAATTAGAATTAAAAATGTCATTCAAGACTTTGCTATGGCTAAAGCGAGAGAAAAGAAATTTTTAACTTTTGAATTATTACGTATTATATGAGTATGTATAATGCAGTACCTAATATGCGTTTCCCAAGCAACGGAATTTAAGTTGTAACTACAATTATATAAATGTAGTATGATTTTTTGGTTAGTTTTTTCTTGTAGGTACTTATGATTAATTTGTAGATTTTACTGATCCAGAATCTTCTGACACGTGATTATCCATTGCAATATATTTGATGTTTTGATGTGTACTAATCCATTACTAACCATCCGTTAATAATAGTAATTTCTATGTCAGTAGGGCGTTTGTACTTTTGTATATTTTTATTATAAAATTATAAATATTAAAAAATGTAAGTTAAATTTTTTTTTTTATTTATTTATATATATATATATGTATATATATATTTAAAAGGGAACCCCATTTAATATTTTGCGGCGGGGCCTGAAAATTCTAGCTACGCCA
>JALBCR010002507.1:0-209494 GCA_030710515.1 Abscondita cerata | reverse complement strand
TAAGGCATCAGTTTATCTTAATAGAACTGGATAATTTAGGTCAAGAAATATTTAGTAAGGCCGAATGCCTACTAATATTACAATCATTTGCAGAATCATAAATTTAAACAATGATTAAAGTTAAGTTATATGCAACTATAATTTATAACGCTTTTGTGTAAGCAAATGTCACTTTAAGAAAATACAAAATACATAAAAGTTCAATCAAAACTGTCCCCTTATTAGATACCCACAAATTCCTCTTCTTAATAAGCTGTGAAATGTTAGATTATAATCGACAACGTATCGTGCAATACAGTAGCAGCAGTAAATATTGGAGTCGGCGACCTGAATCAGGGCGTAATATCATACCGCCAGTAACCGCAAGGCGGCGGGGCCCGTAAGCCTAAGGGCCCCGAACCGTTCCCGAACTAAAATTCATAATCTTAATTTCCTTGTGTGAAGCTTTAAAAAATTTCGTATGCAATCAAATTGTTAATATGTTAATGTAATTCAGAATAATGCATTCACTGCTTTAATATTAAAAAAACTAAGCCGTTTTTTATCAAAGAAAACTGTTACTGTTTTGTCTTCCTTGCATTTTAATTGTTGTTTGTTATTGTTAGCTAAATAACACGTTGATTCTATTCTTTTGTTCTCAAAATACGCAGCGATTTTGTTTGGTTTAAATGCTGAGTGTTGTGTGATTGTATTTACTTTGGTGAGCGTTGCATTTCTTGTAAATGGGATCATTATTTTTGTTTGTTTGCTTTTAAGCATGTTTTATGCTGGGCTTATTACGTTTCCGTTATAAAAATTTTACAATTTATAGGACAAAATTAAATTAGTCTTCTCATTGTTTTACTTGAATCGAGTTCGAGAGTTGTTCTTACTGATCCGACAAAATTGTAAGTCGTGTATTGTTAAACAAAATAAAATATAAATTGGACGATTAGCTTAATATTTGTTAATTTGTTTGATGGTTCGTTGTTATTAGTATTTATAAGACAGTGTAGAACAATGAAGTGATAGAGTTTATATTTATCACAGCCAACCGCTTAGAAAATGAGCGTAACGTAAATCCAAAAGTGGAGCTCAAAAGGGAAGATTAAGCAAGAATTGCAGAAAAACTAAGTAAATTACACAAAATTGGATACATTTCTCTTTTGCCTATATCTCAATCACAACCGCAACCTTCTACTTCAAAAGATGAGTAACCCACAATTGCAGGGTTGACAATGCCCGAAGTATTAGAAACAGAAAAATTGTTACCTAAGCCCTAGACTGGGCATATGCTTGAAGATTATCACAGTGTAGGCAGAAGTATGGAAGCGAACTAAGGGAAGTGGAAACAGAAGCGGCAGATTCCCAATGATAACGACATGGGACATTATCTAAAAACCATAACTGATAATGAAAACTGACTTATAATGAAAATCTTCTTCAAGTGAAAATTTCTCGGACCGTTCCCTAAGACCCTAAACAGTTCAATAGATGTTTTTCAAGGAAATTTTACCAATCACAATCTTCATATGGACCTGTCCCAAGATTCTAGTTGTACTATTCAAAATATTAGACGCTGCTTACTGCGAACCTTGTTGGTTATTTTCTTTGCAAGAAAATCAGTGGCGATCAGGTGTTCGAGATTGGAAAGGCCTCTCATCTAAAATTAAAGTTCACAGTAGTTCATTAAATCATATTCAAGCATGTACTATCTATAACGCCTGGAAAAACAATACAACTATAGACGAAGAGACTGAAAATGAAATTCGCAACCAAGCATCTTTTTGGCGAATGGTTTTGCAGCGCTTATTTGACATTACCCTTAGCCTTGCAACCAGTTCATTGTCATTCCGGGACATCGTGAAAACATGAAGCAAGGACAACAAAATAAGAACGCACACTGCTATGGAAATTTTTATATCAGCAGTAAACCTTCTAGCTAAGTATGACGATGTTATGAAGCAAGTTATAAACATGCCCAAAGGTACTACTAGATATTTGAGCCCAACAATACAAAATGAACTGATTAATTGTTTAGGACAGAAACTAGAAAATACTCTCGTGTCAGAAATAAACTCGTCTCTATTTTTTCATTAATATTGGATACAACCCAGGACATTTCAAAACTAGACCAAATGAGCATTGTAATTAGACACGCGCATATTGTTAGGAACGATAGATTGGAAGCAATTGATGTAGAAGTGAAAGAAACATTTTTAGGATTTTACGCAATAAAAGACCATACTTCAGAAGGGTTAGTAACAGAGGTGTTAAGTGTATTGAAAAACACAATGTCAATATAAAAGATGCTATGGACAAGGATATGATGGGGCAAATGTAATGAGTGGTGTTTATAATGGTGTTCAGCAAAAAATTAAAGCAGTTCAACCAAATGCTGAATTCTTACATTGTGCTAGTCATAATTTAAACTTAGTGATTAGTGATGCAGTTAAAGGCTGTCGCGAAGTGAACAATTTTTACAATTTTACAAGATTTATATAATTTCTTTGGAAATAGTATAAAACGGTGGGATTTATTATCAAGCTTTACAGGCGATTCCGTCGTGACAATTAAAAATTAAATCCAACAAGGTGGTCAAGTAGAATAACTTCACTTGCAGCAATGAAACTACGATTTACCGATGTAATTAAAGCTCTCACAAAATTAACCTAACGAGTAAAATCAAAGACGAAAGAGCAGAGGCTGTTCGTATAATGAACAATATGCTGCAATACGAGTTCGTATTTTTAACTGTTGCACTTCACTATTTATTGACTGAGATTAATTACGCATCAAAGGTATTGCAAAAACAAACTATTGACTTGGATGAAGCTGCTTCGACTTTGTTAAGAGTAAAAACCAAGGTATCTAATTACCGTAATCAATTCGACGTTATAAAACAAGAAGCAGCAATTATTGCTGAAAAATGGGGAATTCAACCCACTTTTAAAAATAAAAGAATGCATGTCGTTAAAACAGTTTGACGAATTAACATTCGACCATCGGTTTAAAACAAGAGAAAACTTTTTTAAAGTAAATGTGTTCTTCACAATTGTGGATACAATAACAAATCAAATAACAACAAGGTTTTCTGGATTTAGCGAAGTGAGCAGTATGTTTGCATTTTTACAACCGGAGAAGTTAATAAATTGTTCTGAATCTGAGATTAGAGGGTGTTGTGAAAAACTTCAAAATAAATATCCTGAAATATTGTCTGCAGCGTTCACTATCCAATTCATTAATATGCTTACTTTAGTGAAATCGGAATTAAATGTGTCTATGACTATTAAGGATTTATACCAGTTACTTTTAAAAAAATATAATTCTTTGGAAAGTGATTTTACAGAAGTATACACGATAATTTTACTATTTTGTACGCTACCGATAACTACTGCATCTGCAGAAAGATCTTTCAGCAAGCTTAAAATTATTAAAAATTATTTAAGAAGCAACATGGGACAAGAACGGTTAAAGTATTTGGCAATGATATCCATTGAAAATGATACTGCTAATAAATTAGAATTAAAAATGTCATTCAAGACTTTGCTATGGCTAAAGCGAGAAAAGAAATTTTAACTTTTGAATTATTACGTATTATATGAGTATGTATAATGCAGTACCTAATATGCGTTTCCCAAGCAACGGAATTTAAGTTGTAACTACAATTATATAAATGTAGTATGATTTTTTTTGTTAGTTTTTTCTTGTAGGTACTTATGATTAATTTGTAGATTTTACTGATCCAGAATCTTCTGACACGTGATTATCCATTGCAATATATTTGATGTTTTGATGTGTACTAATCCATTACTAACCATCCGTTAATAATAGTAATTTCTATGTCAGTAGGGCGTTTGTACTTTTGTATATTTTTTATTATAAAATTATAAATATTAAAAATGTAAGTTAAATTTTTTTTATTTATTTAATATATATATGTATGTATATATATATTTAAAAGGGGGCCCATTTAATATTTTGCAGGCCGAAAATTCCTAGCTACGCCACTGACCTGAATGCCATGATGGGGTCATCTATGGATAACGGATAGCTTTAAGTCAGTATGAAGGCCGCACATGAATTATATGTATGTTTCTCTTATACACTAATTATTAATTTTATACATGTTGAACTATTTTTACGTACTAATAATACAAGGGAATTTTTTAAATCATACAATATCATGTAATTTTGGACTTGCTAACAAAATCGTTAACTATTATAAACAATAGTAAAAAAAAAAGTGCGTATGCTTGATGCATTCAAATAATTCTATTGAACGTATGATACATTTTTTTAATAGTACCATTGACAGTACTAACAGTGCGCCATCGCTAAATCTTGCACTATAATTAAGCATTTTAATGCGTCCAATGGTCTTAAAGTACCTATAAAATTTGCTCAAATTTTCTAGTTATTATCAATGTTTTCATTTAAATTGGTAGATATAAGAAGGGACTTTGTCGTAGTTGTGGTAGAATTTTGATTTGTATTTATTTCTATTAAAATTATGGTGTTAAATATGCTATAAAATGTACAAATTCAAACATAAAAAAAACAGAAAGTAAGCATTTTGAACAAAGTGATACTACAGCGACAAACCCCAAGTTTTGTCTATCATAAAACATTAAGTTTTACTTCGAACATTTAAAATTAAAAGCTGTTTTAAAGGTATGTACTTATAAGTGCATGGTTTAGCGATGGCGCGCTGCTAGTATCCCTAATAGCTGCTTTATTAAAGCAATAATAACCAATCTAAGTATAGCACCACATAATATTTTCTGACATTTGTCAAGTGTCAATCGTAACCGAGTTTTATGTGTTCTTATCGGTTATTAATACACAAGAGGTTCATTTTTTTACCTGGTAATTTTTTGGACGAAAACTTTTTTTCCATAAAAATATTCAAGAATTAAGGGCATAAAAAATTGCTCCTAGGAGCGATTTTTTCCTATGTTTCATAATTTCTCAAAAAAAATTACAGGAGTATAAAATCTAACCTCATGTATTACAGAAGATTTATATATGACTACATGAGACTTATCCAAACTTATTATTACAAGGAACGACAACATTATTTATTTAGAATTTACGAAAATTTAACAAACAAATCAATGTTTACATAGTAACTACACATTCATATTATTTATACGGAATACAGTTATTATATACAATGCTATGATTTCCAGATTCTTCTGCGTGATTGTTGATTAATTTGACATTGTTACCAGAATTTTCTTCATTATTATTTGTAGGGTTTCTTAAATTCGAAATTAACGTGGAATGATGTTCCTTATCTAGTTGAAGATAAGGATTTATTGATTTTTATTTGTATGACCAGTTATTTTAATTAAACGTTCGGTCGAAACGCCAGATTTGGCAACAACTGTACTGCTTCTGTTTGAATGATTGGTTGTTTATTATTTTTCCACATAGAGTCCAATTACTATCACTGAGCTTCTTCTCGCTTCCTTGCGCTGTCTTAGAAAAATAGGATTGTATTTTTATTCTGTTACTGAAACACTATCTGAATTTTTTTCAAATCTGAAGTAGTCGACTTTACATTTAACCTTCTCCTCTTCCCCATGCAAGTTCAAATGCCGCCACTTGGTAAAATTTTCGCTGCAGACCTTCTAGCGTATCTTCTATCCCAAACCTGTGTCATTTTATGTAATTGTTCCTTTTCAATGGCAAATGAACTTTGTTTGCGCTTTTCTGGAATGTCCTGAAGCCTTTTTCTATTGGCACTTTTTGCATCCCTCGCCTTTTGAATTCAAAATCTATAAATGGTTAATACTCCTACTGTATTTTTCAAAATGTTTCTTGTAAAATTTTGCCGTTACATTACATATGTTTTAATGACAGTTTCTTTATAATCTTTTGCATTTGATCTTTTCATATTATATCCTCAATCAGTTAATATATTCGCGAGTTCATCCGTACTCTCTTAAAGGAGTAGTGTTTCTATTTACTTGACAGGTTCACTATTATCAATAGCTTGAAGTATGTATATTTTCATAAGAAATATCTTGATTTACTCATTTTACTTATACAAACATGTATTCTCAATTAATTTTAATTGTTTGACATTAATGTTTGTTTTACAAAGGCGACTACTCTAATAAAAGGAAGGTACATTTCACCTAGCGAGAGCCATTTTATCACTATAAAAACTTCCTATTGGTCCATTTTTAAAAAAATTGACTACTTGATTGGTTAATATTGTAAGAATATATTAATCATCGGTAATAGAATTTGCAAAATAGGATAAAAAACTAATTTTATGAAAGCATTGGCCACGAGTGCGCCAAATTATTATATAAAACTTGTTTTTAATAGATTATTTATGAATTATCAGCAGTAGAAAATATTAAGCGGTGACTACTTGTAGGTATTTTTTAACTATTTTTATTACATTGTTTGACATAATTCGTTATGACCTAAGCTATTTGTTAATGAATCAAATAATTTACTATTTATTTATTAAACGGTACCTATTTAGTATCTTCAAATTGCATTAATCGTTGAGACGCTATAGAATAGACGCATTATGTTCGAGTTCTTCTAGTAGGTATACGTAATAATATTAACCTAATCATCATGCAATATTTATTATCCAACAGTACAGTACAAATACATAATATTCAACTTCAAGTTGTATAGCTTACTTGATAAATATTAAAATTGTTACAAATCAGTCTTCATTATGAAAATTTGCATTTTCATGACAACCTGAACATTTAGCTATAGGACACTATAGTATTGTTTGATAGGTAATTACATTTTACATTTGTTGTTGATATAAAATACAGGGTGTTCCATTTAAATCAAGCAAATTATTGCAGTTCAAAATATGTCATTATTTAATCTTATTTTGTACACATCATGTGTATGATAATGGATTTTTCACAAGTTCTACATAAAATTTGATCAATTGATAGACTTCAGTGCGAATTTAGTTTGGAGAAAGAGAATAGTCGCTGAGATATGAATCGGTAAAATTATAACGACTTTTTCATAAAATACAAAATATCTCAACACTGCAATTTAGTATTAGTTATTAGAATGACAGGACAAAAAATTAAACAATAGTAGATTATTTTAAACAATATAACTGTTGAGCTTAAAGTTTGCTGGCGAGGCGTTAAACGAGACAGCAAATTAAGCGAAACAATTATATTTTTTAACTCCAAGTGAAATATATTATTTTTTCTTCAAGCGCTTATTGCTAGCTTTCATGTCTTATTTTCAAATTTTCGAAATTCTTGAATGTTATAGTGACGTTTTATTCTCGATAAATCAGGTTGGTACTTTACGGTTACATTCATAATATGACATAAACCGAGGCACCAACCTCTAAATAGTAGAGAACGCAAAGGAACTGTCGCTTTTAATGTTTAGACAGTAGAAAGTATTTTTAGCGTCTGCCAGTAGCTCAGTAATATGCCGTTTTATTGCCGCTCCAAGAAAATAAATTTAATATAGTGTGTTTGTTATGTGTTTTTGTGTGTATAAACAAATCTTTTTCTAATTTTCGTCTATAATACGTTTATTAATGTTTCTCAGTCCGAGTCGTTTATAGCTATCTATAAGAGTACACTGTACTTTAATAGATTTAGGATAATTTTCATTTGTATGGTTGGTAGTGCTAGTTCGAGATGATGAAGTTGTCATCTGACAAGTCAACATCGGGTAAATTATTTTAAGTAAATAAGTAATTGTAATTGCACGGAAGTAATTGTAATTTTACGTAAGTAATTGTAATTTTATGTTACATACTATAAATAAGACATACACTTAGGTACAGTCGAATTAATCATTGTTTTTTTATTTCATTTTCTAGTACTCGAAAGACAAGTTCTGTTATTTAAAAGGACGAAATGGTGACAATACCAATATTGTAGGTGCCTCAAAACGGCAATATGACGCATCCAAGTTCACAAATTTCAAGAAATTGGTAATCCCCATGTGACCACCTCCATTATTTATAATTGAAAATGATAATACAGTATTTTTTTACTTTTGTTATTGAATAGGTAGGTAGGTACTTGTGAACTTATGAATTATTTGAAATAAAATTATAGTAAATATTTGTGGATTTATTACAATTTCTTAATCTACTCATAAGGTATTACCTTTATAATGAATGGTATTAGATATTACAAGGTGTTTTCAATGTACGACCCCAACTACTCAAGTGTTATGAGTGTTGCAGAGAGCTTGAGTCTCAAATTCCCTAAATTTTAAATAGTAGAAGTTCCTTAGTTACCTAGTTTACATCGAGCTGCATAGCATTTCATTATTTTGTGACAAAAAATAACGCAATAGTGTACATACGAACAAACGGTTATAATTTATTATAAAGAAGCGAAAAATTTAATTATTTTTGCTACATGGACATGTGTTGTAAACATTGATGGTCACAATTGCTGTATCGTGTGCTTGAACATTTATGCTTGGAACATTGCTATTATTGTGGACCGTAACAGTTTCATTACTTCCATAATTAAACTGCAGAGATGGATTTTCCTCCCTGGAAGGTCCAGGTAAGGAAACGTCAGTATATTGTGGTCGAAGCATTTGTGATACATCAATTTTGTTCTTTAGGGATGCATCGACGTAACTTTCTGCTACAGCACTCGACTTCCAACCTCCGTGCCTCTTAATAGTCAGCAAATCACCTCCACGGTTAGCCAAATGAGTCACACTAGATCGCCTGAAACAGTGTCCAGTATAAAGCTCTGGATTGGGTAACCGAAGGAAACTGGCATTTCTTTGCAAATAGCCCCCATCCTATTAATGCCAATAGGACTATTTATGCATTTGCCACTTCTATAGGTCAGGAAAACCGCCGGTGAGTCACTTTTGTGGTCTTAATTGATAATATTCTTTTATCAGTGCAATCCATGTTCCCTCTGTGATTGCAAACAATCGGGGCTTATTGTTTTTTGTTTTAGGCACTGAAATTGTCACCAATTCGGACTTAAATTCAATGTCATCCACACTCATGTTGGCGAGTTCCTCGCGTCTTAAAGCCCCATTGTAGCCAATAATTAAGATCACCTAAAAATATTATGGGATTTATGGATATATCTGGAAGAATTATACCACATACTTTCATTGCAAGGTATTTCTGATTTTCTGCGTCACAAATAAATTTATTTATGTCATACTCTTCCAGGATCTTAGATTTCTTTGGTACATAGCCTTGGGACGCCCTTTTCAGGAGAGCTTGCAATTTTGCATAGTTTGAAATGTCAATGCTCATATTAATTGATAAACACGACCGCAACATTGAGTAAATGGTCCACAGGGTAGATGGTTTATATTTTTGCCGCTGGGACTCGAAGTATGCCAAGAGAACATTTTCTGAGATGGTTTGAATTTTATTTTCCTTGCGCCAATCTTCAAACTTTGCGAATTGTTTTTGTATGTCGCTTCCGACTTGTCGGGTAACAAATTTTGGGTGGTTGCTTCAGCAATTTGCCGAATTTTGGGGGAGTGCAAACAAAATCTCTTCACTCATTATTAACAGTAAGTAACAATAATTTATAATAATTTTTGTTTGAAATGACAAAACACGAAATTTAAATTAAATTTTAAAATAAAGTTGGCGGGGAGCATTACCAACCAACACAAAATTCCCTAGACCTAAAAAATTTTTTTCAATTAAAATAGGAAAAAAGGTGCGCAAATTAGAAAAAATAGCATAAACAACTCGTTTTATAGGGGCATTGGCGCACTTGTCCCATAGAAACTCGCCTTCGGCTCGTTTTCTACACCTGGGACGCGTGCGCCAATTCATCCCTTATAAAACTTGTTATTTAATATACTATTTTAATATAATTTGTGAGAGAGTGAAAATAGACAGTCTAGAACAAAGGAAAGGAACACCAACTGCAGCGTCTATTTAACCAACAGAAAAACACCAAAAACTGCACCAAAAACTTGACTCGGACACGTTGTTTTTATTTTTAGTATCGGTATCGCTGATGATAACAGCTTAGCTGTTGAAACACGTGTCGAGTCAAGTTTTTGGTGCAGTTTTGGTGTTTTTCTGTTGGTTAGTCTAGAACAGGTAAGACGTAAACATATTGTAGCATAATTGCAAGAGTTTCATTATAGGAAACAGAAAATAATTTTGAAACCGCGACAAAAAGGATACAATCAGACAACTGATTCTGTGAAGAAAGTACAGTTTAATAGGCAATATTGAGTAATTTATGGATATAATCGGAAAAAAATGGTAGCAAACAATAACAAAAAACAGATTCAAAGAAAAGGTAAAGATGTTTCATTTGCTCAAATAAAAATACTATTTTAGATTAGTTACAGACTGGGGCTGTTCCTGAGCAGGTATCAAAGATATTACAGGATACGGAAATACTTTAGGTCAATGTAGAAAATTTTTCTTTTGGAGCAGTTTGTGTAAATGTAAGAATAAATATCCACATAAAAATAGAACACGATGTAACAATGAAGATAATCAATTGTAATAAAATGGAATTGTAATGTTGATACTTTCATAATAAAATAAAGTTTGTTATTTCTACATTCCTTCCAGCAGCATTCTCATAACTTTAATTTTTGAATAAATTAGTAACTCTTTCCTGTTATGGTGCTGTTGAGGATGTTGATTCTCTATTAAACTAATAATTATTTTTTCGATTTTGGTACGTTTATTAATATTATTTCATCACTTCCTCTACTTCTTCTATTTCTTCATTTATATAAAAATCAACCTGCATTATCAAATAAAACATAAAATACACCGGGTTAGAGTAATATCTTTTATGAGTTATTTTTTTTGACAAAAAGTTAGGTTAAAATTATATTTTAAACCTCGCAGTTTCAATGGTTAAAATATTTAAAACGGAACTAAGGTTAGTATAGTTTATTTATGTTCATTCATACGGTTTACGGTTAAACCCAAAGTTAAAACTGTTTTAAAGTTACACCGTTTTAATTTCAGACTATGCATAAGACTGACAGGTTTTAGTATATCATGTACGATGTAATCAGAAAAGTACGATCGTCTCCTTGATTATTAGTACCCTGCTCATTTGTCAAGGCATATTTTATTGTCAATGAATATCCCTTGTAAACATTAATTGGAATTCTGGTCCATATTGCTGTATTTTCTATTTTTTTATTTTCGAAAATAGGGCTGTCAGGAGCGTTTGGGGTCCCATGACCGAAATAAGATGTAGACAGCGGTGTCGAGAATTGAAAGGGCTTTCATTTCAGGTACCGGTCGGCCCATCATGCCATTTAAGATTTTTGACATGGTGGCTGACGGGTCCACCCTGTTGATATTTCGAGGTCAACTTTGTCTTCGGAAGAGGTCCTCTCAAACAAAAATTGACCTGTCCGGAGCGTTTTTCTCGAAAGTGTAAGATAGCCCAAAAACGGTCCGTTTCGTTTTCGGTGGGCCACCCTGTATTATGTAAGTTTACTTCATTCAAATTTAAAATTAAATTTGTTAAGTATCGTTTTTAAAATATGTACACTTTTGAGTATTTATTATATCCTCTTCTATGTATTACCTATTTTTACAGAATGCATTAATCATATTTGAAATGATACTATATAGAAAAAAATTATAATAAATAAAATAATTCTTATACATTTTCTTATTTCTGATATTTATTAATCACTACCCAAATTTGCGATAAAAATCTGAGGAAATCGTTTACGTTACTATAAAACGTATTCGATAAACAAAACAAACAAAAAACTAATAATAACAATTTCTAATTTAATTAAAACAAAAATTAATTAAAAACATAGAAACAAAATTTCTCAATTTCCTTTATTTAAAATATTAATATTATCTAATACCGTACATACCTAATAAAAAGTTTAACAAAATGCTATAGAAGGCAATTTGTACAATTCTTTCATATGTGGTAATAATAACCTTACGTAGTTACTTTGGAAAGTAGTTACAGAGAAATTATTTCCGCATTCCCTATAAGGATAATATATCTCTTATTTGAAAATTGTCCATTTAATATAAGTTTAATCTAGTATAATATAATTCAAAATTAGAGAATTTACTAGATATAAATGGCATACAACCTCTTTAGCACTTTTACTAAATAATAAATAACGTGAAGTATCAGTATCTAAATTAAAAGTTCCTACCTTATAAATGTATCCATTAAATGACAAACTGTCCTAATAATAACTGCATTTGTTTATTTCATTACGTTTTTATTTCACAATTTATAAATAAGCGTTCCGCGCACAGCTCCACATCGTTCTCATACTAACTAACTCACAAAGGAGTGTCGAAAGTGTGTAGCGACATAAAACATTTTCTTCGAAAATAAAATAAACGTCAAACAGCATCGTAACTTGCAACTTAATAGAACATGTGCAAAAAAACCGAATATTTGTCGGCAAAAACAACGTTTAAGAAAGACGAAAAGTGCACCGTCATAGCTCAGTAATTACGTATCAGACCAAAAGTATAATTAAATTATAAAAATCTTTTTATTTGAAGAAAAAATGTGTAAAATGAATATTTTTGTAAATATTCCAAAGTTTCCAAAATTTATGCAGATTAACGGCCTTTTGGCCAAAATCTAATTAGATCTGGCGCTATCTATATACTAAGATTCAAAATTTGTCTGTTTGTTTGTCCCTCTATAGATTCGGTCAATATAGGCGTTAGGCCAGTGCCAAGTATATGGTTGGACTTAGAATAGAGCATAGGAGGCTAATGGGTGATCTGGATGGCGGGGATCGACCAGGAGCGGCTTTTTTTAAATATCCTGGACTCGTCCAATAAGACGAGGGTTTCATCTAGTTATAAAGAAGACCCATATGCAAAGTTTTAGAAAATCTTACCAGCAGTTTTCTGATGTCTTGTTTACATACCGACGGCCGGTCATCAGGCAAAAAATTGTTTGCTTCATTGTAACGTACTCTACTAAGTAAAAAGTCAAAAAAGAGGTGTTTCATAGCTTCCCATCATATTACCCCACATCTTATAAATCTGGTGAGGAAGTTGGCGACGTTACCAAAACCGAAAATTTTAACACCCCCTTTTTTTCACTTGTTCCGACGAAATGAATTATAATTTTTACTATGCAATGAGTTCTCCTTCGTAGTATCAAGTAGCAAAAACAGTTTACAATGACGTGCGGGATAACAACGGTACATTTAAAAACAGGTATTTTAAGTATCTTCTCAAAACATTTTCTAAAAAGCGATATGTAGGGTGAGTTTTTTTTTCATTATTTATATGGGAATCTAGGAAACTATAGAAGATAGAAAAATGGTCAAATGGAGACATATTTGCAGAATTAGTAGCCAAACAAGATGACCTGTTTAAAATTTTTAAACATCAATCCCTACTAGATATCTGAAGAAATTCAATTGTGGTCATTTTCTTAAAACTGTTATTCCTCTCTTACTGTAAGAATAGAAAACTTTAAAGACAACATTTTCAAAATTTAGAAATGAACAAACACGCGTTAATATATTTCGTATAGTGGCGATTGTCTTCGAGATATAATGCAAGTTTACTATTTTTAAATGAAAACCATAGTGGATTATCACTTCACCAATTAGCTTATTTTTTTCTTTTCAATGATATAAATGATATACTTCTTTGTATAAATAAAACCGCAATACGCATTTTCTATTATTGCCCATTGTAAGTAAGAAATGAGCAAAGGAAAGGAACACCAACTGCAGCGTCTATTTAACCAACAGAAAACACCAAAAACTGCACCAAAATTGTACTCGGACACGTGTTTCAACAGCTAAGCTGTTATCATCAGCGATACCGATACTAAAAATAAAAACAACGGGAAGTTTATATACTACTATCTGCTTATCACGCATCGTTAAACTTAATTGATTCTTAGATAAGCTTAAATAATTCCGAAAATCCTAATGGACCGTTATCATCATAATTCATAAGCAAATTTCTGTTTTTAAAAATTTCTAAACTTTCATAAGAATCAAAGTTTGTTTTTATTATATACCCTCTTTATTAATTCAGATTTGGAAATTAAATGTCATTATGGTAAATTAGGTAAATTAGAGTTAGAAGCATATGAGTTACATTTAAAACTGACTTCAGGATTAAATGATGACGAGTATGTTGAATGGATTAAGTTTTTGCACCATATTAATGAAATTATTCAACACAAATTTTGGCAAAAAAAGATGACCCACAACAAAAGTTCACAGAATTATTTAAAAGAAAAAGAGGTGCACAGACTTGATCCCCAAAAATCTAACATAGTGGTAAACAAATCCTCGGAAATTTTTAACAATGACGAATTAACTTTGTTGAATAAAGGCTTGAAATATAACCTCAAATTTAACAAAGCGCCCATAGATAAGATTATTGTAGGAATTGAAAGTTCGATCAAACTTTTAGACGATAATTCTAAAATTCATTAGGAATGCCTGTAAAATTCAAATTTCAGATAATATTCAGCAGTTACCAAAATTTAAATTTAACGCCAGAGAAATAAACATTGTTAAAAATCTTAAAGAGAAAAATTGTTGTTATCTCAAAGCAGATAAAGGCAATAAAGTAGTTATTTTGGACAAAAAGGATTATTTTGAGTCAGTTCAGGTGATGCTTAATGAAGGCCCCTATTCATTAATATCTAAAAATCCTCTTCCCAAAATGATTGCTGATACCCGTAGAGTCTTATTAGAATGTGAAAATATTATACCAAAACAACTTAGGTTTAGACTAACGGTATCTAACCCGGTTCTTCCTAGAATGTATTGTTTACCTAAGATACATAAACCCGGAAAAGCAATGCGTCCCATTGTTTCAGGTATTAATGCTCCTACTTATCTGATATCTAAATGGTTGTCAAATAAATTCAACAGTTTTGAATATCAACAATCAAATTTCAGTGTTCAAAATTCATACGATTTTATTGAAAAAATTAAAAACATTGAGCTGACTGAGAACGAAGTTTTAGTTTCATTCGATGTCTGTTCATTGTTTCCAAGCGTTCCGATAGATATCACTTTAGATTATTTGAAAGATATGTTACACCAAAACCATTTAGACAATTCAGAAGTAGATAATTTTATTAAATTAGCAAGATTATGTATGAGTCAAACCTACTTTCAAATTAACAATAATATTTATCAACAAAATTATGGTACAACAATGGGTAACAGCTTATCTCCGTTTATGGCTAACCTGTTCATGGGTAAATTTGAAACTGATATAAAAAATAAATTAGATTATTTTCCTAGAATTTGGTGTAGATATGTAGATGACGTTTTGCAGTCATCGACACTAAAGTTTACAGCCCTCAGCAATTTGTAGAAATTTTAAATTCAAAATTTGAGACGATCAAGTTTACCTATGAAACAGAAACAAACCTTAAGTTACCTTTCTTAGACACTTTAGTGACAAGAAATGGCAACAAACTAGATATAGATATTTATCGTAAAGACACTAACACTATGAGGTTTATAACAAATGATTCCAACCATAGTATGCAACATAAACTTGCATCTTTCAACTTTTTATTCACCGATTATTACATTTCCCATTGTCAAAACAAAACTTTGATAAAGAACTGCGAAATATTAAGCAGATTGCATCATACAATGGTTTTCAAGAATCAATTGTCACAAACATAATTAGAAAACATAAACATAAGTTAAACATTAGAAACATTACAACGTTAGGAACTAGTAATAGCAAAATAGATAAGAAATATGTCAAATTACCAAATTATCCCACATACACAAAAGGTCTTCAAAAATATTTTCAAAATTTGATTATAAAATAGTAACCTCTAGTAGTAACAACTTGCAAAATCTTTTAGGCAATCCGAAAGACCCAATAGAAATGTGTGATAAATCGGGAATATATAAAATTAATTGTAAAGACTGTAACCAAGTATATATAGGGCAAACCAAGAGACCTATTAAAACTCGTTTTAAAGAGCACGTAGCTCATGTCAAATATCATCGCACAGATAGGTCCAGTGTTGCCATGCATATGCTTGAAAATGGCCATAGAGTAGGCGACATTGAATTAATTAAGAGGGTATATAATAAAACGAACTTGATTCTTATGAAAGTTTAGAAATTTTTTAAAACAGAAATTTGCTTATGAATTATGATGATAACGGTCCATTAGGATTTTCGGAATTATTTAAGCTTATCTAAGAATCAATTAAGTTTAACGATGCGTGATAAGCAGATAGTATATATAAGCTTCCCGTTGTTTTTATTTTTTAGTATCGGTATCGCTGATGATAACAGCTTAGCTGTTGAAACACGTGTCCGAGTAAAGTTTTTGGTGTTTTCTGTTGGTAAGAAATGAGGTTGTTGAAACGTCACATTTCGGGTCACGTGATATCATCTTTAAAATTTTAATGGGACACCATTACTGTAAAGATCTCTTTGATGCCAATATTCAATAATACCTAGTTGTCAGCGTTTTTTTTTGTTACTATAGAAACGATAAATGCATTTTATGAAGATTTATTTTTATTTGAGTGGCAAATAAAAACTACTAACATAAAACAACAACAACAATAACACATACAAATATTACATTTGATGCTCAAATTGATTTCCACCTTAATTAATGGAGCTTTCAAATCGTCTACTATCGGTTTCAAAAAGCAAGACACCTGAGTTTAGAATGTTATAATTTATTTATTTGGCGTTCGATTGTTTTGAAAGTTAGCATGTATGAAGCTTATACATACATAACTACTAGCAGTCAATAAATGTCAAATTTGTTGGTGGACTTCTTCGGCAGTTATTTATAAATAAATCAAAAAACAGGTTGTTTTTTTGTATTTATTTTGCATAAGGAGAGTTTGCAGTCGTGTAACTTCAATATTTTTTACTAAAAATATATTAAAATTTAAACAATAATGCATCCATCCTAGATGAATGGGTTAGTAACTAACAAATCATTAACAAATTATATCTATTAATTATATAACTTCGTCACAATTAATAAAAACTTTGTGTTGGCTGTCTTCGTTGTCGTGTGAAATTCAAGATTTCATTAATTGGGACGAAGTTATGTAATTAATAGGTTTAATTTGTTAGTGATTATTGACTATCAATTGATATCTACAATTTGGTTTAGTCCAAACAAAAAATTTGCATTTTTAAAAAGTTAGCAGGTACTGATAAAGGGTCAATTATTATCAAAATTTGAAAACTTTTGAAAATTTATAAATACTACTAACCCGTTCATCTGGGGTGGATGGATGCATTGTTTAAATTTCATATATTTTTAGTTTACTATCAACTTGAAATAACTGCGATATATATATCTTCACTAATTTACTAGACTTAAAAGCGATTTTCAACAAGATTGAAGCACAACTTTGTCGGCTTAGTGCAATTTATGTTAAAATTGATATTTTTGATAATTAATTAAACACATGAAATTATTTAAGTAGTATATTGCATTTCAACAATAACATTGTACGATATTAATACAATGGATTTTGTAGATTAATTATCGCGCTTCGGATGAATTAAGACTTTTAAAAAATTAATAAATTTCAGCAAATGTCACAAAATATATCTAAGATGTTGTAAAAACTTGTAAATAAAAAATACAAAATTCATTATAACTTCTTAGTTACGATTCATATTCAGTTTGTTATCTAACTTCCAAACTTGAACAGACTAATATCTTCAGTTTATAGTTTTTAGAAGTCGATTGAAATGTAAAGAACCTGTCACGTGACCTGCGCCATGAACGAAAATGAAATGGACGAGTCTACTTTTCACATTAAGGGAAGAACAATTGTAAAAAGATAGGTTATGTTATTGTTTACTTACAACCTATACAGAACCGCCATTAGCCGTATTATGAAAAAGTATACATGGAAAAAATTGAAAATTTGGAGAATTATTAAAACCAATAGGACCAACTCAACCATTCTTCTAACACTTTTGGTAGTACCGGAAATTGACATCAACTTCGTTATTTTAAATAGAACACCCTATATATTATTACATTTTGGGATTCTACTTCAAATTTTAACGACACTTTGTATAACATTCCCTGTAGCTAGGTGTTATAGATTTCGAGATTTTAATTATTTTAGTTTTTCGGGAACTCTATATGGGGTTAGTTTTTGGTTTGTATAAAGAAAATAGACTATAGAAAACGAAAATGTGTCCATAAATTAAAAAATGTAATATTAAGTGTTTCATACTTGCTGTTACATTTGACATCTTCAAAGAGCAATAACTTTTTAAGTCAAATGGAACACCCTGTATTTTTACGCTTTAACCCGATATGAAGTTGATGTCGATTTCCGGTACAACCAAAAGTGATAGAAGAATGAAAATATTTTAGTTGAGTCGACCTTATTGGTTTTAGTCAATCACTAAATTTTAAATTTTTTTCATCTATAGTTTTCGGTATACGGCTAATGGCAGTTCCCGGTGAGACACGTTTGTATATTTTCCACGTATTAAACTTTGCGAATTAATCGAATAATTGCAGTTTTGTCAGAACTTTCTTCATTTATTTCAAATTAGGGAATAAAGGACAAATAATTCACAACCAAGCAAGAGAGGTAAATTTAGTTTTTTAATTAATGCATCTATGAGTACTAAAATGACAAAACCCGAGTTATATGAAATTATAAAGATACACAAAACGAAAAACCCTACATTTACGATTGATATAATGCTGATAGCACGAGGAGTTATTGCATTGCGCCTACCACATTATCACCCCGAACTAAACCCCATCGAGAAGGTTTGGGCATTAGTCAAATATCGGGTAGCACGTCACAATGTTACCTTTAAATTGGAAGGTGTAGAGACCTTAACGAAGGAAAAGTTTGCAACTGTGTCTCAGGAAGAATAGCATTCTATAGGTAATCATGTTATGAAAGTCGAGGAAGAATATATTCAAAAGAACATTTTTTCGACGAATGTAATGAATTAGTTTTTCGTGTTATTTACTCGTATGGTATATTTTCATTATTGTATTGTGATGTAAGTGTTATATATGGTGCCCCAGAAGATCAGTATAAACTTGTATAGTGTGGTGACGAAATCAGGTGCAATTATAGATTATATAGATCGTCTTGGCAAAGCATTTGTTTCAAGGTTTAGGAAAACCACTAAAAACTAAACATGCAAACCCTTACTCAACATAGTATTCGTATGTAATAATATTAAATGTGTAAGCATGATACAAAGTAAATAAGAACATACAATATAACAGCACAGAAAATACAACAAGAGAGAGCAGTGACAGTGATTCTGAGATTAATTATACTGATGACGTTTAATGTTTATGTATCATTTCTGATCATTTGATCTATACTAATTGTAAACAATCAAACGAGAAGAAACAATGTTTCATGTGTCTTTCTGTTTTCGCATTTATAATGGCCTTAACAAAAATTACTTATAAGCCGAAACTATACTCGGGCCGCGTTTAATTTGTGTATGACTCATCAAATAAACAAATAAATTACTCATCATTTTATTCAGGATAGGAGTTATTAGTTTTACAACCAAACCTTAACTAACTAAAATATTATGAAACATGTTGAAGGTAATTAGTTGGTGAGGGTAGAAACCGCCCTCAATGTAAACATTGACATCTACAAAAAGCAAGTAGGACAATACGAAAAATGTAGAAAGCTGGCATATGACAAGACGTTTCTTGGAAGCTA
Source organism: Abscondita cerata (assembly GCA_030710515.1). Taxonomy (NCBI): domain Eukaryota; kingdom Metazoa; phylum Arthropoda; class Insecta; order Coleoptera; family Lampyridae; genus Abscondita; species Abscondita cerata. Next base: position 189,830 of record JALBCR010002507.1, on the reverse strand, counting down.
GGTTAGTGCACCTGCAAAAACAAGGTTTTGTGTAACATGTCGTAGCTTGACCTTATTTACAAAGTTGCTTAATGCGAACCATTTGCTACGTGATCGCTAACACGAGTCGACACTAGATGTCGCAAAACTCATAGTTTTTCTTATTTACAATAATTCATAAATATAAATTTCTAAGAAGCACTTAACACGTATGTCTTGATTATACCATCTTTTCGTATAGATTTCTTCATCGATGTATTTTTAACTGATGGCGTTCACACGGTATTTTATTTGAAGTATTATTTAAATTTGTTTGAAATTTATAACTTCATTAATTATTTATTTACTGATCCACAAGCCGTTTAGATGCAATTTAGTTTTGAATCAAACTGTTGTGTAAACAATTGAAGATGGACAATGAAGAAAACAGAAAAATCAAACCGCCAATAAGCAAATGTAAACAAATCTGTCTACTAAGCATATGCTTAATTCTAGACATACGTTTCTCACAGTTCATATTCTTTATAAGGACGACGTACGTTTCTTATTCTATATAACCCTACATTTAATAATAAAATAAGAGAGTGAATTGGAAATAATTTAATTATAACAACGCAACAACATGAGTCATACACAAATTAAACGTGGCCCGAAAATAATCGCTCATTTTTCGATAATTTAGTTATAAGTTTTCTTTAATAAAACAGTATTGGCCATGACTGAAAGTTGAATCGTTTTTTTTATTAATTAAGCAAATCTAATATTAAAAATACATACATAATACAAAATAGTATATTAAATAACAAGTTTTATAAGGGATGAATTGGCGCACGCGTCCCAGGTGTAGAAAACGAGCCGAAGGCGAGTTTTCTATGGGACAAGTGCGCCAATGCCCTTATAAAACGAGTTGTTTATGCTATTTTTTCTAATTTGCGCACCTTTTTTTCCTATTTTAATAGAAAAAAATTTTTTTTAGGTCTAGGGAATTTTGTGTTGGTTGGTAATGCTCCCGCCAACTTTATTTTAAAATTTAATTTAAATTTCGTGTTTTGTCATTTCAAACAAAATTATTATAAATTATTGTTACTTACTGTTAATAATGAGTGAAGAGATTTTTGTTTGCACTCCGCCCGAAATTCGGCAAATTGCTGAAGCAACCACCCAAAATTTGTTACCCGACAAGTCGGAAGCGACATACAAAAAACAATTCGCAAAGTTTGAAGATTGGCGCAAAGGAAAATAAAATTCAAACCATCTCAGAAAATGTTCTCTTGGCATACTTCGAGTCCCAGCGGCAAAAATATAAACCATCTACCCTGTGGACTATTTACTCAATGTTGCGGTCGTGTTTATCAATTAATATGAGCATTGACATTTCAAACTATGCAAAATTGCAAGCTCTCCTGAAAAGGACGTCCCAAGGCTATGTACCAAAGAAATCTAAGATCCTGGAAGAGTATGACATAAATAAATTTATTTGTGACGCAGAAAATCAGAAATACCTTGCAATGAAAGTATGTGGTATAATTCTTCCAGATATATCCATAAATCCCATAATATTTTTAGGTGATCTTAATTATTGGCTACAATGGGGCTTTAAGACGCGAGGAACTCGCCAACATGAGTGTGGATGACATTGAATTTAAGTCCGAATTGGTGACAATTTCAGTGCCTAAAACAAAAACAATAAGCCCCGATTGTTTGCAATCACAGAGGGAACATGGATTGCACTGATAAAAGAATATTATCAATTAAGACCACAAAAAGTGACTCACCGGCGGTTTTTCCTGACCTATAGAAGTGGCAAATGCATAAATAGTCCTATTGGCATTAATAGGATGGGGGCTATTTGCAAAGAAATTGCCAGTTTCCTTCGGTTACCCAATCCAGAGCTTTATACTGGACACTGTTTCAGGCGATCTAGTGTGACTCATTTGGCTAACCGTGGAGGTGATTTGCTGACTATTAAGAGGCACGGAGGTTGGAAGTCGAGTGCTGTAGCAGAAAGTTACGTCGATGCATCCCTAAAGAACAAAATTGATGTATCACAAATGCTTCGACCACAATATACTGACGTTTCCTTACCTGGACCTTCCAGGAGGAAAATCCATCTCTGCAGTTTAATTATGGAAGTAATGAAACTGTTACGGTCCACAATAATAGCAATGTTCCAAGCATAAATGTTCAAGCACACGATACAGCAAATGTGACCATCAATGTTTACAACACATGTCCATGTAGCAAAAATAATTAAATTTTTCGCTTCTTTATAATAAATTATAACCGTTTGTTCGTATGTACACTATTGCGTTATTTTTTGTCACAAAATAATGAAATGCGTATGCAGCTCGATGTAAACTAGGTAACTAAGGAACTTCTACTATTTAAAATTTAGGGAATTTGAGACTCAAGCTCTCTGCAACACTCATAACACTTGAGTAGTTGGGGTCGTACGTTGAAAACACCTTGTAATATCTAATACCATTCATTATAAAGGTAATACCTTATGAGTAGATTAAGAAATTGTAATAAATCCACAAATATTTACTATAATTTTATTTCAAATAATTCATAAGTTCACAAGTACCTACCTACCTATTCAATAACAAAAGTAAAAAATACTGTATTATCATTTTCAATTATAAATAATGTAGGTGGTCACATGGGGATTACCAATTTCTTGAAATTTGTGAACTTGGATGCGTCATATTGCCGTTTTGAGGCACCTACAATATTTGGTATTGTCACCATTTCGTCCTTTTAAATAACAGAACTTGTCTTTCGAGTACTAGAAAATGAAATAAAAAACAATGATTAATTCGACTGTACCTAAGTGTATGTCTTATTTATAGTATGTAACATAAAATTACAATTACTTACGTAAAATTACAATTACTTCCGTGCAATTACAATTACTTATTTACTTAAAATAATTTACCCGATGTTGACTTGTCAGATGACAACTTCATCATCTCGAACTAGCACTACCAACCATACAAATGAAAATTATCCTAAATCTATTAAAGTACAGTGTACTCTTATAGATAGCTATAAACGACTCGGACTGAGAAACATTAATAAACGTATTATAGACGAAAATTAGAAAAAATTATTCTTTATATGCGTGCTTTTGATCTTGAATCTATTTTAACTCCTGCTTTCAATTCTGTTGTGGATTAAACCAAATTGGAAATTAATATTCCTAACATGAACTTGAAAAGATATAGATAAACTTTTCGTAAAATTAACCAAAAATTCTACGTGTTGAATGCAATGGACCCTCCATAACATATTTAATTTTTAATTTAATAATGAAACACTAAAAGTAGTTTGTTGTTGAAAATTAGAAAGGTAGAGTAATGTTTTTATTATATGAAAATTTGACTCTTTTCAATTAAACTATTTTCATAATAATTTTCTATTACACAAACTACTTCTTCAAAAATATTTGGAATTTATTTAAGACGAAAATGTGGTATAAATTTGTTCCGAATGTCGCTTCGTTTTTGAAATACAGGACGTTGAAAAAAATAAAAATGCGGACCTGTTAAGCATTGAATATTTTTATCTTTTGTAATGTAAAAATTAATTTTAAACAAATTACGTCTCTTGAATTTTTTTGTCGTATCTCTTACGGTTTTAGAGAAAAATGGAATTTACTTGCTAATGTTACTAATTACTCAAAAGTTAGTACAGCAATAATTATTATTATTTTGATAAATTATCGAGAAACTCTGAGCCGATTGAAAATAGTTGAAAGTATTTTGAGTTATCCAATTTGTTTAGAGACGGAAGTACAATTTTTCTTATTTTTATCATTTTGTTGTTGAAGTACTTAAATTTCTTATTATGTGTACCAAATATCACTGAATATTGTATTCCGCTAATTAATAATAATAAAAAAACGCATACATTTTTATTTTTCAACGCCCTGTATTTCAAAAAACGAAGCGACATTCGGAAAAAATGTATACAACATTTTCGTCTTAAAATTAAGCGAGGATTCAGCTCCTTCATTATGTCAGAGAGGTTAGGAAACACCCTGTATATTATGACGTAAAAAACTTATTATCACATATGATCAAATTTTAATGACCCTATTTAAATTTTGTAGAAAAGTACTCATTTGAAGTCAAGTTTTACCAATGTTGAATTAAGTCTTACATTGTAAAAGAGCTGTAGTTTTCAAAAATGAACAAAAAACGTAATTTACATTAAATCAACTTTGTCGACAGATGATGTGTAAGCAGTTAACAAATTTAAATTATCTTATGCAGCAAAAATGGGATTTAGAAAAATTTTTCTATTGACTTATTTCAATATTTTCAGAAATAACCCAACTTTTGAATTTTTTTTTAAATTAAAATTTGACAGGTAATGTGTGACTACTATTTTTAGTCAGTTTTAATCTTGATCGAAGCACAAATGGATGCCAAAGTCTAATTTCGAATACAGCTCCTTAATAAAAAAATCCCACATGATGCGGACTTGGTTACACAGTATCCTTAGGAGACTCTTCTCGCCATGTTTAAGTTGTGCTTTTAATTTAGTTAAAACTTAAAACTTTCAAAATTGTAAATCATATTTTCTACAACTTTGCAAGTCAAGCATAAGAAAGAAATAACTGGAAAACTTGATTACTAAACTGCGATTTTAATTTAATATATTCATCTTTCAAATCGCGTATTATTGTTCTTATTTGATAGTTTCACTACATTGCAGATATGGAGTTTTCCACCCCTAATGAATACATTTTGAGAGCAGATGTGCACGATGTGGTACGACTGTCATTATTAATTTTAAAGTTACTAATTACAGGTTCTTAGATAAAAAATAAAGCTTGAATTAAAACGTACCTGTTTAATAATCCTCCCTTACAGTTTGAATCACACCTGCTCGTTTTTCTGACAACCTTTACGTTTTACAAAGATAGGACGACATTGCCGTACCTATGTCAATTTCTAAATAAGCGCATTTGTATTATTGAGGTATAAAACGATAAGGGTAATATTTTATCACACGAAAAATTGGGAAATTTAGTAACATAACAACAAATACTTCTTTTGTAATGATCATAAAATTTAATTTAACCACTTAATAAAGAGATCTCTAAACAACCATTTAATTATTATTAGCAAAGACTCCTCAAATCCCTTGCATTGAAACTAGTTAGTTCGTCTCTAAAGATCTGTTTAAAGGACTTGTAACTAAGGTAACATAAACAACGTGTTTTTTTAATGCAGCATGGAAGTAAAGTAATTATTGTAAACTGCTTTTAGACAATGAAAGAGAGGGACTGATAATCGTACACAAGCGTGGAGGTGAAAAGGGTTCGTGCAAAACTCTTGTGCCGGGTTTCGCCAACATCACCTAAATTTAAGTAATACTTAAAACAATCGTTGCTTAGATTTCAACAATTGTATCTAAAGTTTTAAAAGCATTACCTAACCTTAAAATTTGATTGGTGAAACTGACCATTAATGTCCAAACATGTACTAACTGAAAAACTAAGTGTTAGTGATCGACAATGATTTTATACCATAACATGCTTCCCGAGCCTAATCCAACATGTGCTTGAAAGAAAGCTGATTTATAAAAGTGGTTAAACGAATAGGGGATTATACAGGGTGTCCTAGTGATTTCAGGAAAAATTCCTTATAAATAAAGAGGTTGAGAGAAATGTCTGGAAATTGTACGTAAATTGACCACTAAGGAAGGTAACTGCTAGGAAGAAACACAAACTTGATGCTATCTCGGAAAATTGGTCGATGAGCCACAACTTTGAAAACATCAATTGATAGGTTGTGTGTTGCAGTATAATTTTGCTTTATGACATTTTTTCGTACCTGTCATAAGGGAGAGAAAAGCCAATGCATTTTTCGATATTTACATTTCAATATCTCCTAAACTATTCAACAAATTTGAATATTTTTGGTCTTGTTTGAAGAGGTATTTTATGTTCTTTTAAGCAAATTTTTTATTGAATTGTTTAGTTTAAAACAAATAAACTATAGTATTTTTTCACGAGAGAAGGTAGTGAAGAAAAGTATATCTATATATACAAGTTTAATTCTGATTGGACAAAATTGAAGTCAGGTGGAAATATAATTTCAAAGTAGTAACATCTTTAATTCAAATACGATTTCCTTGACAACAGTTCATTCAGCGAATATGCTGTCATTCTGTGAATTTTATTACTTGTGTTATTAATTGAATATTAATTAATGTTTCGGTTTCTGTTAATTTTTATTTTCGTGTACTACGGTATTTCCTGGTTCTATCGTATTACACAGTAGTTCTTTCTTGAACTTATTCTGTTTTGAAACCGTATGTATACAACTCACTATTTGATTCATCGATTAAATAAATATTTTAGAAGGTTTTAATGTGGTTATTATGACTGAACATTTATGAAGTAGAAATAACATATTAAATCGAAAAATAAGAAATAGTTTTATGGCGACGTAAGTATTAACATCCATCAAAAAGATTCGTGATTATTATACTGATGATTGATAAAACTTGGATAAATATGGGACACGTAACAAAAAATCAGGAAAGATGTATAATAGCGACGGAAGAGAGCACATGGGAAAGGTCTCCAACTGGGTTACACGGGGAGGCAAACCCAAACGCGTAATTATAAGCCACATGGACACCAACGCTGGTTTTGGGAAAGGTGCTTACTTAATCTTTGAGGCTCAAAAGACGGGTAAATAACAAATAACATTCTATCGCAATCGATCTTACATGTTCTTATTGTTTTATGCGATTATCACAAAGAAATGAATGATTAAGTGTTCAACAATGGTTTACCACTTTTAGACAAAAATTCTGAGATCATATGTGCTTCGTACCACAGTTTTAAATCTGAAAAGGTTCCATCACAAACTTGGCAGATGGTGCAATTGTCAAATAGCTTTTAATAAACATACAAAGAAAGCGGATGAAGACTTATTAAAAGTGGAAGTTTTACAAGTAGCACGTGAATGTTCTCTACCTCATCCAACACCGTATGTCATTGAGCAAATAAAGTAGAAAAAGTGGAAGAACCGTCTTAAAGTTGCCATCTTATCACTACAACTTAAATCCCCATTTATACGGCACAAGTAAAAAATACATAGCTACTAACAATACGACATAATAACATTAATGGTGTTAAGAATTTATTGGATGAAGCTATTGCTTTTGTTAAATCAGATAAATATTATAATTGTGTATAACATATTCTAAAAATGAAACAAATTCCAAAGATTTAACCAAATTAACAATAATACATTACCTACTAGGTAATTAAACAACTTTTGCATTTCTTCTATTATCTATAGCACCTTAAAAATACCTATCCACTTTCAAATGTGAAATGTTTAATTACCAGTAAAGTGTTTCTCATTAAAATAACAAACAAAAATTTGTATAACGTTATTTTTGTAAAAATTGTATACCTATTCGTAAAAAATAAATCAAAGAAATAAAAGATACGCCACTGCACTGCTAAGAAAGGATTAAGTATTCTATTCAACACACAAAAGCTCTTATTGGTTATTGTTTTCCACAAACAAGTACTTACAGAGACAGGTACACGCCCACAAGCAATAATGTTGACAGTCAAACTGAACTTTTTATATCATATTTTTAATAACATTTATCATATTAAATAATTTTTTATGTTCACCGTTGCATACAAAATTTCATGTAGAATCTAAAATGTCAGCACTAGTATGGTGCTATTTGAAAATCAGAAGTTGATATCAATTACTCGTAATTGGAGCATCGTATCAAAATTTTATAAAAATAAAAATGTCCGAAGTATGTCATACATACTTCCCTCAAGGTTTCATACCGCTAATCCTCGCGATTTTCATACATTTAGATAACCCTGTATATTATTACGTGATTCTATAATAAAAATAATATAAAAATAGTGAACATACGGGTTGATAAATTAATTTTGTAATAAGATTGCCACCCTATCATATAGAGTTGAATCAATCGAATTAATTTTAGAAAAACGGTCCTCCTTTTTGCGTCTTAAATGCAATAAATAAATTTAATTACAGGATCCATATATCCAACACTACGACACGACACAGATACTTTCGGTAAATGTGGTAAAATATACTATCATGTCGCTGCCGTAATCGTGTCGGTGTTGTGTCGGCCAGTGTGAAAACGCCCCATCTTGTACTGTTGTACTGCAACTACTGTAATTTATTGTCTACTTTCTATATTTAGACCCTTCCGGACAATTAGGAAAAAAATGTACAACACACAGGTTCAAAACATACATTTAGTATACGATCCAAAAGACATTACTCAGGTCGATCGCAAAACGATCACAACACGGACCTGTGTTTAATATCAATGGATCGTGACATGGTTCCGTTACATCCAAACGTATGGTATTAAACAATTTTCCAAAAAGTCAACATAGACCTTCGCTATTACAAATTAGACTTCAAATTCCGTTTGTAGAATCTTTAGGAATACTAAGATAGAATTTTCAAAAAGCTAATTGGATAAACTATAGAACATATCTCGATTCTATTCCTAGATGGATACCACCCGTTTCTGATAATTATTTTAGGTTTGTAGGTGCTGTTAAATGTGCAGCAAAAAATCAATTCCACGTCGTTTTAGAAAGGAATATGTCCTATGTTGGTGGACAAAACAAACAGATTGTACAAATCATATCTAGAAAATCCAAATAAAGAAACTGGGGATGCTGTACTGTCATCTCTAAATAATGTTGAAGAAAAGTGCTGATGTTGGGCACTTCAGGTGCATAAAAAATGTATAGGTATTTGGTTGAAATTTATTTACTAAGTTTAAGTTTTACATCGTACTACAGAATTCGTTTTATTCGAAATCTTTTTGTAAATAAGTAAGATTAAATAAAAATTTTGGGACCTGCGAATAACTTAAAAATTCATTCATACTTTATTTTTTGTTATTCGGAATTTTTCATAATGAAAAAGAGGCCGTATCTCGATAACAACTGAAGATTCAGTGTCGATTTTCTTGGAAACGGTTGGCCAAATCGACAGCTTTCAAGTATACTTTTTTGAGCTCATCACGTCAAGGAATGAAAATCTTCGAACAACAATCCAATATACCGAAAGGTAAAAAAGTTATGAACATTTTAATGTACGCAAAGTGCTGCTGGTTGCGCCCTCTACAATGTACATCAAAACTGTGATCAGATTTAAATTTCTCATTCTGAAAAACTGCTGAATACCAAATTTCGTTGAAATATTACCAAAAAACTTTTCAAAAATTGTAACTTTGACACCCTGTAACTTTTTTTTTGCATGCACATTTGTACTGAGGTAAGTTAGGTTCAATCGAGTTATTTTTAGCCCCAGAATATGTGGTTTAATGTATGACTTACCTTTTTGTTACACCCTGTATAACAATTAAATAAACCTTAGATACAACTAACAATAGCAAATGATGGTAACCTATAAACATTAAATAAACTATAGAATTTAATAGTGATATACGTTGTCGGACATAATGTATTGAGTAAACATAAATTATGCAAACTGTACGCTATGAAACTATATTAAAATAAACTATTAAATATCGATAAACAAAAGTATCCCTTTGCTGAACTTGTCAAGTTAGTAATAGATATTTAACTGCCACTTTTGAATCTTAACGGCGCCGGCGGTCAGTCGACAGATGTAGCAATAACACCGTAATTATCAAAAAACTTTTTAAAATTGAACCACACACCTTTCTATTCCAGCGATTATACAAAAGCGTCTATCTAATATTTAAAGAAATTGCTAATCACGATAAAATTAAATTTCAGTATATGAATGGTGTGTAGTCGTTCAAAATTCAAAAAACGTGTTAAGAGGATACGTTCAGCGTTAGAAATTGTTGATTAAAGAAGGTTTGGTTCGCATATTTGTGTTTGAGAGCCACTGTAGAATTTGAGCACGTGCCTGAATTATAGAGTAACCTATAAATGGCAGGTGCTCCATAGGTAACCTTAATCTTTTAAAATTGACAAGTCGTTAATTCTGCAAACTTTTAAATAGGTAATAAAGCATGGATTATTACAATGCAGCAAAAATAATTAACTATGATGAACGCGATTTGATTCTTAAAAGATTGAGGTTTCTACCAAACTACAATTGCACAATTTTTTTGGATTTTATGTTATATGAAATCCTAAATATCGCAATAAGTTCTCAATAGATGTATATTATGTGTGTTTCATTTTCTTGTATTACTAATAAATAGTATATAAAATGATACTTTCAAATACAGGTCAATTTTTTTTATTTGAATATAAATGTTATGCTCGAAGATGTATATTTAAAAGTATTCAAACAAATCTAAAACTTCTCATCTAAAAAGCACTATTTTCAACCTTGGCTGATTTTTGTCTAATATCTAACCAACTACGACGATGTAAAACTTAAAATACCAAAATCGTACGAGTTTACACACAGTGTGTCAGAATTGCACATCCGAATCAATATGTTCCAGAAAAAACCTTTAATTAAAGATTGCACAAAATGTAATTTACAACAATTTTGGTTCCATATTTACCTATTTGTAAAATTACTGTTCTTCAAAATATTGTTAAATAAAAATAATGTACGGGTTTACTCATAAAACAAAAAAATGATTTAAATAAAAAATTTGTACTAAAATATTTCAAAAAAATATGTACATGGTGGTCAAAGTTGAACCGTTTTAACAAGAAAACGTATTTCCTGACTTTATCGAAGATGGCGTTGTGACACTGAATATCTCCCTGTCGAATACATACTAAGCATCTGACATGTTTACATTACAATATTGTGTATCAAGGTAGCAAAAGTAGGTTTTTCTCGGTGGTTCTCATTATTGATGGTCAGCATATCAGAAAAGGCCGAAAAAACGTTTACAACCGTGGTGCACAGAATGTTTTTTAGGCGCTCATTCTCTCATTCTCAAATACATTATTAAAATAATAAATATTAATTAAAGCCAAGTTATGTTGGTAACAAATTTATTACTAAGAATCATCAGATTCTAACAAAGCGACCGTTTACTCTTTTTACAAATGAGTAGAAAAAGTGCTACTTTACTTTGAACTTAAGTAAAAATGTATAAAAACTTGATTTTAATTTCAATTAAAACAAAAGAAAACGAAATCATTGGAGAAGTACGTTTATCTGTTTAGAAACAAAATCTTGTTATACTTGATAATGCAACAACTCAGTAAGATTGGGCAGTTGCATCTAGCCTTAATAAAACCAATTAATAGTTATTTATGATATAAGTGTGTGAAACGCTTCACACGCGTCTCATATAATATTTTATCGACGTCGGAACTAATTTTTGCAAATAAAACAGTTACTACAATAGACAAACGCATTCGGTTTCACTTCTGTTTATTTCGAGTCTACCGTTACCAGGAAACTTTGACAACCAAAATCGTTTAATAATAAAACTACCATTTAAATTACATTGTACTTTTTACACACGATTTAATTTTTTACGCACGATTTATTTAAAATTAGCATTTCATACACAATTATTTAGTAACGTAGATAAAAGTTATTTTTGATAATATACCACTTCGAAAGACCTGATCGAGTCATTGGAAATAGGCACAATGAGCTGAGCGTAATGATATCTGCAAAGAAAGTGACGTTGGTGGTTGGTAACTATTAGCACTCGCTGAAAGTGTGACACACTAGTCTATCAATAATGTTCGTTTTTCCTTAATTTTTTTATTTTTCAATTTTATTAGATAATTAACCATTAAAATTGGTCACACTGAAAATGTGAGACTTGCATTAATGTTGAAATTAATTTTAAATAATAATTTTTCATTATTTGTATTCAGTTCCTAGACTTGTCAACTCACATAGTAAGTTATTGCAACTTCTCATATCACATGCTCATTAAATCACAGAGTTATGACAAGTTCTGTCATCAATTTATTTTCTCGTCGTTATAATTTAATTTAATTTGCATAACGATATATTCGAATTTTAGTTGCTTTGTCTGAATGCTAAAATACTAACAAATTCAAATATTCTGGTAGATAATTGTTTTACTTTGAAAAGAAATACGGCAGAATTTTTTTTATTATTTTAAATAAATTAAAACACATTTAATAATCCTTTCGTAAACAATGTATTATGTAATGAAAGTTCTGTAACGAACCTTTCGGATGGTTTATGATTCAAGGAGACTTTAAATCGTACTTTTCATCCTTTGCGTGTTAGTAATTATACTGTATTTGTTTACATGTATATTTGCATACCTATACATAAGATAAGCATTAATGCAGTTCCTCTAAGCACGTTTTCGTACGCCAAGGTATTCTTTATTAGGTAGCAATAATTATATATTGCAGTTGTTACTATTATGCGTTATATACTTCACTGTCGATTATAATAGATGTATTTTTGAATGCGGTTCTTATATTATTCTTAGATTTATTTGTAGTAAAATACTAATCTATAATTCTAGCATTAAAAGGTGAATACAAACCCATCAAGCCATCGTACTTGCCATGACTCAGATCCACATTCATCAGTTTAAGGAGGTATTATTTTAAAACAGAGTTCCGATGGTTAACAATTATTAATTCTTTAACTTTTGGTATCACTGTTTTTATGTCCAACAGGCAACAATCGAAAATCACTAAACAGACCGATCTGTTTAGACCACGGAAAAATTAAAAACGCGATTTTTTTAACAAATAATCACAACGAGGTATGTATCATTTTATAAATTGGTCGACATGATACTTTAATAAAGTAAAAAACAGTTTTTAGAGAATTTCATTCAATTTTCCATATAAACTTTGCTAACGTTTGTTATATGTTACATTAGTTTATTATTGAAATTATTTGTCTCTAGGGAGTAGTGAGAAGTACTAATTTATCCTCTGATGTTAGAAGTTTGTGTTACAAAATATGTGTTCCAGGCTTAAAGGGGTTAATTAGCATAAACAACTTTTTAGTAAAACTTTTATGTTAGACTAGTGAACCAAGCCCATTCAGACCAGAGAATGGGCCTAGAATAAGTCGGAGTGAGATAAGGCGTCCCTAATCGAATCTCTACCTGAAAGAGTTTGCAACCTTTCAGGTAGTCAGAATAGAATAATGAAGAGAAGTGCAGAGAAATATGGAATGAATGAAAAGTATGATAAATTAAAACGGCCTTCACGTCCTGAAAAAAATGACAGATCACATGCCTATATTTCCTTCAATTTTCAAAATTTGACCTCACCAGCTCAGAGGTCAAAGGTCAGGTCAACATGTAAATAGCCTAAGTTCACCGCCTTGACCTCCCAAAAAATTAGCCATCAACCATCAAAATCGGTTGAGTAGTTTTGGAGGAAAATAATATTTTTTAATAGAACACCCTTATATTTTACTACAGTTTGATTAAAAATTTAATTGTGAACAAAAAGGTTTAACACAACATTACGAAAAATTAAAAATAAAGAAGTTATTATGACATTTTGTATGTATTACTTCAGCACATTAATTTAATACAAATAAATCAACCTAGCTATGAAATAACAATTAGGTTTGTTTATGTATCACCTGTCAGTAGTAGCAATAAATGTTCTGAAAGGAACGGTACGCAACCCAACAATATTATAACGAGGTATATCCTAGACGCAACATTTCGAACAGACGATATTTTTGAAACTTTTAGAAAATTTAGAAGAAATAAAGAGGTTTTCAAGAAAAAAAAGACCTACAAAGCAATTTATAATTGACGAAGAAACCGAAATAACTATTTTAGCTTATTTTCAAACACATCCAAACAATTGCACTAGAGATTTATCAAGAGATGCAGGTTTCTCTCTAAACACCATCCACAAAACTTTAAAAAAGCATAAATTTGTCCTTATAAATATCAACAAGTGCAAAATTTACATGCTGGTGATTTTGAAAGAAGATTGGAATTTTTACATTGGTTTATTAATGTCTGTCACGAAGATTCCAATTTTTCAGATGCATTTTGTGGGTGGACGAGTGTAATTTCTCCAATAGTGGCATGTTCAACAGAAAACACAACATTATTGGAGTAATACAAATCCTTTACTTGTTCATCCTAATAATCCACAAAATCGTTTTAGTGTAAACGTTTGGTGTGGTATTATCGGGTCTAAAATTGTAGGCCCGTTTTTTATCATGGATCTTAACAGGAAGTGTTATGTTGAATTTATATCGAAAATATTAGAACATTTTCTGGATGATTTAAACTTGTTAGACCAACTACTTTCCATTTCCAACAGGATGGTGCACCAGCCCATAATTATCATGGTGCACAGCGGTTATTGGAATATTATTTAAAATCGTTAGATAGGTACAAACGGGCCAGTTCGATGGCCACCACGGTCACCAGACATGACACTGTTGAACTTCTTTTATGGGGGTACGTGAAAATGAAGTCTACAAGGCACAATATGAACCTCTAAATCAACTGCAAAATTCCATTATTAACATCATCAAAAATATTGACTCACATATTATTTTAAAGGCAACTCGCAGCGTTTATAAAATTGTTTTTATGTGTGTTGAACGAGAGGGCAATGTTTTTGAACAATTCGTATAATTATTATAGTATAAACTTTTAACTTGTTTTCATAGTTATGTTGATTTGTTTTTACTTAAACTAAAGGTACTGAGTTAATACAAAATGTCATAATAACTTCTTTATTTTTTAATTTTTTGTAATGTTGTATTAAAACTTTTTGTTCACAAATAATTTTTAATCAAACTGCAATAAAATATACAGGGTGTTCCATTAAAAAAAATTTTCTTGAATATCTAAAAGAGTTGACATTCAATTATTTTTCTGTTATTACCATTGTAATCAGCAGGAAAAATACTACTAGTTTGCTAATTTAACCGACTTCGTAGGTCCAATAATAACGAAGTTAGCAATGGTGCGCACTTAACTGTACCTGTATATAGATATACAAATTGCACGGCTGATATGCTATTGCATTACAGTTCGAATCCAGTATGAATTACGTTTTTTTAAGTTTCTTTTAACTTAATTTAACTTTTCTATGTACTACTCTATCAACTTAATTAAATTGTAAAGTGCAGAATAAAAAAATAAACAGTGATTTGTAAAGACTTAATTGAGTTAAAATTTTTTTTTAAAAAAGTATGCTCGGGATTCGAATTATAATATATCAACTGTAAAATTTAGTTACTACTTTATAGTTGTGAAAACCCTGTATGTTGTACAATACTACAGTCAATAATAATAATAGTAATAATAATAATAATAGATTGGTAAGGGTCTATAAAGTTTACTTTAGAAATGAAAATTGTTAAACTGGTGGACAAGTGTCGTTTACACTAGTATACCCAGAAACGTTTTAATTTTCTCGAAATGTCATAATTTTCGCGCAAATGTGGGTTCGTGACCTATTCTGGATCGACCTGAAGACCTGTGAAAATTTCATTCCAATCGGACTAACAAATTCATTTTTTATGTATATAGATGTTATTAATTACTTTGATTGTATATAAATGTCGGTTAGTGGATTTTCTGGGATTTGCAGGCTGCATAACTAACCAGATTGTTATAGTCACGATTTTTAAATATTTCTCATTTGGTATTAGTTTTTAAGCAATTAATTGAATGTATATGGTAGCAACAATATATTTTATGTTTGTAATCAAGGTATAAGTGGAAGAGCA
Source organism: Abscondita cerata (assembly GCA_030710515.1). Lineage (NCBI taxonomy): Eukaryota > Metazoa > Arthropoda > Insecta > Coleoptera > Lampyridae > Abscondita > Abscondita cerata. Next base: position 174,156 of record JALBCR010002507.1, on the reverse strand, counting down.
GCTTATGCTTTGGGATATCCGTTGATCTTCGCCTTGAGGATTTTAGAAAATTTACTTTTCTTTTTACTAAATATTTTGTTTAAGTTCTTTTTGGAAATTAAAGACACTATTATTATTATGATTCCATTTGAAAAAAAGTTAACCTTCATATGTCAAACATGTGACTGATTTTGTTTGTCAAAAATAGTAGGTAATGAGTTCTAATCTCACCTATTTAAACTGACAAAACTTTCATTAACATTACTTTCAGAACTAGAGTGTTATTCTAACGTAGTCAGCTTCTCCAGAGGTCCGTCCGCGAAAGCCTAAACCAATTTGTTATTATTTTATCGATTTCGAATACCAAAACGGGATATCCAGCATAATCGAATTTAATAATGTTTTACAGACTATGCAAAAACGCTGCAAAAAATACCCGATTTTTTAAAATGTAAACTCCTTTATGACTTCACTAATGTATATTCTGCCTTGAAACATAATAAATATGAGATTCCAACCGTTTCTGAATATTTTGCTTATTTTCATAAATTTTCACAGATTGGACACTCTGACGTAAACCTATTAACCGTTTAACATTCCAATTAAGTAATCAAAAATTTATGACTTTTTAGAACTTAACACTAAACTTACTTATTTTATGTTAATATTTAAGATTTTTCGTCGAGTTATCTTTAATATTTTATTATTAATCAATGATTTTACGCTTTATCGTCGTAGGTAGCACAACAATTTCTATCAAACAAGAATACGACGTTTTCCAAAATACAACGTAGTTGAAAGGCAGAGTGCCGTCAAAAAAGGTGGAACCCCTTATTAATAGTAGATAATTTTATTCAACAAACTTTCATAATATTACATAATCAATGATGTTGCTCATGTTTGCATTACATCATTTCTCTGTGATGACTGTGAAAACCTGCCATTCTATAATTGCCTGAAGGTAGTAACCAAAGAAAAGTTAAATCGCCATCAAAATTTGTTGTTTATTGTCCCACGATATTTTACGATTTCGAATTAAAGACAGAAATTTGAATAGTGCATGCGTAGCTGGATACAACAGGGTCAGATTTAGTACAATGCCAAATTAGGACTGACAAGAACTTTGTATGTAATAATTACATGACATAATGACAGATTTGCACAGCCATCACAGGCAAGATGTAAAGAATGCAATCCGTTATATTCATTACAAGTGTTTTTTTTTTATAATTATAGGATAAATTAATAAACCCATTCTGTATTTAAAGAGACAAAATAAGGAAATTGAGTGGAAGACTAATAAGTTAGTAAATTTTCACTAGTAATACCTCGTCTGCGACTCAGGAAATTTTCAAAATATTCATTAGCTCGAAAAATTTCCGTAAATAAATTTGACCTCGCGTGGTATTCGGTAAGAAAATTCCACACCGAATTGTGGTTGAAAAGGTGAATAAATTATTGTCTAAATATTATATATATTTTATTAGACATAGACACTTAGTGAAAACATTCAAAGTCCTGCATTTTCGCCATTAAGAAGAGAGGAGGTGTTCGAAGAATATAGAAAACATCTTAATTTTTGTAATTGATATCTATAAGAACTAAATATTATGTGAACAAATAAAAACCAGTCTTTCAAAAATAGTCTGTTATTATAAAGCGTCAAAAATTTCCAGTATAACTCGCTGTTGGGTACCCCACAAGAAAAAAATTTTCACTAAAATATCTCCGTTGTCATGGTGGATCTGTCAAAATAACGTATTTTAATTGGTACAAAATTATAGGTGTGGAATTTTCATATTTATCACTTATTTGTATTCATAAACAGTTTGTAAGGAGAGTTTGAATTAGTTAAAATCTAAGAACACATATCGATTTCTAAAACGGTGCAAGATGGAATATCGTTACCAGTAACGAAACTCATGGTTTTTTATAACGAATGTGAGTTACAAAAATCTTGTTTCGTTACGTGTAACATGCAACATTTTTTCTGATTTTGAAAAAAAAGTTTAAAAAGGAATTAAACCTATTATTTCAATTACAATTTATTTCCAAAACAAATGTCAAAACAATCTGACAAGTGGCGAAAAATAACTAGCTACAAAAATATAAATTTTCGTAACTAGTGGACCATTTTGATACTATGTACTTTGATTATGAAAATGTTAGTTTATATGTCAAAATTAGAAAAACATAATTATGTCACTTGATTTTTATACTATGAATAAAATAATAAAGTAAAAAAGAGGTTTTAGTTCACCAGTTTTCAATTGACTGTAAAACATTATTCAACCATATGCTCCACCGTAGCTTATTTAGAATTTAAAATATGTAACAATCACATAGAAAATTTACTACCACAAACTATTTATTATTGTGAGACATGAGAGATATTTGAGAAATTCCAATTTTTTTAAATTTAAAAATGACATGTATTTGTTATTAAATTTGTCACTAAAAGTAGTAGAAGCAGTAGCACTACATAAAGTATAACACAATAACATACATGGCAACACATGAATTTTCATTAAATTAAACAGAGATTATATTTTATCGTTTGTAGATTTTATGACAGACTTCTTATTTGGAGTTATAAAATTAACATGAAATTCCCGACCATTTTGTAATGATGACGATGACTGTAACTCGCGAAGCAGTCAGCAAATTTTCATGAAATTTTAATTCTCCACGTTTTTAATAAATAGAATTTTTATTTTCCTATTATCTTAATGGTGTATATGTTTTGACAAGATTATTATTCTGTGATATACAAAACAATAATCGAAAGTATAACAACGTATGGGGCCGAAGTTTGGGTGGTGAGCAATGGAACAAGAACAAGCTGAAAGCCATAGAGATGGATTTTATAAGACGTAGTTGTGACGTGTCCAGGCTTGAACATGTAAGAAACGACGAATTCGAAATACAGAGCGTTAAAGTTATTATTTTCTTAGTTCTTGGATCAATTTTCTTAATAGCTGTACTATTTGCACAAAATTGGGTACTCGGTGGTTTTTGGCATGAGAATTCGAAATCCGTTCTAATTTTTGTGGTAAATTGCAGGGGCGCCACTTTCAACACTTTTCACAATACAGTTTCTGAGATAATTGGATTTATGCTTTATTTTTAATTTAACAAATTCGCCATTCCTTCCTTCACACTTTATACAGGCTTAGGACTGGTCCAAATTAATATTGGACGTGTTTAAAGACCAACGGGCAAACAACAATAATAAATTTAAAGACAGACATAATGTAAAAGCAAACTGCCAAGAAGATAAAGGATAAAGAAAAAATAATCGCTTAAGTTAAGTGGTTTGGTTTCACAATAGTTGTTCAACATGCTCAATTATTAATTTGGACCGGTCCTAAGCTCAGATAAAGTGTAAAGGAAGGCAATGACGAATTTGTCTATTTAATTAAAGATGAAGCAAAATCCAATTACATATCTCAGAAACTGTTGCTCGGAGCGACATTTATTAAGTATACCTTTTAGAGCAGAAGAAGTTGGAGTATAAAAATATTCAAATAAAATTTCATTCAGAAAGGCATAAAAAATTAGGGACACTTGGAAATGTGTTACGCCACCTGCATTTTACCACAAAAATGAGAATGGATTTCGAATTCTCATGCCAAAAACCGTAGTGCAGCTTATTAACAATATTATCCAAAAAAGTAATAAAAATAATAACTTTGAAACTATCAATTCAATCATGGAATATCGAGACACCTGTATTTGTTTAATTCCTTTTTAATCTTTTTTCAAAATTAAAAAAAATAATTTATATTACACGTAACGAAACATGATATAATAAAAACATACAAACCCTAAGTGAGCTAGTAAAACTTAAGACTAGCATTAAAAAACAGACGATCGTATAAAATTTGTACGCGTAACGTAGAGGGGTGAGTTTAAACAATAAAATAGTTTTGTGGTTCTTTTAAATCATTCTTTGTTCAAATCTGGAACGATTGAATATGAAGTTTGATAAGTCAAAGAAGTGTCTATTTTAATTAAAATTTTCCCGATCACATTATCTTGCTAAGGCAATGGGAAACCATTGAGACTAAAATTGCTTAGAAACCTAACATAAAGTTTAATTCGATTTAACGTCGTGACTAGCAATACATCGGATTCTTCTTAAAAATAACATGTTTTCATGTGATTTGGGGTAAACGGTGTTGGTTGGTGGTTACAGTTATTACAATGTTCTTCTTTAAAAAAATACTTGTTTTTATGTAATTTGGAGTAAACGGTGTTGATTGGTAAGGTGTGATCGAGGGTAAACGGTGTTGGTTGGTAGGTTACAGTTATTACAATTTTCTTCTTTAAAAATTACATGTTTTCATGTAATTGCAACTAGTTCAGTATATCAGATGTGCTGCTAGTCGCGGTACATCTGATATACTACAATCACGCCTTAATTTAATGATTGTGTTAACAATTTTATTGTCATTGATACTCTAAAAGAGTATATCATCAAATATTGCTACTTTCTGTAGCGGTATTAACGCCTCATTAAAAAATCTGAAATCAAATGTTTGAACCTCATCAAGCTATTTAAATGTAAGTACTCGGTTGCTGCAATTCTAGAGTATTAGAAGCACTCTTCATTATACATCAGTCACAACAATTTGTACTAATCAAAAACAGTTATCACGCATGAATTTGAATTTGCGTCAAACATTTTATGTAATTTTCCCTACTTAGCATATTATTAATTCTAGAGAATTTTGCTGTAATTTGTGATATTTATAATATCGTCTTACGAAGGCAATTTGTCAGTGTGTTGAAAAAAGATTATGTTTTGTTTTTCGGTGATCATTTTTTCACATGATACCTATAGTGAAATTTCTTATACGATTTTTTACATTACACCCATACCCCATTGTTTCTGTTTACAGTTGAGATCAATAGACTAACAACAAAATGAAGTCTAGGTCGATATTGTATGAGACAAATGTGTGAAGAGTTTATGTCCACTTATTATGATTTGTGCATATTTAATGTTAATGTTTAACATTCCAAATTAGTGAAAATGTATAGCGAAAATGTTGTCGTTTAACATAATTAGTTTGACCTTAGATGTCACATTAATTAAGTTTTAAAAGCAAAATTATCTTTTCACTTTTACTAATTTTATAGCGTAATGTGAAAATAATATTAGCAATTGAAGAACCATTTTTAAATACCCCGTTGCTATGCAGTAAGGTAAAGTGGTATCATTTACAATCTCAAAAGGAATGTTACATTTGAAACTAAGTTTTTCAAATACAACCGCCTTGGCAATGTATTTGAATTTAAGTTGTTATCATAAGTGCATTTCTAATACAGTGTTGTGAATTTAAACGATGTTCTGAAATCAAAATGCGTGTATACGTTTTCATGTGCATACAATTTCATGCCCTAATGATGTCATAGTGATCATGTTTGGTGACGTCGATAGTAAAAATTATTTCCTGTCATCAACTGATCTTTTAATGCCATATATAATGAACGAACTAATTACTATCGAGTAAATGGCAACAAAACCATAATACAAAAGAGCAATTAATGATTATTTCATAAACACCATAAAATGTTTGTCCTCATTTAATAGTCAGCGGGTACCATCGACCACCTTTCCAATTTGTATTTTAAAGTTATTTTTACGAGCATGTATAAACGTTAAATGAAACGAGATATCGGTCAGAGATAGTTGTACCTCAACATTTACATCAATCTTCCCCTCCTAAATGTTAAAGCACACTTCACTATGCTTCTGAATTCCGGTTGTTTAACTCGACTTCGTTATTATATGACCTCGTTAGCACAAAAAAATCATACCTTTTAATGTTCTTAATGTAAAGGCCACAATCATAAACGAGCGTCAAGTATTGATTGAGTTTCGCACATAAATCAGATTACAAATTTTACAACGTAATCTATACACAGTGCAAAGTAATGAAAATCCAGTTCGATTATTTATTGTAAACTTCGTTTTAAAAGGAATATAATTAATGTAATTTGGAAACGATCTCGATTTAAATCCATGTTAACAAAATTTGTTACGAATAAGGATTAAAAAAGATTAATTTATTAAATATCAAATTAATTACAATCCTTACACTTCATTAAGTACAAAACAAAAAACGATACGTTTTATTCTTTAATTGCAAATTACAAGAGTAATAAGCGAGCTAATAATATGGGATGAAAGTTTTGCCTAAAGCTATTCTTACACTTAACTAAATATATCACAAGTAAAAGACGTTAAGGTAACTGATTAAAAAAAGGATATTTAAACTAGGAAAAAATCATAATTATACATAGCTTTACAATGCGGTTTGATTGAATTTTAACTTCAGACCTTCTGAAGAGTGTTGTTGAATATTATGCCGGAACACTAATTTATTCTCAGATAGGTACGAGTTGAAAAAAATCAGGTGGTGGACAAAAACTAGATAATGTAACTGAACAATACTGCTTAATTACAACCATTTTATATCTCTAATTTTAGAGGAGACGTGAATGAATGAAATGAACTTAACAATTGTTCTGTATATATTAAATTCTATTTTTACAAATAAGAGAAATAAGAAATTTAAAATATAACGGCTACTATTTAAAGTTAATGTCCTGAATAAACAGTATACTTTCATCAAAGATGATACGCTTATCCTGAAAAATTAGTAACTAGTTAATATACCAAAATATTCGAGAACGGTACTTTAGCATTTAATGTTTTTATCGTAAAAGTTGCAGTTGTTCATTAGGTTAGGCACATCTAGTATTAGTTTATGAGAAAATTACTCGCGCGAGAAGTGTTTGTACTAAGTAGCTCCCGTGTCAATGCTTCAAGGGTTAAAAGACCTGGTAAATTAATCTGGTTGATAAGTCTGTGGACGTCTGTTTCTGGGAGTGTTGAAAAATAGTTTTCCTTGAAACCCTAGAGATAAATAATTTTAAAGAAATAAAATTGAACCTATTCGAATATTTTTGTTTGTTTAATATTCGTTTTAAACTAAAAATTAGTATAAGGTACCGACGCCAAATAAAGCCCGTTGTCTATTAAGGCCCACCTCTATGTTTTAGAACACAGACAACACAGCCACTCAGTTTCCGCGCTAAATGTTGTGCTTTTATCAGTGCACCATCGGGCAATACTCAGTATTAGACTACTACGCCCAGATGTTGGTCAGTTACAGTTAGACCATTGCATCGTCAGTCGCGCACTTAATAAAAAGCAGAATTCTATTGTTTCGCCCTTTAAACCCAAAAAGTAAGTACAAATTGTTAACTTTTTATGGATGATAATAACTAAAGTTTAAGCTTTATTTTGACATGTTTTTATTTGAAAACATATAGAGTATTCTTTTATTTTAATGTGTAACGTAATTTTTTCGTAAAAAATTAGTGTCCAAATAAGGCCCCCATGAATAAAAACCTAGGGGCCGTAAGACCGAGCCAGCTAAAAGCTCTAACGGCAGTAAGGACAGGAATGGCTGTCAGAAGAGCTGCCGAAATTTATTCTATACCAAGAAGAACGTTAAGAAACCACATTAAAACTAGTGTGGAAATTAAGAAAATTGGTAGAAATTCAATACTTACCAGTGAGCAAGAAAATGAGCTTTGCAATCGAATATTTAGGTTAGCCAATATTGGTTATCCTCTTACTGGCAGATTGATTAGAAGGTCTGTCTTTGTATTTTGTCAAGAAAATTACATCAAACATCCATTTTCAGAGAAAACAGGAATGGCAGGCAAAAATGGTTAAACCTTTTAGAAAACGCCACACAAATCTGACCAAACGCAAAGCACAGCATTTGAATCAGGCTAGAGCTGCGAAATTAAATAAATTTATTGTAAAGACCAATTTGAAAAGCTTAGAAGCATAATGGGAGATGAATCTTTTAGCAACCCTCATCTTATATATAATATAGATGGAAAGGGGTGTCAGCTTTCTCACCACAAACAGCCAATGGTTTTACTAAAAGGGATCAAAGGATGTTCACATAATAGCCGATGAACATGCCGAAAACGTGACAATTGTTTCATGTGGACACGCAATCGGTCAAACAATTCCACCAATGATATTATTTAAAGGGAAGAGAGAAAAGAGGAGTGGAAATAAAATCTACCAATAGGCTCAGTTATCCAAATGACTAAGAAAGAGAGCATAACAACCGAGACGTTCGTAAAATGGATTTTGCCAAATTTAAACGTGATGAAAAGGTGCTGCTTATTTTTGATGGAGCGTCGAGTCATTTAGACTACTCAATTGTAGATGAAGCAGAGCGACACAATATTGTTCTATATTGTCTACCCAGCAACATCACACATTATCTTCAACCTATGGATACATCAGTTTTGGGATAACGAAGTGATGATATTTTGACCGGTAGACCGCATCACAAAATTACAAAATTTCATTTTGATTCCATTTTTAGTAAAACATGGGCACAAGCAGCAACGCCAGCTAATGTAACTTCTGGATTTAGGGCAACTGAGATATACCCGTTTAATCCCAATACCATTCCTGATGTCACCTTTGCTCCTTCAGAAGCGACTTTCAGAAAAGCGTCAGCAGAAAACAACGAGAATATTGCACCAAATACCGTCGAAACTGTGAGAGCAATAGAAACTGAGCCACAACCTGGACCAAGTGGCTTAAATATTCCAAAAAGAGAACGTATAGCACCCAAGACCGCCAAAATTCAAGTTCATCTAACTTCACTAACACGTCAACTGAAAGTTTTCTCTTCATGATTCAGAATCGTCTTTGGGTGAAATAGAAAACGACGATGCCCAGAATCAGGAAACACATTCTAATTTGTTACCAACAGATCAGACACCAGAGAAAACAGAATCTGTCTTAAAACAAGATGCAATTCCTAAAGAAAATTTAAATGTTCCAAAAGAAGAAAACAAAATTTCTTTAAAAAATGTCTTCCCACCCCGATGTGGAAGAAAGAGAGTTACACCCAGAGAAAGTCTTTAAATTACAGGGCACAACAAGTTACTAAAGAATTGTTCAGGAAGAAAAACAAAGAAAAGTGGAAATCAAATCAAAAAAACCTAAAAATGTTATAGAAAAATGGTATTGTCATTTGTGTCAGGAAGATAGGGTGGCTGACATGCGACTGTGAAATATGTGTCTTTGTTACGTTCATGAGGATTGTGTAGGATTAACTTCTTGTGATAAAGAACCTTTGTTCGTATGTCCCGCATGTGCTTCTGAGTAACTTTCGGAGTTCTTTGAACTTGTTCCTGTTTATGAAGATAAAGAGTTTTAATTTATATTTATCAGAATATTGTTTTAAGTTTTCAAAACTCAAGAAAATGTTACACAGTTTTTGTAAAAATAATTTGAGGAAGAGAAACGCCTTTTATGTAGATTTGTCAGAATAAGTTTTGTCAGTTTTTAAGTTCGGAAAATGTTGTATGTACCTGTTTATTATTTGAATTAATTTAAGGAAACGAATGAGTTTTATTTTAGACTAATTGTTTGAAATTTTACTTAGTTTCTGTCTATGGGCCTTATATGGTGTATTGGGTGGGCCATATTTAGGACCTAGGGTCTTATGTTGGCCCACTGCAAGGTATTTTTAAACTAGTATTTTATGTAAATTCAAAACTTCGAATAGCATTTAATCGCGGTCTATACATTGTTCAAAGATTATATAAAGCAGTCTAGGGAAAATTGAAGAAAAAAAGTGGACACAGTAATAAATGTAGGCCAAGGCCTTCAAAATTAAGTGGGCCTTATTTGGCGCACTTTACAATAATATTGGGTCAGTCTGTCAAGTTATCGACGTCAATGTAGTATAAACATAACTTGCATCGCAAGTAATCTAAGAAAAATTATAATCATTTTATTCGTTATTCCATCTTTTACCGCGCGCATAAAATAAATAGTTTCAACACTATTAATTGAGTTCCGCGAAAATAAGTAGAATAAAATAGTAATGCTTCCCTTCTGCCAAAAATTAACGTTAGTCACAAAACTAAGCTGGAATTATTTCAATAGTTCTCATATACTAGGGCTTAGATTTCACCGACAAATAGTGTTCAAAGAGTTCTACTCTATTTTGTCCGAATCATATTCGTCGTCACTTAATTGACTTCCATAACTAAAGATATTGACAACATACTACCAGAAAAACAGTTATCGCTTAACGTATAATAAATTGTGTATCACTGACTATAATTAATTCTATGCAAGTAATATAATCCGTTAGATGAATTAACTTTTGAGTCAAATGTAACGGGGTATTCATTGAAAATTTACTCTAAGATGGCTTGCGTATCTAGAATTTTTAAAGGTAATACAAGATGTTTATAAGTCTTAATCCGGTTAATGGCCACATTGAATAAACGACAAAAATTGTCACAGATGAAATCGGAATTCACGAAATTCAATAAGCATCCAATAATAACCTAACCGCAGATTCAGATTTTTCAAATTTCAATTTTAAATGTAGGTATAAAAACGTTCCCCGTCAATTCACTTACCGTTATTATATAGTGCCGTCCTAAATGGATGAACAATTTCTTTAGTTTCTGTAAACAAAAATAAAATTAGTAAAATAAAGCAATTCAAATATTACTGAAATAATCCGTGTTGTTATAAGTAATAAAAATTTTAGAAATTTCTTTATTTTTGAAAATAAACATTTGTGTTCCCTATTGTTCACATAAATGAAATTATGAACAGGTTACCTATACGGACAATAGCCGTTTAACAGATTGAAGATCAATCGTAAGAGTAACTTAATTATACAGCATAAATGTTTTTTTTAAACAGGAGCAAAAGGTCAATTTTAACATCGTAAGATTATAAGACATTTTCACGTTTTTGAAGAATAATACAAAATTTCTCTTAATGTTGGCGTTTTTAACTACGAGTATATTGTGTTGCAGCACCTGTTGGAGGTGATACAATACACTCTATGAAAAAATTTTTTTAAATTAATTGTATTGATCTTCTTTCCTATGAAAAATTTTTAATCAAAACATTTTACCTAATAAAAAACGTTATATGATAAATGGAATAGCAAAATAGTTGCTGGGTACTTTTGGGTATTAATTTCGAAATACTTTCTAATCTAGTACAAGCTACAGTGAAGATAAGAGCTATCGACTCCCAAAATATTTTTTGGAGGTGTAGTGAAACCACTTTAACAAAATTTTTTTATATCCACTTCCGGTATAACCGGAAGATTACACCACCATGAAAATATTTTCAGTAAGTATACCATGTTCATTTGTATAAAGTTACAAGTTTTCAGCTGAATCGGTTTTTTAGTTCTCATATTCGTCTAACATGCTATCGTCGAGACACACTCTGAAGACTGTACAATACCTATAGCCCAATCAATGCACACATTTGGGTCGAACAAAACTAAGGAATCTATTAAATTCTGAAATTAAGTAGTTAAATACTATTCTATCAGATTAAAAAACTTACTAAGAGTGATATGACTTGTCTAATTATAAAAAATATTATTTTTATAATTAGATAATACATACCAATACATTTTTATAATGGATCCATCATTCGTTTATAAGATGATATGACTTGTGATTCAAAAATGCAAATTTTACAATTTCCAATGTTTAAATTTAATAGTATATTACATAACGAGAAAGTAAAGAGCATATTACATACGAGTGGAAAAGTTACATACGAGCGACGAAGGAGCGAGTAATGTATTACCACTCGTACGTAATTGCTTTACTACTCGACACATGTACTATACTTTTTCTACGACATCACAATTTGAATTACCTAATAATTAATGAAATTTGTATAAATTACAAAATAGATTTATGAAATATTTTTGCCCATCTTTCAATAAATTTACTAAAAAAACAGAAAAATGAAAAAGAATGCCGGTACTGAGATTTGAACCTAATACACCTATTCAAAGTCACCCACCTTAGTAACTGAGCCAGCGGGCCCTAACATTTTGTTTTTAATAATCGGAGAAGTTGATGATGAACCGCCCTACAGGCTCCTGATATTTTAATCATCCACCCTTTGATTAATATCAGATAGAAATATAGTACTAATAATTACTAAATCAACACTACTTATTATAGAAATCCTAAATTTTAGCGAATAACATTTTATAAAGATTTGAAGTATTTTCCTAGCTAAATTTAACTTTGAAAGTAAGCTTTGCAGGTTTATGTTATTACTGCAACTTTTGGCTCATAATTGTTTCAATCATTAATAAAATGTCTTTTGCAAACTTTTTTCTAATACCTACTATTCTATCTTATTAAATCATATACAGGGTGATTGTTTGGAACCGTACATTAGAAGAATCTAGGGATGGGGAAATCGTATGGCTCTGAAATTTTGTTGTTGGCCGAAGTTTGTTGTGATCTTTGTAATAAAAATATTTTCAAGATGGCGGCACTTCCGGAAATACCGGAAGTGGACACATACTCTCTTATTTCAAATACGATTACATATTTGTTATGGCTTTTTTGGTTTTAGCAGTTAATTTTAGATGAATTTTCATCAGCATTCCCTATACCTAACTGTAGCCGTTCTTCAGATATTTTAACTTTACGATATTTTTTTACATTTGTAACGTCACGCTTGACGTCATATACCGTCGTTACCTTTGCAGATATAGCGCTAAAATTGGGACGGTGCGCAGCAGAAGTATTGTTTTTTTATCGCCTTTATGCAAAATGATATAGCTTCTACAGGGTGTCCGAAATTTAATTTCCAAACAAGACAATTTCAAACCACACAAACTCGATATTTTCAAATACGATGCTCTACTTTTTTTTGTCGATTTCGATACAAAATTAAATAAGAAATCAATCATTAATAGCATTTCCTATACCTATCTGCCATGGTTTTCGACTTATTAACCATCTTTATAAAAGTTGTGAATGCGTTTGGAAATAATTGAAAAGCATGCCTTGGAAAAAAATTCTCACATTGTACGTCAAAATAAAAATAAAATTAAATAAAATCTGCTAATGTTCGTCAAAAACCTCTAACAAATGATGAAACTAGAAAAAACTAAAACTTATTAAAACATGATGTTTTAACAAAATGAAAGGAAACGTATAATTAACTAAATCAATAGTAAGCTAATATACAAATAAATATGCTATAAATGCTCTATATGGCCTCCATTTTCTTGTAAACAACGGTTGATCCTTGTATGAACAGCTTCTGCACAGACTTTGTAAATATGTTCTGGATTCAACTGACGGAATGCTACCCTGACGCGTTCCTCCAATTCTTCTCTGGTTTAAACTGGGCCCTCATACACCCTGTTCTTAATGAGACCCCGTCAAATCAAGTGACCTTGGTGGCCAACGCATAAGACTGTTGCGGCCAATCCAGCTATCCTCGAAATTCTGTGTTAGCTCTCGATCCACATCCCGATTGAATGAGAGGGAGCTCCGTCCATCTGGTACTAGGAATCTCGCCAAGTATTGAGGAGAAGTTCTAGCAGAAAGTCTTCCGCTACACCTCTTAATACAATTTTGATGCACCTTTCGCTTGTTAAATTTCCATCATAAATTACAAACGCATATCGGTTTCCCATGAACAGACAGAAAACGTTAACACTGAATTGACGTTGGAAGTGATTTTCAAGCTTCAAATGCGGGTTTTCAGCAAACCAAAAATGAAAATTTCGTTTGTTGACTAACCCTTCTCTACGAAATTTAGCTTTATCTGACCAAAAGATTTTTCGCAGAAAAAGTGTATCCTCTTGTATTTTAAAAAGCATTTCTTCGCAATATACAATTCTCCTTGTATCGTCTCTTCGGTGAAATTCCTGCACTTTAGTAAATGAGTAGTTGTGCATTTTATGTTTTTTCAATATTGCTTAAATAATCGAATATTTTAAGCCCTGATCTTCTGTCGCAGATCGAATTGGATGCTGGGAAAATGCATTGAAATATCCTAACACGTTAATTTCATTATTTTCATCATTTGTTTTTGACGACCATAGCAGATATCACCCTTCCATACATTATGAAGTTCAATTGTATTTGGTGAAATTTTCTCTGATTCATTGCAGGTAGATGAGGGTATCTCTCATTAAACGTACGGCATGTTCTTTGTATAATTCTATTACATTCTCCATGGATATAAAATAAATTCAAAATATCTGTGTTTGAATATTGTTGATTTTCCATCTTAAATGATTTAACAATGACAATTATTGATAAGCAGTATTGACAATTACTATTTATTTTGACGTACAATGTGAGAATTTTTTCCAAGGCATGCTTTTCAATTATTTCCAAACGGATTCTCAACTTTTATAAAGATCATTAATAAGTCGAAAACGATGGCAGATAGGTATAGGGAATGCTATTAATGATTGATTTCTTATTTAATTTTGTATCGAAATCGACAAAAAAAGTAGAGCATCGTATTTGAAAAAATCGAGTTTTTGTGGTTTGAAATTGTCTTGTTTGGAAATTAAATTTCGGACACCCTGTAGAAGCTATATCATTTTGCGTAATTGCGATAAAAAAAATACTTCCGCTGCCCCGCCGTCCCAATTTTAGCGCTATATCTGCAAAAGTAACGACGGTATATGACGTCAAGCGTGACGTTACAAATGTAAAAAAATATCGCAAAGTTAAAATATCTGAAGAACGGCTACAGTTAGGTATAGAGAATGCTGATAAAAATTCATCTAAAATTAACTGCTAAAACCAAAAAAGCCATAAAAAATATGTAATCGTATTTGAAATAAGAGAGTATGTGTCCACTTCCGGTATTTCCGAAGTGCCGCCATCTTGAAAATATTTTTATTAGAAAGATCACAACGAACTTCGGCCAACAACAAAATTTCAGAGCCATACGATATCCCCATCCCTAGATTCTTCTAATGTACGGTTCCAAACAATCACCCTGTGTATGTCCATATTTTGCTTTAAATTACAGACGACGGTCATTTCGTCATTTAATGCAAACATGCCGTCATCGGGATAAGTCAAACGAATGAACTTTTACGTATAATTTCAATAATATTTGACATATCTCTATAAAAATTCAACGGAACCTACTTCAAAGTCAATATTTTTGAATGATTACTTTGATTTACAAACCTTCATTATCAAATTTAAATAGTGTTAGTGTATTATTTTTATGCACAGGTGCAAAAACGAGTCTTATTTTAATAAAATGCAAATATTTTTAAGGCAAAATATGAACTCTTGAAAATTCACGAACACATAAATAAATATTTCTAGTAGCGGTTACATATAGTGTGAATGTAACCAATGTTACCTGCATTTATAATAGAGCAGTAAAAGTGAGGTAAGAAGAGCAGCGCTGTGTATGATATATACAGTGCGAACGTTTGGTCTGGAATAATTGATAAGTTCCACATCGTTTACGACAAAAACCCTCGGACAGATCAATTTTGTTTTAAAGTGCATATTTTTTAAAATAAATTAATTTTTATCCCCTCTGCACAATGACTTCATCGATAATTTTTTTAAATGGCACTACCTAATTTTTGCCAGTTTTGGTAGATGTAAGCATTCTGAGTTCAGTTTCAGACTACCTAACTTTTTGCAGTTTTTGGATAGACGTAACTCCCAAAACTGCAAAATTAGTAACACCATTAAAAAAGTAGCGATGACGTCATTGGAAAAAGTAGAACCGGTAAAAAATCTAAATTTTTATAAAATATGTGCTTTTAATAGTATTATTACGTAAAAAAAATTGTTTTGCATATTACGTACGACTGTAAAGAGTTGCTCATGAGCCCAGTAGCGGCGAGTGGGTAACCACAGGATAACGTAATTGTTTTGTAATTATTCTCCTATCTTCATTTTTTAAAGAGTTTCGTTAGAATAATGTCCCGTCCAAAAGGACCTTTACTGTACCTATAAAATTAAATCTATTAAAATATCTTTACCTTCGTAACATATTGCAGTGGAAATGGTATATTTTAAATAACAAAAACAGTTTTTAATTGAAAAATAAGTAAAATTCATAGTGAATTTCCATTGAAATTGACAAGTAAAATAAGATGTCAAAATTGATTTGGATTTCTAGAAATCGACCTGAATTTATTTAAGAAATTAATTAAAGTTTTCGTAAAGATAAGATTTCATTTAGTTACAATAAAAATGTGTACGTATAAATTAAGATAAAATTAAATTAGGTGATTGTTTATAATTTGCATTTCCGTTCGATGAAATAATTTCGGGACCGTGCGTGATGAATTGTGCTGAATAGCGTCTATACTTAAAGGCACCGGACAGAATGTAATCAGACGTGTGTGATAAAAAGTTCGGCGAATAACGATGAAACGTTTTGTTTCTGCATTTTTTTGAACAGTGCATAGTGTGTGGGAAACAGTGTCAGCTGAAAAACAATTTTGAAGGACAGATGGACTTGAAAATGAAGGTGGGGAAAAACGATAAGAAACGATTGGAGTGTACACGTTAACATTAAGTGATAAAAAGTTCAACCAACTAAATCAACTTGCTGAAGTCAGCATCGACCAAATTACCACACCGTCAACAAGGCTCCAAAAAGGAACTAAAAAAGGTCCGTTGTTTCTGAAATTTGTTTTCGCATAAAACCTAACAAAGGACTACGTGTCAAAAATGCGTTTTCTTTATAATTATTTTTGCGTTCAAAGCGTAATTTAGATTTAGTTTATGTTATTTTTCTTTTAGTTGTTTGTTCATTAAATTTGTGTATTCATAATTTAGTCTTTTATTATTTAGAACGAATCCATCGACTCTAAGAGATTATAAAAAACAAAATAAGATGTCTCATGTCTCAAATTAAAATTATTTTTTTATTAAAATTATGCATAAACCACAACAATATGGAGATACATATTAAAACAAATTTCAAATAAAAGTTGTAACCAACTTTCTTCTCAATATTCGTTGGTTATTAAAGATGACAAAATGACAAAAATATTGGATATCCGGGAAAGAAAATGTCATTTAAAAGTTCACTTTTACAATGGGATAGGTAAGTTTCATAGTTATAAAATGTGTCTTTTGCGTTGTTCATACATATACTTTCAATCAGTAATTAAAATCAGGATGTCTACTCCATCCATGTTATGTAAATTCTAGATGAAACATATATACACACATGCTCAAGCTCATATTCTTAAGAACGTGGCAACGAGAAAAACTACGTTAAACTTTAATGATGTTGTGGAACTATCTAGACTTTGGAAGTGTTTATGAGAAGAAATCAGGAGAAGTTTGTTGAAGTTAAACACGACTACATAAATAAGGAACGCATAATGGACAGCATATGTGACAAACTCATAGTTCAAGTGAACGGTTATTTCTCCGAGATGAGTTTTTCTTCTCATGAATTAACAAACTTGTAATTTATTGACAAGAAAATGTAAGACGATGTTGAAAATACCTTGACTGCCTTTGTAAATAAAAAAAGTTTCAAAATAAAAATTGCCAAATGTAGTTTAGTATATTTTCTCGCACGACAATAAACTATGATGTTACATTACTCTTTTGCATTATCAGCGAACCGACGATGATAGCTTAGCTATTGAAACACGTGTACGAGTATAGTTTTTGTGCAGTTTTGGTTTCCTTAATTTTGGTTAATTCGAAAACAGTTTTCGAATTCAGTAGTAGAATAAATACTCAAATGTGTAAATTTGGATATACCTACATATATTTACATAAAAATATTTATTATAAAATTTCTAAAAAAATTGAGTCACACACATTAAGCAACACATTTTAAGAATGTTGCAGTTCACAAATTTCGCAAAATTAAACAACAAAGTAATCTGCATTTTCATTGAATTCTTAGTATATTGCAGAAATAAAAAAATTTTTTACCGTATTATTGTTTGGCAACATAGACACCATCACGTTGGTGAATTAAATAGAATAAGCGAATATTAATGGAAGAACGAGAACGACGGGTGCAATTCTGCCACTGTCAGGTGTGCTCTTAAATATGTAGTTATAGGGGTTTCCACGGACGAGTGGGGCTTAGAAAATACATGCAAAATCGGTTTTTTTGTGAATATTAATAAGAAACAATTCGACGTAAATAGTTCAAAAAATATTTTTGTCAGGCCAGGAAATAAGGTTAAAAATTTGTTGAAAATCTATAACTTATATTCTTGTTAGACGCCCACCCGATGTAATACGCACCGTAGCGTAGCTCTGTTAGTTCGCACCTGCGACTATATAGTATATCGAAATTGCACGTTGATATGCTATTACATTACGGTTCGAATCCCGGTATGAATTATGTTTTTTAAATTTCTTTTAAACTTAATTAAGCTTTTCTATGTACTACTCGTATCAAGTTAATTAAATTGTAAGTGCAGAATAAAAACATAAACAGTAATAATAATAATAATAATAATAATAATAGATTGGTAAGGACCTATAAAGTTTACCCAGAAATGAGAAATTGGTTAAACTGGCGCGACCCGTTGGTGAACAAGTTTTAATTTTCTCGAAAATGTCACAATTTTCGGGCAAATGTGGGTCAACCCCCGCTGTGTTTCAAACTTATATGGCTTTGTTTGCAAATATCTTTATACCAAGTATTTTGCAGAAATTAATTAAGCAACCTATTAAATTTTCCACACTGTTTTCACAATTAAATTTATTAATTTCTACTATTATTTCAGATATAATCTTGCCACAAAACCTTAGTTAGGAAACTACAGAGTCAAAAATGATCTATTAGCTTCAGTTCTTATAACCCCGAAGTTTTATCACCAGAAGGAGTTAGTAGATAATTGGAAGTTAACATGTGCTCATGGCATATGCTATGACCTTGACGTTAAATCTTAAGTTATGATATTAACCTTGAATTAACCATTTTTCATTTTCTATGATTGTAGATTGGCGCGTATTATATCGGCCGAAATTTAATATTTAATTAATTTTCGAATTTTATTTAAACACGTCTTTAAATGATAGGGGTGTGGAAGTCTACTACTATATACCAACAAATAGATTGCCGAAATCTGCAACAAAACTTTTATGACCGATTGGGGTGCTGTTTAGCAGTAAATGGATATAGCATTTTGAACAGTTTCTCTAGGCTAACAAGCAACTTTGCATGTAATACTATTAGCTTTCACTTCTGTATATCCAGAAACAAAATCCTATTCAGGACCACTAACTCATTTATAGAAAAAAAAATTTTAATACGATGCAATTAAAACTTAAAACGACAACCACTTTTAATAAAAAACCGTATTATTATGAAATTACAACTTGTTTCTTCTGAAATTGTTCTTGGATGGTTTTACGAAATAATAATCTTGTTATCTACATGTTTGTTGACTCCTAGATTCTAGTAAACCTGAAATAGAAACTCAAAGAAATACCAAATTAAACAATTTAAAGCACCTTTTTAGCTCTCATTGTTCATAAAATTAAAAACCCTAATCGGACATCTTCTAAAATCTTCATATTCCCATAGGTTTCAAATAATTGTTTACGATCAAGAAGTTAAAATGTATAACACCGCCAAATTCTGGGTTATACTTTATTTCGCTGATTCCGAATAAAGTCCTTAGAACACCAACTTATGTTTATCTGTAGAGACCTGTGGTAGAGACAAACTACTCGATCCACACTAATCGAAATATTTGTCTTATCCATAATACTAACTGTATTGACTTAAAATAAACTTTAGCTTTAGAATACCTGCATATACTTGAAAGATGCAAGTATTATGTCTAATAGTTTACACACAGGTCTACAATACAGGAAAACAAACGACTCATTTAACCTCAAATTTAATAAGAATAGGTTTTATGCAAAAGTATTTGATTATGCTTACTTCAATAGCTATTACAAAATATGAAAGTAACTGAACATTAATTAGAATTTTCGTAAAATCACAAAATACTAAATACTTATCTTTTACAAACTTAAAGAATAATATTTACATTTGAAGGAAGATTAGACATTCTACACTTGCTCTCTTTTCTAACCTTAACAAAATGCCGTAACGTATAGGGTATACAACAATCCGAAATTTTCATAGCAATAGTAGATCAAATCAAATTTTGTCTATAGTAAAATCCTATGTTGCGTCTTGCCAGAGACACACGGTATATACATGTATATAACAAAACAAGGTCATTCGCCCATAGGCAGCACCTTAAGAATAAAAACTTTTTAAACAACACAATTCTGAACGAAACCCCCAAAAATCTACCCGTTTTTATAAGAGAAACAGAGAAACGATATATCTATGTAAGCAAAGAAGCTACCCACCACAGAAGTTATTTTCCTGCATACTCATTGAATACTGTATACTGAATAACCTGAATAAATGACTCGAAACAGGATTTAACAAATAATGAGATTACACAAGGAATTCCTAATTCCTAAACTCTGCGTAAGAACAGTTATACCACTGATTGTGCCCAAAAGAGTTATATCATAAATCAATCTTTTAGTTATACACTATTTGCATTTATAAGTACGTAGTAAAAACCCACCGATTAACGAAATTAATAAAATTCGCAATTAATGTTTTTTGGAAAATGTCTTTGTAAACTTCAAATTGATCTGATTGCCAATATAGCTAAATAGTGCGCACGGATTCTTGCTTACCTTTAAACAAATAAGCGGCGATCATCATATCCCGTACGACAGTAGCATTTTGTATCGGTAAGGAAGTAAAATTTAAAATTGACGGAAAAAATACTGGTATTTGTGTTTGAAAAGCAAAATTAGAGTGCGTACAATTTGCGGCAGCTGCCATTCCCAACTTAGTATGATCTAGCGACACCTCGCACATATTACACGACATTTTAATCTTCATTTTAAACTCAATATCACAGTTATATTTATTAAATTATAAATGTTACTAAAAATATAGTTTCACTCTCTTTAACATAACCACTTAGATAAGGCACAGAAAATATCACTTATGAAATGCAACGTGTCTCAAACGTACATATTACACATTTTAAGTAAGAGTACCCCCAATCAACCAACCATAGTAAAATTAATCAATCACATGACAAAAATGTTTGACACAAAAACTCTTCTATATGCACGCAATTCTTGTTTTCTGAATTTATATCACAATTAAAGAAAATATTAATTGTAATCTGCATTGATATTTTCTTAAGATGTCGGCAGAAACGGATAACATAGGGTCATAATAAATAATATTGAAGAAAAATAATACTAACAGCACCGAAAATAAACGTAAAGACTAAAACTACATAACATTCACAACAACAGTTGTAACTCGACTAAACGTAACTTTTGCGGTCAGTTCAGTTTGATACCCCGTTCCTCGAACGCGCAGCCAATAGAAACGCGTAAAATAATAAACGTCAGCAAACGTCACATGTGCGACTTTGCAAGTGGCGCTCATTCCGACGCTTTATCCGAATATTTCCGAACAAAACGTAAAAATGAATTTTTTTCTTCTTGTCAGTATAATTTCCTGAAATGAAATTAGTTGTTGATGTTGTAAATTGCAAAAGTTACAGAATTTAAAACAGAAAACTCCCAATTTCGACAACAAGAGTTACTCTTGCAATACATCGATGCAAAAGTTGAATTACCTACTCTCATCTTTGCTGAAAAATTGGATATAAATCGTAGATGATTCAGTTTGATTTAAATAAATATACAACAGAAATTTAAATTTAGACTTGGTACTTTCCTTAGATTAAAAATCCTTTAATCCAAATGATCCGAATGATGCGAAAAAACAAGCTGCTTTGGACAGACAAAAAGTTTCAGCTTTTAGTTTATGCAAAATGTATGTAATAACTTTTGGATTACAGAGACATAATGGAGATGCAAGTAGGCAAATCGCAAAATTGGGAGAAGAATAGCCTTATCCCTTTTGAAGCTTTTGAAGAAAATTTTAGAAAAGATTCATATTCAAGTGCTTAAAATATATTAACTACAAGATTATTATTTTTTTTGCTTAAGATATGTAAATACATTTTTAAATAGGATAAAAATATTAAAAATAAAAAATTTAATAAAAAAAAAAAGGTATTAATATACCACTAATAAAAAACTAAAATTATTTTTAAATACTTATTAATATTGTTATTTAATATTAATTAATAAAATGGTTAAAGTTGTTCTTGTTTTCGCTTCTTAAAAACGTTGTTCTCCTATTGTTTTTAATTTTAATATCGGTTCCCTAATAATAATAACTTAACAATAAAAACACGTGCCCGAATAAAGTTTTTGTTGTAGTTTTTAGTGTTTTCCGTTCGTTAAAATAGACGCTGCAGTTTAGAGTTCCATTCTTTTGACCAAAACTATGTTTTGCATTTCTGCTTCGGGAAATATTGCCGTTATGGTCGGTAACAATACATCCTCTTAATACACGTATGTATTCCCTTAAATTAAACCTAAGAGGAATAATTTGTGAAATTTCCCCTGTACATCTTTACACATCCAACCCCAAAATCCTGATTTAATTCGTCCACTGGTTTTATTTGGAAGAACGTTTTCAACGTCATAACGCGTTCCATTTGCTCTCCATAATTGGAGGGGGCTTCTTGGGATGTCGAAAATGATTTTTCGTCAGTAAATATAACATTTGACCAGTCTCTGTCAATATTTTGTTGGCAGCGGCATGGTCAGGAAGAGAAGTATTTTTCTGGTCGGTCGCCGATTATGCATGCCACTCTCCATGAACCGACGTGGATAGTTCTTACACTACACCCCAGTCCTAGATTTTCTCTTATCTGAACTGACAAAAATCTCAGTTCATTCGCATTTTGGCGAATCGCATCATCTTCAACCTCAGTGGTTACACGAGCCCTTCCAGGACGAACAGTACGTAACTCTCCTAGTTTACTTCGCGCAATCTAACGCCTAACAGTATGTCTCTACGAGTATAATATAATAATAAATAAAGAGAATATGTAAATACGTAATAATAAATAACACAAGAGGTTGAAGCTTTATCAACCAGCATATACCTACTATTTTTCTACTCGCACTTCAAATTACTAATTTTAACAATTTCATTAAATATAATCAATTTCAAAATGGGTAATGTCATGAGTAAGAAATAAATAAATACCATATTCTTATACAGAGTGAGTCAACCAAAGTGTGCGCACGTAGGTCAGCGATTATGTTCTTGATTTTTAATACCAAAGTAGATCATAAGAAATGAGGTTTTCTAATGTTTCAATCCAATTCAAGTAAATTTGGCTTTAGGAGAATTTTTTAAAGTTAAAAATTAGCGATTTTTGGACAATTTTCAAAAATTTATTTCTCGGAGTCTATTTAACCGATTGACCTCAACTTGGTCTCATTTTATTTGTTGAAGCCTCTATTTTCGAAAAGAAATTATACCGAAGTTTAGAGATCAAACGCACCCTTTAGTAGAAGATTGTAACTAGTCCATTTAATTTTATAAAATTTAATCTATTTTTAATGTACTGTAAGTTTAACAAATTATGAGATTAAATTTTTTTAAGCTTTTGTTTGTTTTGATTAAAAATTTTAAGATTAACATACAATTTTATTACTTATTACTTTAAAATTACACTTCGAGATATGATCTCTCAAAATTAATTTAAAATAGCTCCAAATTTTTTCGTTGAACTACGAATTAGAGTCAGAAAATCCTCTATATTCTAAATTTAAATGAAAGTTGTAGATAACCTAATTTACAACAACTGTTTCTAAACAATTTTTGCATCAATATTAGTTATCGAGATATTGTTAAATTAAGTTAAAAAAATGTTCTGTGATTACTATAACTCTGTAAATATTTTTAGACAAAAAAATACTTATATTTCATTTATAATTAGAAATAACTTTTATTAAAAAATATGTTTATTTAAATTATTTTGAATTGAATCCAAAAGCTAAACAAACCTCCTTTAGTATAAAAATTAGTAAATACCAACTTTCGCGAAAATAAGACCAATAGTTCTTCAAATATACTGTATACTGTCGGCGCGAATCAGATAACATTTTCTTTAAATTATTTTACCTCACTTGATCGTGCCAGAAATTGCAAAAATGGGATGTTAAAATATTTTATTTTGAAACTGTAGCATAACTTTCCATCTTAGTATAAGACGTAGAATAAAAAACAAAAAATGTCAAATTTTTCAACACTCTACAGTAATACCTCCTTCAAAAAATTAAATCTCTTTGACGTATTCTTCAAAACAAAATACACTATTAAAGTTTCTTAAAGATATACAAAAGAACATTTTTATCTAACTCAGATGTAAATAACAGAAAATTCATTTAGAAAACTAGAATTTACAGATATGTACAAATGTATCTAACTTACAAAAATATCCACATCTTGAGAAATTTTTCTCGGTGGTGACCAACCAACATCAGCTAGAGCAGCTATTCGAGATCGAACAATCAACGAAGAATCCGTCTGATTTTGTCTTCTGAACATTTTTGAATTTATATTAAAAAACGGCACAGAACGCAGTAAACACTATCGTCTCTTGGGTATTTTCAATTACGCATATATCCCACCCCATATTATTGTAAAATGTTTTCTATAAGTATTGAAATTTTGTCATGTTTAGATGTGTGGGGTAAATTTGTCAAGTGTGAATGTATAATTTGTCGTCATGTATTCAAGCTAAAATACGCTTAGCCCGTAAAGTTATTGGGCAATGTCAAAAACTTTGACTTTATTAGATTTTCCATAATCATTAATTAATTAAATTCAGTTGAAAATAGTACCTATAGGTAATAATGTTAATGAATTTTGGAACTATATAAAAACAACGAAACTGATAATAACGTCATAAAAACCTCTTAGTATAATAATCGATGCAGCGATAAACAAGCGTTTACCGCAGAACTACACATCGCTCCGGCAATAATAAACGTCAAAGAACGAATGGAAAGTATGGATATTCGGCTTGATAGATTATGCCCAAAATATAATCAGATCTGCACTATTATATATAAATTTATATGCAAAGTTTTTAAAAATCTGTACGACGCGACGGTTTTCCTGACATTTAATTTATAAATTCACATTTATTAAGAAAAGGTGCACCGCAAAGCAATTTGTAAAATCGAAGTAAACATTTCAGTATCTTCCTTCCAACAGTAGTTACATGAATCTAACTACTAAGCCGTTATACGAACGCTTCCCTACGAGAGTACATCGGACAAAACGAGGTATTGCGCACTCAAGTTCGTTAAGACAAGTTGAAAATTCTCGCTCTCACAAAGCGAAAATAAAATTGCGTTTAGAAACAATTGGTTCAAACAGCCATAGACAATAGAATTTACAACTTTTTGTATAATTGATATTGGTGGAGATAACAAATAGTGTCACGTGATTGTTGTATCTCTGTAATTACTTATCGGACCAAAAAATAGTTCCTATCTTATTTATAAGATGTGGAGTAAAAGAAGTGGCCAATACGTTTCCTAGTTAATTCAGCAGTATATATATATATATATATATATATATATATATATATATACGCGCATCACATTATGGTGTGAGTGCAATCGCATCAGAAGTTAAACGGTTTGATGTAGGCATTCCAACATTGGATGAAATTACAACAGATGCTTTAAAGACTATGAGACCAAAGAAATCTACTAAGCCGGATGGTATAGGTGCTCTGTTACATATATAATGTTGGAAAATATTTCAGCACCCATTCTCAATTTTGTACAATAAATGTTTAAAAAGCAAAATATTTCCGGATGACTTCAAAAAGCTAAAATAATTCCAATACATAAAACTAGGAGTAAATCTGTCGTAGAAAATTATATACTTATTTCTATCATATCTGTTGCTGCGAAAATTTTTAGAAAATGTTAAACATCAGATAGTCCCCGAACAACCTATGGTTTCATCAGTTTCATTGAGCAAAGATCAGTTGAATCTAATTTAGTCTCATTTTTATTTCGTAAGTAACGCTCTAGATACCGGATGTTAGGTGGATGTACTATATATAGATTTCATGAAAGCTTTTGACAAATTTAACCATGATATTTTATTACATGAATGATATAATTTAATTTATTTCTTTAGTATTAATTTTGAAAATAGAAGTCAATCAGTCAATATAATGGATTACAATTCAAATTATTTTGAGACACCATCAGGGGTACCACAGGGTAGTAATTAGGGACCACTTTTATTCTTAATTTTTATTAATGACTTAATTTTTATTAATGATTTAAGAGAATCACCATGCAGTGAAGATACTAAATTGTTCCAAAAGATATTAATACAATAGTTAAATGGAGAATTTCAAATAAATTATACTTTAATGTAAATAAATGTGAATATACCTTAAATAAAAACCGCATATAGTGTAATAAATATACAATTAACACTACAATTTTGTAGAAGGAATCAATAATTCAGAGCAATATTTGTTCCTCACATATTGCAAGTGTGGTTAATGTATCATTGGAAGCTTAGGTTTCTTAATCATAAATACAGTTAACTTTAGAACTATTCAACTATTATATAATTCACTGGTACTAACAAAACTTGAATACGGAACTCAAATATGAAAGTCTGATATAAGCAAATACAAAAGTAAAATTGAGACACTTGAGAATAAATTCTTAAAATTTTACACTACAAACAACATTGTCGCTATCCCCAATATAATGCATGTTACAATATCAAAGAAGAATTTCAAATCCTTAAATTATGTTATAGACGGAAATAAGTGATATACTTTTTATATACAAATTAATTAACAACCGCATTGATTGCCCCAATCTATTACCCTTAGTTGGTCTCTACACCCTACCTTACAGAACCAGACCGCGAGATATATCGCATTTACCAATCTACCGCACTAACTTAGAATAAATTCCCCATTTGTTAGAATGCTCATACAAACAAATAAGAACATTACGGAATCTTAACACAACTTTGGCAAAATTTAAAACAGCTATACGAAACTTCTATCACCAAAGTTACCTTAGTGGTTAATTTGTGCTAAAAAAAGATAAAGCTAAGCAAGAATAGGTAAGGTGTAATCAAACACTGTGTTCAGACTGTAACTGTTATGGCGGATTGCGACCCAAAACTGATCGTTGTTATAGACCCAACTGAACGTTATAATTGTGTCGGGTGGCCAGCCAACTGTAAACACGAATCAAGAAATTCACCGATCAGGTTTTATGGAGATATGATTAGATTTTGAGCACAATCCGTCAAGCCAAAAAGGCCCTTAAATTACATAGATTTTCTTATTCTTGAAACACTCACATACATATTTTTCAGATTTTTCTTCAAATAAAAGTTGTTTGTAATTTAATTTACAAAACTTTTGTTTAAACTATTGTTACACCCCTGGAGTTACTAGAATAAATTAGAATGATCGCGGTGTTCTTACTCTCAGAATAGTCGTTTATGGACAATAGAAAACCCACATATTTTTGTTGAAACACCACTTGATTCCCAGAAAATTGGAGTATGGCTGCAATGTCAAGACGTAGGATCATTGGCCTATTTTTTTAATTAAAATATTAATGCAATAACTTATGGGAATTGATTTTGAACCCTTTTATTAATCGACTACATGATGATGAGTTACAGCAGGGTTATTTTCAATAAGATGGAGCCAAAGCCCACTCAGCAGAAATAACATTAAATCATTTAAAACAGTTCTACGGTGACAGATTAATAAGTGAAAACAGATGGCCTCCACGTTCACCAGACTTAACACCACTGGATTTCATTATGTTTAAAGTGTATTCCAAACGTCTACACTTTAGAAGAATTACAGAATGCGATTACAGAAGCTGTTCACAACATTACACCTGAAGTGTTATGTAGTGTTTTTAATGAACTTGTTTTAAATTTAGATGGACATCAGTTTGAACAAATGTTATAACTGCATTTTATATTTTGTTAATTATACCAAGAGATAATTGGTGTCACCGCCTCATGGATTTCTACAAGTATTACTTTTGGTTAATTATACCATAATTCAACATTTACTCAACGTCATTTCTGTAAGTATTTAAAATTGTAGTCGCCTTGTAGATTATGTAACAAAATAAATTTTTATCTTCAATATTCAATTTTCACAAAATGAACATCTGCCAAAAAATTAAATTTTTATGGGACCCAATGGTGTGTTAATACTTAATACCAATTTAAAAAATATTCGGTGAGCGCCAAATTCAATCAAACATCTTTCAATCATTTACGAACGCATGGTATAGGTTTGTTACAACTTAAGTCGCAATATTCTTGGGCGCTTTTGGTTGAACAGAAGGTATATGCGGATTGGCTACTAACAGATATAAAACTTTAAATGAAAACAATCAAGCTGTAGATATTTACTCCAAATTATAAAATATGCCTTCGTTTGTTGTACTACGTACAAAATTTTTGAGCTGAATGACCATCAAATAACAAAACGTACATTCATTAGAAGTATGGACGTTAGATGTTTTGTTTTATTCAACTTCCAAAGTTTTGAGAGACCTGACGATTGCTAAAAGTGGTTTTGTTGAAAGAAAATACACTATAAACATGAACTTTTATTTCATTTAAGTCAAGTAACTTGAACCGGGAGAAATTTTTCAAAAATGTTATATGAAATACCCACCTTAATTTTCATCACAGAATCATCCTTACAATTTTTCGGTGTTATTTATATACATCCTGTATATTCATAAACATACCACCCTTCACACACATGCTTGACTCCATGTTAACAATTCAATCATTAGCCAATATTAGGCCACTTTTGGATGGAATTCTTAGGCCAGCCATGTTTTTATAGTGAAAAAGTCACTTTCAGATGGTGTTCAATTGTTGAATTAAAACAACTTTAGTTGCGCCGTCGGGCGCAATAAATTTGACAGATTGAATACATCTCTACTTATTTCATTACAATGTTGAAGATTTTGTCCACTTATCACATGTTTATTATAGAGACTACTGTAAGTAGTCAAATAATTTAAGAAGATATAATCTAAAATCCCAAAGATGGTGAAATGTTACGACACTGATAGAAGATTATATTAATCAAAGGGATGAAGGCTTTTACTGTGTACACTTCAAATCAAAGTTCAAAGACGACATATATATATATATTTTATGTGGAGAAACAAAACAACAAAATGGTAAAAATTAAACTTTTGGAGCGCATAGAAGAAATATCTCAAAATATACTTGGGCGTTTACCTAAAAACTACCTTATATAGGTACAATAAAAAATAAAAGGGTTAGTTAAATTTTCCTATTTTTCGAATATTTAGAAAAATTTTATACATCTTTTCTTTAAATAAAAGTTGTTTGTAATTTAATTTTACACAACTTTGTTTAAACTATTGTTACACCACTGGAGTTACTAGAATAAATTAGAATGATCGCGGTGTTCTCTAGTACTCAGTATCCAGAACATTCGATTATCTTCTAGATATCATTTTACAATTATAAAAGCGTCGTCATGCATTTATGCAGTTCGAAGTAAGTACGAATTAAAAGTTACTGTTACATATACATATACACTTACAATATTGAAAATGTACCATACAAATAAATAAATAAATAAAAGTTGCTGTACGTTTTTAAAATAAATAATCTCTTAATACCGTTGAAAAGTGTGTCATTCGATACTGGCTGTTTATTAATTTCGCAGTTGTGAATGCGGAAGAATAACAAAGATAAGATTCGTTACACTTGTATCAGAATGTGGGGTATTTTTATCACAAGTATTAAATTACAGTTTAAAACGTGATTTTAAGTGTACAAATAATAAGTGCGCGTGTGACTTTTAAACTAAAATAATTATAAATTAATTAAATATTTATAGAAATTCTTTTATTTTATGCCGTTTCATATGTCATATCAAAATGGATGGTAAGTGGTAAAATATTCGATTATTTGAAAGCTTTAAAAATAGCCAAGACGCAATGAAAAGTGGCCAGAAAGCTACGAAAGACAACCAGGAAGAAACGAAAAATAGCCAGAAAGCAATGAAAGGTGAGATTCAACAAAAATTAGAAAATATAGAAGAAAAAAATTGAACAAAAATTGGAATCGTTGGAAGCAACAATGGAAGAAAAGTTGGATTAATCGAAGAAGAGAACAAGAAAATAGCCGACAGAATAAAACTTCTAGAAGAGAAAATTAACCGAACAATATGCCAAAACGAAGATACTGCAAGTATCGTAGAAACACTTCACAAATGGCACCTAACGACGAAGACGTACACGTCAAAATAAAGATTGTACTACCCACATTCGATGTTGACCATCGAACCCTGGTCAACGTATCACAAACAGTTTGAGGGTGCAGCTTTAGCTAATAGATAGATCAGGTAAAAGAAAGCACCGTCGTTAATTGTGGCGCTGCGTGGAGAAGCACTGAATATACTACAGACTGTTCTAATGGCCATCACAGTGGCTTTGAATTCTTGATCTCACATCTGAAAACGGAAGCGGTCGTTAAGTCCATCTAACATTTCTACAAGTACCTATACGGACGAAAATTCCTACTAAAACGGATCTTCTGCCCTGAAATGATTGTTACAATTTAGAAACCCAGAGAGACAAGTCCAAGATTGGATTGAGCGATTGCAAGAATTCTATTATGAAACAGAACACCGTGTCGGAACCAACCACCCAACGCAGACACCTTGTCCAGGAGACCTTGTCCGATGAACTGTGTTCATTGTTCTAAATTGAAGGTAAAAGTCAATGTCCTTAGAAGAACAAGTATAGTCGATGACAGTTAGGAGCCCGAGCAGTTGAGACGAGAACAAGACTCCGAATTGCGACTACTTCTGGAATGGAAAATGACAGATCGATGGCCCTACTTGGAAAGAAGTGAGCGCTTTAAGTAGTAACGTGAAAGCCTACTGGGCCCAATGGGACTCTTTGCTAATAGAAGACGATCGTCTGAAACGAACCCTAGAAAGTGTTGATGATACCGATAGAAGGCAAGAATTAGTAGTGCCAAAGAGCCGTATGTCGGAAGTTTCCAGCACCTGCATGATGGAATTTCTGGAGGACACTTTGGTGTGAAGAAACAACTTGGGAAAATAACAAAAATATTCTATTGGGTGAACTGTAAAGAATAAGTTAAGGAGTGGTGCCGCAAGTGTATCCTGTGTGCACCAGGTAATGGCCCAGTAACAAAGAGAAAGCACCTTTGAGGCAGTATAATGCCGGAAACCCTTTCCATGAAAGTGATGCTGAAACAAATACATTTTGGTGGCAATAGATTATTTCATCAAATGGACAGAAGCATATGCCATACCAAACCAAGAGGCAGCAACAGTGGCAGACAGTAAATACCTGACCAAGTTTGTCGACGAACATCAGAAGAATTCGTCTCAAAATACAATTGTCATGCGATCTTCAGTTTGGATGTAGACCTGAAGAGGAAGTTGCAGGGGAAGATTATGTCAGCAAACTCCGGAAAGGGTTAGATGGCATACATGATACTGTCCGAAAAAACATTCAAATTGCGAGAAATCGGATTAAGGTAGGGTACAACGATCAAGCTCAAGAAGGAGAATTCCAACTAGACAACTTGGTATGGTTATACAATCCCCAAAGAAGGCGTGAGTTATTCCCGAAACTACAACCACAATAGGAAAACCCGTACAAAATTACGACCATACTTAATGGCGCCATTTACCTTATCCAAAACCACCGAGGGAAAAACCAAAAGTAGTACATTGTGATCGTCTAACCCCATACGCTGGTAATAACAATGCGACCACCAATTCCATTTGGACGAGAGTAATAACGAGTAAGACACAAAACCAAGTATGTGAAGAAGGCTCATGAATTTATGACAAAGTACGAATGTACGACCAAGGCAGGTTCGGAGTTACGACTGAGGTTCAGCAAGACCTCTTTCATTCCCTTGCGCATTGAGTGACTCGACATCTGCGAATGTCAAAAGGAATTGCGGTTGTTTTAAGAAATTGTTTGGAAAGAGGATGAGCTTCGTAGACAACAACCTGCTGTTAAGAAAATAACAATGCCAAACCTCGGTTGTGGTTTAGATGGTCTGGAATGGAGGAGTGTTCGAAACATGTTAGAAGTTGTTTCCCGAGTAACAGGGGTTGATGTGTTGGTCTGCAGTTGTCAACTGCACAACCTTTATTGGCAAAGGAGAACTGTGGACTGTTTCGGACTTTGTCAAGATGAACAGGGTTGCCGTTGCCGCCACGACCCACTCTATAGGTGCCGTGACCCTAATGCTGTTCTGGAACAGAACAGTCTTAAGGAGGGGTAGTGTTACGCCACTAGAGTTACTAGAATAAATTAGAATGATCGCGATATTGTAGAACTCCGGCTCCGGAACGTTCTGATTATCTCTTAATACCGTTGAAAGAGTGTAATTCGATCCATGCTGTTTATTAATCTCGCGGTTGTAAATGCAAAACAATAACAACGATAAAATTCGTTACACTATTTTTGATCCGATAAATAATCACTGAGATATGACAATCACATGTCACTCCGAGAATATTGGAGCGCACTTTCTATACGATCTTATACGTTTATTAGTGCCAGGGCAATGTGATGTAAGTTATAACAATACTTTTAAAGACCCCGTATAACTTTAAGTTACCAAGTAAAAAATTAGTAGGTGATAACATAAATTGAAGGTCGTCAAAGAAGACAGGTATTCATTTGATCCTACAAAATACAACGCAATCAGTCAAATCTATGAGGAGAGAAGCTAGTACTTCGGCAAAAAGGAAACGCTGTAAATTGACATTCAAAAAAGAAAAATAGATATCCCAAGTACTAGTGCGAAGTTTGTAATAAACGTTTGTGCTTTTCATACCACCTCCTTAATAGATTTTGATTTATTTTTCACTTTTTGCCGTAAATGAATAGTCGGTGTCCAACTTTATCTATCTTAGAAATTCATTAGCAGATACCATTCCAAAATTGCACCTTGGTCTCCCTAGGCATCCATTTTGTATTTCTTTTAGTTTTTAGTTTGTTAAATGTCAAAAGTTATTTGCTTAGAATAAAAAAATTAACTTTAAGAATAAATATTGATTGACTCAAAATAACAGCTACTCTGTTTGCATAATAAAATAATCACCAATAGATAGATTACAATAAATGCTTATGATTAATAAATGAATAGGAAATAGATATGTGTAGAAATATGTATTTTTTATACAGTGAACACAACTTTATAAGCAGTTTTACTTAAGAATTAAACCATAGTGTCCACTATGGTATAGAACTGTTGATGTTCACTAGTGTTGACGTCATTAAATAAGTGTTATTGCTGCAATTATGTATTGAATTAAATATAAAAGTAAGTAAATTCATAATTAAAAAGTAACCAATATGTAAATGTTTTACAACTGTAAATAAAATACTGGATTTTTTATTAAGGAACTTACATTACCATTCTCCAATTTAAAAGATGTCTGAATCAAAAATACTTTTTAATATATTCAACATTTGAAAAAGTAGTTTTAAAATATAGATTTTTAATGTAGGCCGTGGGTGTAAAGGCGATGACCGAAAGATTTATTCCTAGTCCAGACTACATTGGACTATTTGGCATCATTGAAAGTTTGTGCTAACATTACTATTTTTGGTAGCGTAGCGTATGTATATAAGATTCATATAATTAGCAATCAGATACTACTTCTCCAATGTATGCATGTATATTATAAACACGTCTCTATAGGTCTTAATTAAATAGAAACTCTTACATTCAAAAATAGAAAAAAGAACATTTATAGTGAAAATTAATTTCCAGTAACTTTGAAATCTTATTTTGAAATGCAAGACCGAAATATTGTCTTTGAGACACCACAGTTATAACCACATGACAATACAATGATCGAAATGTACATACAGGATGTATTTTGTAAACATACGAATAAAAAATTAAGTTGATATTAGTACAATGACGCATTTGTACTGGTTTTAAATTTTTACTCAATTAAAACAATTTTTTTAATTAATAAGAATGAAACATTGAGATTAAAAGTTTTTATTGTAGTAATGTTTGTATTCCCATCAAGATATATCTCTTCGATCCATTTTTAACATAATTCAATCGCCTACTTACAAATTATTTAAATTCCTGTCAAAATGTTAACTAATTTATAGGTAAAACTCCTTCACACATCTTAACCTTTAATCATTTAATTCGACGTTTAGGTAAATCCTGATGATCTCCTTGTTAGTTTTGATGTTATATAAATGTTTACAAAAGCCCCTACCCAAGATTTTCTTACAATCATCGAATAAACACTATCTTAACAGGATACAAATGTAGGATCAATATTACTGATATACAATAGTTATTTTTCTAACAAGTCGAAAGTAGTAAATATCGTACGAGTGTTGATAGCTAAACGAGTGCGAAGCGTAGCGTAGGCACGAGTGGTTCTAAACACGAGCACAGATATTTGAACTTTCGTACGAGTCAGGGTTAAGAAAACAACTTTGCAACTCCTTTGCTTCTTACAAAACTAAGGGCAGTGTTAATTGGATGTTACATTCATCGCTACTGCTCGACATTTTAAATAATTTGAAGATTTTAAACGCGAAAACAATTTTAGTATTTATTTTACTGTGCTTCAAATAAATAACATGTCAAATTTGGTAGACGTTCACCTACTTGATTTTTTTAATTAAGTGGTAAAAAATTGATGCGAATGTCGTTGCGAAGCGTAACTAAGACGATATGATTGTAAACTATTAACTTTTGATTTTTATCACAACAGTTTTGAAACAGATATTTGAATTTTCGGACACAACTTTGGGTTGTGGTATGGTTACTTTCGAGAGTAGTCGTCTAAAAAAGTATCTTCTGTTCCACTTACTTTCGATTCCGCAACAACTTTTACGGGCAGGTTTCTGGTTGGCTATGAGATATACCGTGAGGTTTTTTTACAACTGAACATAGAAAATACAATATAACTGCATTTAAATGAACAGGTCGTACCTGATTTATGTCAATATTTGATAAATTAAAACTTTTGAGAAATTCTGTTTTATTGCGACGGATCGTGCGCCATGTATACGAAGGAAGATAAAATTACAATTATCCATTTCTGTTAAATGGTATAAATCATCATTGTGAAACAGATTTTGTCAAAGTTTTGAAGTATTTACTTATGGACATAAGTTAAATACTGCATGCTGATTAAAATGCACAATCATATCATGTTCAATTTCAAAAGACCCATATCAATCAATGGTACCTACATTAGTTATATTCTATTTCCTATGTTCAGTTGAAAAAAAATCTCACCGTGTCTGGAATCCTTTGAAACTATGACCTTGGAAACTTCGCTGTTAAAACTTAAAGTATGATTTTAGTATGTTGATCACACAAACGGCCTCTGTTAGATAAGTTTCTTAACCATCTCAATACACAACATCTAGCTAGGTGTAGAAGTTGATTACGGACTTTGACGCTCTACCTTGAAGTTTTCATCACTTACTTACTTAGTGAATACCTAAAGTTTTCAAGTTTGAAGTGTTCGTCCTGAAATAGTCCCTACGATCAGTGACGAAACGTTGGCAATTACGGTTATCACTACGACCAGTCCAATCCCGGAAACATTTCTTTTCAAAAAATTGTTAATTATGTATATTCATATTACCTTCACAAAGACTAAGAGCCAAATTCAGAAAGATTCCTAATTCTCTACTCACACTCAAGAGTTTAGTCACTCAAGGTCGACTCAAGTTAGTACAGTTCACCACATCCTATAGAAAAAT
This sequence comes from Abscondita cerata, assembly GCA_030710515.1. Taxonomy (NCBI): domain Eukaryota; kingdom Metazoa; phylum Arthropoda; class Insecta; order Coleoptera; family Lampyridae; genus Abscondita; species Abscondita cerata. Next base: position 138,489 of record JALBCR010002507.1, on the reverse strand, counting down.
AACCCCTCACCCATACTTTTGTTATTCAGAAACAATAAAAACAACAGTTTACCGCAGAACTCCACATCGCACGTTAAGCGAAAAATGGTTCAAACAAAAAGCTATATAGATAGTAGAATTTCCAACAAACTTTTCTTCCTCAACTTTTTGTAAAATTGATATTGGTGGAGATATTGTTACAAAAATTAGTGTCACGTAATTGTTATATCTCAGTAATTACTTATCGGAACAAAAATAATTTAAACAAAAGTTGTGTATGATTAAATTATAATCTTAGATCTATACATGTTCGGAATTATAAATAAGGTCTTAATACAAAGTTTCATAAAAATCGGACGGCTTGTTTTCTTGGAACCTTGTTTACATACGGACGGACGGCCGACCGACGTTTATTAGTATCGGGGCGATGTGGAGTTCTGCGGTAAATACTTGTTTTAAATACTGTTCAGTTAGTAGGCTATGAGTGTGACTGGATGATTAGAAAGTTCTCTGAATTTGGCCCTAATACTAAAAACTAAGAACACAAAAAATTCGAAAACAATATGTTTCTTCTTTGCGCCTGGGAATAATCCCAAAGCGAAGAAAGCCACCTTGCCGCATGCGACAGACACATAAGAATCATTTTCATTGTACTACATCAGTATGCGTGCACGCTTGAGGTAGAGCGCATATTGTTTTCAAAAAGCAATCATTTTACTGTTTCTTAAAAAATAAAAAAAAACTAACACAGAGTAACAACTATATATAAACGCACAAATTTTTGACATGGAGTATGAAGTGAAAGAACTACAAAGTGAATTGTTAAAGTATGGCATCGAAACAAAAGGATTGCTAAAGTGTGCACTAGTGGAACTTCTTCGTTTAGTGCAAAGCAGTACGGTGTTTAACAAAGACGATATTAGTATTAGCAGATAATCACGATTATGGTCTTAGTGATATGCTGCAAAAATCAAACAACAACAATAGTTATTTGTCCAACAAGTGAGGAAGGCGATTCTTTTTTCCACTCGAGTTAGAGTGCGAATGGAAAAAGGCTTTCCACGACATTTCCCAAAAAAACAACCTAATGAAAGAAGTACTATTTATTGTAAACGTAACTTATTGTTACAGAATTTCGTCACGTAAAAGCAAAAGTTGATAATAGGTGGGTTCCAATAGTATCTATACAGTATTCTGTGGTATTATTGATTCTCTCCGCTATTTCACATTCCATATTCCCATTGTTTTCTATTAAGATGCCAAGATATTTAAGGATATCAACTTGTTCTATTTTTTCCTGACTTATTTCGATGTTTACTTATCTATTTGAGTTATCTACTACCATTAGTTTTGTTTTAGTTGTATTTATTTTCATTCTTCGTATTGATAGTTGTTCTTCCCATATTCTCAAATTGTCTTGTAGATCTTTTCTTTGGAGGAACATATCATAATATCATCGGCAAATATACACTCTGAAACTCTTACCGGAACCAGTCTATTTTCCCCTACATATACTTTTTTGTCTTGTTTTGGTTGCTTTAATTACGTCGTCCATTACCAGTGTAAATAACATTGGACTCATTACTCCACCTCGTCTTAAGCCGTCATTGATTTTCAAAGTTTATGATTCCATGTTGTCTTTTCTTACATAATTCATGTTATTGTAGTACCAACTTTGTATTATCGATCTTAATTTCTCACTAACGTTCCGTCTTTTCAAACTCTCCCAAACTTCTATATGTGGTATTCTGTCAAATGCCTTCTTAAGATCTAAGAATACTCAAGTAAATTTCTGCATCCTGTAGTCTAGTCTTCCCAATCAGTTATTTTATGCTAAAGATATTGCCTTGTACACCGCGTCCTTTTCTAAAACCGCTTTGTACTTCTGCCAGTTGTGATTCCGTTTCTAACCTAAGTCTTTTTCTATAACGCGTTCGTATACTTTAAAGGAGATACTAAGTAATGTTATTCCTTGATAGTTTTTGTAGTCTTTAGAATCTCCTTTTTTAAACAATGGAATAGTAATTCCTATCCTTCAGTCATTTGGAATACTTTCAGTGTTCCAAGTTTTGTTTAATATTGTGGTTAACAGTGTGATTCCTTTAACCCCAATGTTCTTTAACATTTCTCCAGTAATGTTATCGTGGCCGTCTGATTTCCCTCTTTTTAATTCTTTTATTGCCACTAACACTTCTTCTATTTTTATATTATTTTTGTCTTCTTCTTGTGTGTTTGTAATCTTTCCTTCTAATGTTTTGTTGTTTATGTCATATGTTTTCTTTCTGTTAAAATTATGTTGTTTTTTTGTTTTCACTTGTTTAAAACTATAATGTCTATCTTTTTCTTAATTCTTTTTAATTTTCTATAAAATAGTTTTTGATTCCCTTTACTTCCCTCTTCCATTCTTTTGCTAAATTCTTCCCATGCCTGTTGTTTAGCTAGTGTTATCATTTCTTTTACTTTGATTCGTTGCTGTTTATAATCTGCATAGTTTCTATCTATTCTATTTGTTAAATAAGATTTCCATTTTTCTTTTTTAATTTTTATTTGTTCTTTTATTTCGTCGTTCCACCATTTTGTTTGTTTTTTCCTTTGGTCACCATATTTATTCCACATATTTCTGTTGCTGTTTCTAAAAGTGTTTCTTTAAAGTACTTCCACAGTTCTTCTAAATTCATTTGTTCCCATAATTTTGTCTCGGTTTCTAATTTACCCTTGTTTTTCAAATTTAGCGGCTACTTTTTTTCTTTTAATTTGTGCACTCTTATAGTTTTCTTTTCTATACACTTCGTGTTTTTACTATTTTTCACTTTATTTTCTTCAATTTGTAGCTTAGTTCTTACCAAAAAGTGATCACTGTATATTTCGGCTCCTCTTCTTACTTTTACGTCCTTTATCTCTTTTCTAAATGGTTTGTTAATAACTACATAATCAATTATAGACAGTAATTTTATTTAGAGGCCATAAATGTAGATATTTCTCGTTAAGCAAACGGCAAGTTCTTTCAATAACCTTGTAACATTCTCCATGAATAAAAAATAAATTTAGTATGTCTTCATTCGAATATTTTTGGTGGATTTCCATATCGACGTCGACGTTTACAAGTTTGATAAATAAGGCACATTGTTTTAATTTCCACAGGCCACTAGTCAGAAATTATTTAATAAAATAGAGAAATATTGTGTGTCGAATGTAAATACATCGATAGCAGGAAAATGGTAACAGATAGGTATAGGGAATCCTTATAAAGATTGAAAGACCACTTAACTCTCCATCACATAGAGCAACAAGATACAGGGTGTTCCATTTAAAAAAATTGACTTTTGGGCAGTTGAAGTTAGTCAGATTTAGCCAAACATTTTGAACACCCTGTAAATAATGAGATGTCAAATTACACATCATTTAAAACTTAACAGTCCTCCTAAGTATAGCCCAAATTTTGTTACTATAACTTTCTTTTTCAATCATTGACAAGCGTTTGAAAACAATACTACAAAACCAATTTTTCTCAAAAAATGAGAATATCTCAAAACTATTGATTTTTCATATAGGTTGTGCTACATGAAAGTAACTCAGATTTTAGCGTAGAATCCAAATATACAAAAAATATATCATTCCATTTAAAATAAGAAAGTTGGTAGCCACTTCCGGTGTAACCGGAAGTGCTAGTAGAGCTGAAATATTTTAATTAAATAGAACTTTTCGAGCAATCTCCTATTCCAAATTTTTAAACAAATATTTCAATGGGAAGTCTATAAACTTCTAATGAACGGGTTAGCTGAATCACCCGGTGTATGATATTGATTCTAATTGATATTGTCTATTGTTATGTTTATGTGTATCTCGATGTGTTAATTGAACTCTAGTCGCGAAAAGAATATAAATATTTCTATGCACGTACAGTTTATTACTGTATCTGTGAGTACCTAGTGGCTATTGATATTTCTTTTACATAATCCTTATAAATTTTTCGAGCAGTGTAGAGGCCTTCTTTGTGAACGATTTTCAATCCACCCACGACCACTTCCGACTAAGAAGAGCTGCCGGGGGGTCATCTAGCACTGCTATATATTTATTTTAATTTGTTTACAAATAAACCGTAACACTATAAATATAAAATTAGTATCTCATTTCGGTAATTCAATTTCAAAAGAATGTACCTTTTCAGAAGTAACAACAAACCAGTATGCATCCTTACAAGGCTCTTCGACCGAAACGGCGACTATATAATTTATACAATCAGTACATAATAAATTAGAAAAATATAATTCTGTAGTAGGACTATCCTTTGACCTCACTAACGCCTTTGATACTATTGATATTGAGTTTGCATGTCAAAAGTATTTAACATTGGCATTCGTGGTAATCTTAACGCATGGTTAAAATCATTTTTATCAAACAGGCAGTATATTGTAAAGTTTAGTGATAGTGTGTCTGATAGCTTTCAGTTGAACTGTGGAACGCCACAAGGGAGTACGCTGGGTTCTATTATATTCTCACTTTATGTAAATGATTTACCTACAAGCATCTCAGATGATGAAATTTTTATGTTTGCGGGTGATACCACAATAGTAGTTGCAGCAAATAGTGAATTGGAATTTCATACTAAAATAAACAGAGTTATTACCGAATTCAGAAATTGGTGTAATAAAATAAGTTGATCACGAATGATAAAAATCCAGTACCTACGTTTTCAAGTATCATCTAAGTTAGATATTAGAGTTCAACATTTGCCGTTGAATATAATAGATATTATCCAAAAGACCACATTAAATTCTTAGGCATTGGAGTAGATAGTTTTTTACAATGGGATAACCATGTAGAAGATGTTTGTAAAAAAATAAATGGCATGTACTATCTTTGGTCAATTTGAAGAATTCCGTGTCTACTCCAGATTTTAGCATATAACATTGTAGTATGGGGAAATTCTAACGGATCAAAAAGAATATTTGTAATACATGCAGGGAAAGCTTTAAAAATCATAACATCTTAACATTCTATGGTATATACTTATATAAATTACTAACTTACGTACATTCAAATATACAAAGCTAACGGTGTTATCCGATGTACATAACTACTCCACTAGAAATAAAGATTTGATACTCTTAAGTAAACATAAGTATAGTTTGTTTGAAAATCTCCTATTTATTCGGCTCCAATCCAAGTTATATAATATCACACCAAATGTATGAAAATTTTACCATTACAAATATTTAAATTAAAATTAAAAAGCTTTTTAACTTTTAATGCTTTCTATTCAACTAAAGAATTTGTACAATTTTTGTGATAGTCTGTGATATAGTTTAACTGTGATATTTTTTATATTTATATGTAAATTAATTAGATACCTGTATTTCAACTTCGGACGACGCTGATGTATGTTTATACAAAAAAAGCTAATAAAGGAACATTATTATTACTATTATTATTACATTGCAGAAGTGCTCTGCGGGTAACGTATTACGTCAGCCGCATGCACGTTTAGAGGTAGAAGTAGACATCTGAAATTGATGTAATAGGTATTATTATAAAAACTAATTAAAAACAGTAAATCGTGTTTCCAAAAAAAAAAATTAAAAATTAAAGGAGAACAGTTTACATAACGTTGGGTACAAACAAAATGGGCCAGATGAAAAGAAAAATTTTCGAAAGACAACTATACTAACTTCTTGAAGTTTTGTGGCAATTAAATCTAAAATAAATTTTATTTGGAAAAAATTCGCGATTTAAAATTCCATATTGTTGTTATTGCTTAGTTATTAAATGCATATATTAGAAAATGTATGAAAAATATCGCAGAAACTTCGAAACTTTAAAGAAGTTCCCTCACCAATTCAAGTTGATATAGTCACAACAAAAATCTGCATTGTACTGTAGTGAAGTGCAATGTAGACGTAACGTGACATAAAGTTGTATATAATTTACCTATTCATAAAGTAAAGAACAGTTTTATAAAAAAAAAACTAAAGGTACTGAGTGTGACACTAAATCAGAGAATAATTAAAAGCATGTGACAGTTATGTGACGATTTCAAAAGCACTTAATGTTCATCGAGCAAATTGTAGTTGATAGGTCATGATTAAGCAAAAATATTTTTTTCTACTCATACACATGAAAGTATGCATTTTTAGCAGTTGTCATAATGTGAAAGTTGCATTTTGATCTTTAGTGGTGAAAGTAACATTCGCATTAAAATTAATGAAGATCTGTATTACCGACGTAACATTGTCATTTTCACCAATATTAATCTAAACAGTGAAATATCCCAACGTATTTAAAACATATTTGTTTTTTTATTATTTTGTTATTTCTTGTTTTTATTATTTTATTCTCATTTTGTAGAAAATAGTATTTACTATTCGAGATAAATTCCGAAAACTTTCATCTCTTATAGTAAAATATACTATTCTCTACTTACACACATGAAAGCAGGCTTTTCGTAGTAGTTGTCATAGCGTGAAAGTTTCATTTCTAGCAGTGAAAGTAACTTGATGAAAATCTGTATTTACCGACTTGATTAATTAAGCAAAATATACTACTTAACAATATTCCTTATATACAGTGTGTCTACTTGTTTGTCTACATATGGCGAATTTTTTATTATTAATTTTACGAAAAAAGGTATTCTCTATAAAAAGTTCTGCATGTTCTAAAATCTAAAATACAATCATCAGATATTAAATGTTTACAGTCGTATATGCGATTTGTCAAAAAATCTTACGACATTTCACTTTTTGATGCTAATATAATGAAAATGACATAGTCGGTAATATAGAGTTCCATTAATTTTGATGCAACGATTTAAATGTGAAAGTTACTTTCACAACTACAGAACAAACAGAAAAACACCAAAAACTGCACTAAAAACTTTACTCGAACACGTGTTTCAATAGCTAAGCTATCATCATCAGCGATACCGATCGGTAGCAGTAGATATACCGGTTTTGAATATCAGTTAGATTATTATAGGTTAGAGTTGTGAATGCATTAGATGTTGCCAAACTGCTACACAGTAAAAATTGAGGCTGGTGGCAAGGTACACCACATTTTTGTGCTTGGAGTATCTCCTGAAATAAATCCACTTTTCTTTTTCTAGGAAATGCCGAGGCAGTATAAGAGAATATTAGGTGCCCGACGATACAAGGATTATATGGACGAGAATTTGAATAAGGCCGTTACAGCTGTACGAAAAAAAAGGATGACTACACAAGTTGCTGCTGACACTTTTAATATTCCTCGTAGAACCATCTTGAATAAAGTTAAAACAAGCACTGCGGTAGTGTAGGTGCACCAACAGTTTTACCAGAGGCCGTAGAAAGAAGCTTTGTAGATGTTGTCATAGCTTGTTCCTGCTCAAGTTCGAGGGAAAATTATGAATTTCATGATGTGTCAGAATACACTTTTTCTTGAGAAGTTTGTAAAACTCTTGTTTTTCTTTGAAGAATGTTCCTTTGTTTTTTTTTTCTTGAGTGTTCATGTGTTTTTGTTAATTTACAATATATTTTTGAACTTATTTCATTTAGTATGAGGAAATAAATATAAAATATAAAGAAAATAAAAGGTCGAAATTTGCTTATTTTTTCGACATATTTCAGAGAAGGTTATATCCATCTTGAAGGAAATTTTCCAAGGAGTCCAAATATGCTATGCAGTTTGGCTATCTTTGCTTTCCTGTAGAAGAGGCCGTGGCAAAGTTACCCCATTTCGATGGTAACTTTGACAAATTTTAGCGTTTAAAAAAACATAGAAGAAGCCAACCAACCAGGTTCAAATGATGAGTTTCGATACCAAACAGGCCAAAATTTCTCATAGTTTCATCGCAAGTGTCATAGTTGAAAACAAGAGAAATTATTCAGAAAAAATCTCGAAAATCAAGTAAAGTAACCCCATTCTACGGTACTCGTAATTTCTGCTAATTTGAGGTCTGCTTGGTAAAAACTTCTTTTAAGATGCAATAATGATTTTGTTTCTTCAGTAAACTGGGTTGGGTCTAAAATTTTAATAAATAATTCCCATTTACTTCTAACAGAAGTTTATTTATATAAGATGTCCAACTATTACAGTTTGTGGTGCTTTCTTTAATAACCTCATCTCTTATTAATATCTTATGACTTGTGCGAGCGCACACCCTAATACTCTCGATTCATTTTACGAATTCCGTGTACTCTGCATTCATACTGCTTAGTCAACTGATGAATGTTAATGTAAGTGCTGAGGCCAATTATTGTTCACGATTGTCTGCTCTTTAGAAGTCAATTCATTTTTGTGACTTAACGTATGCGTAGCATGCTGAGTTTGCTTGTTTAAACATATTTTTGGTAGTCACATATCTGGTAATTTCATTGTTCTTGCGTAATAACTTAATGTCTTTTTCAGCCCGTGGTACTCATTTTTTTCTTTTCCGATCTTACCATCAAATCTAGAGTACTCGAGGTTAAAAATAAATTCTTTTAAAGAATTGCGTCTGAATAGGTTCTAATAGTTTTACGTAAAAAAGTGGGCAGATTTCACCACAATAAAGTATGGTAGACTTTACAATAGAATAGAACGTGATTCAAAACTATCAGTCTTTCATTTCAGTTACTTTTACACACGCCAAATTATATGCTTATAAGACTTCACAACACTTATGTTTTCATTTGAGAAAAAACTTCACATTTTGTTTAGGCCTCTATGCAATTTAACAATTTTAGATTTACTTGTATTAAAATAAGTTGGTTTTCTTCACAGTATTTATTTCCCACTAAACATAAAAACATTACATAAACGAAACTTTAACATCACAATGTTACATTGTAACGTTTCCTTTTAAAGCAGTTCAACGTTTGTTAAATGTTGATATAACAGATTATGTCAAGGTAAAAATGTTAACAATTGTTACATTAAAAAGTGACATTGTGATAATGTTAATTAAACTGCTTTTTAACATATTACCAACATTGTAGCTATGTTAACTTAAAATATTGTAACAATGTGTACAATAAAACATAGCTATATATATATATATATATATATATATATATATATATATATATATATATATATATGTCACGTTGTTGTAATGTTGATTTGCCTTTTTTAATTGGATCGATACAATCTAGTGCCATCAACTGGATTCGAACCAGTGCGCCTGCAGTTGTTCAGTTTGTTCAACTGACTCTTCTACCCTAGGCCATGCTCCTAATGATGGTAAAGTCCCACAGCGGGAACATACTATCATTAATTTAAATTTTACTTAGGTAACGGAAGTAATTTTGAGCAAATATAAACTAATTCAAAATAGTTACAAAAGTAAAAGGCATCTAATTACATTGAATTGCCTCAAATTAAGTGAAAATAAAATGTAACCTAAACATGACGTGTACTAAAATGTTATTACTCCATATCTTGTAATTATAAATAAGATTGGGGAGTTATGCGACAGTTTTTTATCATCTCTATTTTTTACTTTTTCCGATGAAATAGAGTTAGTACGTTTATAATGGAGCAAAGAAATTTTGTCCGAGACAGCTGGAAGGAGACACCAAAGAAACCACGGGTTCCATTTTTATGAAACTTTGCATATGAGTCTTATTTATAACAGCACAGATCCAATTCAATTTTGAGCATAATTTGTCAACCAAAAAGTTAATCTACATAGATTTTTCCATTTATAGAATATTTGCAAAAATATCTATCTTCAAATAAAAGTTTTGGAATTTAGTTATACAACCTTCGCATAATAGTATATTAAAGAACTAGTTTAAGAAGACGCATTTTATAAGACGAGTACGAGTCGCTAAAATGCCTTCTGAAACAAATTCTTTATACTATTTTTTTCTATTTTGGGCATTTCAGATTGATTTTAAAATAAAATTTCGGAGTTTTAAATTTAGGAATTTTGAAGTGTAATTGCTAAGGTGGCAATATTTTCATTAAACTTTGGTTTAAATGCTAGTTTAAGTTTAATTAGTACATATATCATATGTTTCATTAAAAAAAATGGGTGGAAATAAAAATAAGTAGACAAATATATGCACAGAACATTAATTATGATTTAAATTAATGCACACCGAACGTAATGACAGGTTGGACGTTATCAGTGTTACCACCGTTCGGAATAAAAATTGTTCTAAAATAGAAAAACATGCCAATCACGTGACATTATAATGGTTTTAACAATATCTCCAAGAACATAAAGTATACAAAAACAGTCATGAAAGGAAATATGTTGGTTTTTTGCACCGTTTCTGTCAGGATTTTGTTAGTTGTAACGTAACGCTGTTATATATTTTTTTTATCTGTCCAGCAAAATGTTTTATGTCACGCTTTTGATACTCTTACACACGTTTGCAATTACACGATGTGGAGTTCTGCGCAAAAACCTTGTTTATACTGTATTGCTCAAAAAATAACTTACTGTAATGTCTTACTAATAATGTTTAATAAATGTTCTACTTATTATATTTTTGTAATGCTATTTCCATGTTCAAATATTTTTTTATAAACAATGTTGAAGTGATGTAGAACTAATGGTAAAATGAAATGTTAATTTTGTAACTTTGTTCACATGTTACAAAACATTGTTTTAATTTTCCTTATTTAGTGTTTTAGAACGTTTAACTGACGTTGACAATTTACTGAAGAATCAGACAATACATACCTATATCGTCTGCAAAAGCAACATAATCACTTCTACCTTAGAGTTTAAATTAATCCGACGACATTAGCGTTCTCCAAAGCACTTGATTATATGACTATATATAACAAAAAAGCGCTAATAGAATTCTTGTATAACACCTAAGAATATTGGTATTTTGTCAGAAGTATTACTGTTGACGCTAAGAATCATGCTTGTTTGCTCGTAAAACATTTTAAGAACATTTATCATATTGTCCTGAATGCGTAAAGTTTGTAAGTTCCACCACAATATGTCGTTTTTAGGTTTCATTTTGTTGGCATATAAATTTTGCTATTAAATAAACTAAACAATCGAAGCATTCTATTTTTTCAAAGCCAAGACAGTAAAAAATGGTGAGTACGGAAAGCCGGCCGTGTACATACCATACCACATATTATATTTCGATAAAAAGAACAAAAAAGCAGCACTTTATCTGCCAAATTCTGGCACACTTTTGATTTTTGGTTCGATTCAAAATTTTAAAAAGGTTACCTTATTCAAAAATTATTCTAGATATAAACAATTATGTTGAATATTAAACAAGAAATTTGGGGGATTTTACTTATACGAAGACAACATTCAAACGAAATTAAAAAAAAAAAAGCGCAGTTTCCACGTTTTCTGCAAACCTTAGATCTCAAATAAAATTATCGGTATTTTCCACTGGTGTCAGACCGAGAAGTAAACTACTTGAACCTGTGACGATAGGCCAACGCCCACCCACCTAGCATTTGAAAAAAAACATTTAGGCAAATGTTAAAAATTTTATTTGGAATGATAATCAGTATAAAATTTAATATTAAAACCCGTTCGATACTATGTATGTTGCAAGTTTCCGTACATTTTTGAAACTGTCCATTTCCGCAAGTTGCCAGGGGTGTTGTTATACTAGTATACTCCTTGGTATCGGCGTTGTTTTTGTAAGAGCTGGAACAAAACCGCATCCACAGAATGATACCTATGTATAACACGTTTGTAATTTGATATTTTTATCGTAAACAAATTTTATAAGCTTAAATTGAAACTCTATATTTATTCTTACACTGGTTCGAAAGAAACATTCAATAGCTTTCGCTTTTTGTTGAGTAGTGAATACCATTTTTCCGAAGTTTAAAATTTTTCCACCAAATAAAAAATTCTAAAAATTTGATAAGAGCGTTCAGTTTTAAATCTTCACGTCAGAAACGTCATTCTGTGGATGCTGGTAAAGTTGCAGTTCAAAACAATTCGCTTTCACAAGCCACCCTAATTAGCTTCTTTTACTGATCTCTGTTATATATCAATACAACAAAAAGAAATTGAAATCGGTTTGATGTTATATTTAAATAAGCATTCAAGTGGATCGTTTACTTAAACATAATCAATAAAGTGTAAACTTAAAAAGGTAGAAAATAAAATTAACCTTATTAGTTTTTATGGTTGAGTACTAATAAAATAATTTTTCTTTTCACTTATCGTAGTTGTGATTAATACATAGTTGCATTGTGTATAACTAAAATTTGATGTTACCAGCATTGCATCTTGTATGGCACATCGCAATTCTTGATAAGTAGGTAATAATGATCACAAAAATATAAAATAATGCGCTTACTCGTTAACAAACTTGACTTAAACCACAATTAAATCAATGATGCAGTTGTTTCGTCACCGCAGTAATAAACGAAGTTAATAATAATTCGAACACAATATTTGAAAACTAGTAAACAAACTTAAAAAACATCACAAGATCAAACCAATTTTTACTGCGCAAAAGTGAAACACGAGAAAACAAATTTGTAGTAACACAAAATGTCTATCTTTTAGTTTAGATTTAGTAAACAGAGTACATATTAGAAACTGATTTCTGAGAACTAGATGCCATTGTAAATTATAAATAATTTGATATTTATTATGGCCCGAAGAACGAAATGTCTGTTAATCATTCGCAAAACACAGGAGTTTAGTGAAAAAATAAATTTATAAAAAGATTATCGAATGCCCCCGAACATCTATACAAATAGGACATTTACTTTACGAAAAGTTTAGATCATGCAGTGTTGTGAGGTCCCTTGCGCATGTCGCCAAATTTACGTAGTAGAAAATATTGGGTTGTCTGCCAATGAGGATTTTTTATTGTCATATTTCAAATATTACACTGAATTTAATTTTTTGTTTAGATCATTTCATTAATATATGATAAACATACTGTTGTCATGAATTTGCTACTTATTTGTATCTACATATGTACTAACTTACTGACAAACTAAAAATACGTTCCGTAGTTAATAGGCCTAACATTTTGCACATATGTATTTAAAAGAAACTACGAGATTTAAAAACTAAAAAAATGTTAAGTAATCATGTCAGCGAATATTATGAAACTTATTGGCAATTACTAACTAAACTTTTATATAATAAAATCTCCTTCTTATCACAAATTATTATTACCTGTCTCAAAATTACTAACATCGTTGATGTCTAGATGCAAATTTACTCTGTAGTACTGTTTTGCCTTTTGGGTTGCGATTTAGTTGAACTAACAATGGACAACGACGTGAAAATGGCAGAATGTCGCAGAATCGTTTTTCAAAGAACTGCGTAGCAGGAAATGGTTTGAAGCCGTTGCGAGAATCCAAAAATAGCGAGTAACGTGCGACTTAAGCAAAGAAACCCTAAATTTATACCATAACTGCTTAAGCTATACCTTACAACTAAAAACAACAAACATACATCTTTCATTCTCCTCAAATATTGGAAGAACATATACGCTTTCTTTCCCTCCCATCGAGAGGCGGGCTGCTCTACCATGAGGGAGCTACTTCAGAGGCATAAGAAATATTATTATGATACCACAATTTGTTTTTGGTACTGCTTTCTGTTTTTTCTGGTTTTTGAGAACAAAGGAAAAAGGGGAATTTGTTTGCTGATAGATTTATTTAGTTTACAATTAAATTTCAACAAGGCTCATTATAGTTATTTGGATCACTAGTCCAGAAAATGATATTTCGAGTGATATTGCCTAGTCGAGGCGGAGCAACACGAGCAATCGCAAGACATTTTCTGGACGTGTAATCCACACAATTTTTTATGCTGACAAACTCCAAAATTTAAAAAAATTATTCTTAATTTAGTTCAACCATTTATTGCTGAGGATTTATTTTTCTGGTTGGTACCCACTTATCATTGCATATCTATTTAATTTTTAAATTTTAAATTAAAGTGACATTTTCGGTGTAATTTTCCCAAATGTCACTTTTGTAAGATCTAGGCCGGGAATTTGATGTTCCTGGCCGATTTTGAATCCTACAAAACTGTCAATAATGACCGGAGACATGAAGAAGTATTTATAAACAATTTCACTAACTTGTTATAGTATTTAATATTACTTGCAAGGTAAAACGGTTTTTACTGGCGGACAGAAGGATATGACTGACGAGTCGAAGATGAGTCTGTCACCCGTTACCTTGCGTGTATTGTTGTATGTTTTATTTGTTCCTCACTTGTAAAAAGTTATTATAAATGAATAATAAACCATTAAACATTCTAAAAATTTCGAAAATCGGAGAAAAAATCATGTGAGCTTTAAACGTATTGCTTTGGAAACGCACTGCACTTATTTTGTTGATTAATTATTTCATTTCAATTTCACGTTTCCGGAACGTTTTGCTTTACTGAAATGAGTGTCCCGCAAGCTATCATTGATGGAGCAGCAAGTGTAGTTGCAAGATTACTGCCCGAAAAATCTTCATCAAGGTATGAATACGAGTACGCTGAGTTCAAAAAGTGGCAAAAGAAAAACAACGTGACTGGTGTTACGGAAGACGTTATATTAGCGTATATCAATAAATTGTCTGCCAAATTCAGCACGAATTCTTTATGGTCGAAGTGGTCAATGGTTAAGAGTTGTTTGGCAGTTAGAGAAAACATTGATGTTTGCAGGTTTGTTTCTTTATATTTATTAGTCAGGTTTTTAGTTACATATGTCATTTTCTAGATTTCATAAAGTAGTTACGTTTTTGAAAAGACGAAATGAACGCTACGTCCCTAAGAAAGCCAAGGTCTGACGAAAGAGCAAGTGGAAAAGTTTATCATTGAAGCTCCTGACGAGAAGTGGTTACTTGCCAAAGTCATTACCATTTTTAGTATATTTGGATGTTGCCGGTGCGATGAGCCTCTATCCCTCACTGTAAATGACGTGGAGGATTTGGAGAAATATATTGTTGTCACCTTACGAGAGACCAAAAATTTAACGACAAGGATATTTACAATAACGGACGATGGGTGTAGCTTTAAACCTTGTGCTCTTTATCGGAAATTTTTAAGTATGAAAAAATGCATTTGTTGTTATTTTTATGGTTAATATTCTAGGAAAAAAAGCAATTTGTAGTTTTTCCACGTTTTAAGAATGGCAATAAATATTATTTATACTTTTATGATTTTAATAGTTAAAATAAATTGTTATTTTTGTTGCTTACAATTGCAAAAATAAAGTGTATTTGGCAATTTTTTAAGAAACAAAAATAGTCTTAGTTTTTTTTCCTTTTGAGCTTTTTTTTCTAATATGAAAATCAATTTTTTTCACCGTTTGATTCTAGACTTAAGTTTCGTATACTATTTTTAGAATTTACATAAAAGCTTTTTCTTTTACTACAGTTTTTCATTTTTCTATTTCCTATTGTCTTTATCAAATTTGCAATAAAACAATTTTTTGATTAAGAAAAGCCAGAGTTTGACCTTCACAATTTGGCGAGCGAAGCGAGCCGTGTTTTTTGTTAAAGTTGAATTCGGAAAATGACGCTACTATGATGTTTACAATCTGGCGAGCGAAGCGAGCAGTGTCGTTATCAAATTTGCGTTGAAACAATTTTTTGATTAAGAAAAGCCAGAATTTTACCCTCACAATTTGGCGAGCGAAGCGAGCCGTGTTTTTATTAAAGTTGAATTCGGAAAACGACGCTACTATGATGTTTACAATCTGGCGAGCGAAGCGAACTGTGTCTTTATCAAAGTTGCAATCGAAAAAAGGACACTACTTTCATGTTTACAATCTGGCGAGCGAAGCGAGCCGTGTCTTTATCAAATTTGCATTCGGAACACGACGCTACTTTGATGTTTACAATCTGGCGAGCGAAGCGAGCCGTGTCTTTATCAATGTTGCAACCGGTAAACGACGCCACTTTGACGTTTACCTTCTGGCGAGCGAAGCGAGCCGTGTCTTTATCAAATTTGCATTCGGAAAACGACGCTACCTTGATGTTTACAATCTGGCGAGCGAAGCGAGCTGTGTCTGTATCAAATTTGATTTGGAAAACGATGCTACTTTGATGTTTACAATCTGGCGAGCGAAGCGAGCCGTCTTTACCAAACTAGGTACGCGACAATAGATTGCTGCGAAGCAGCAAACCCCATCGCCGCAAAGCGGCGCTGGGCAAGAAGTCGCACTCATTAAACATTTTTTAGACCCGCGGGAGATCCGCTCGCGATAACGAACCCGACGTCCGAGGTCCGTCACGAACGCGCCGTACGCGGGCTAAAAGACGCGGCTAATCGACGACGTAATTTTTTTTCAAATTTTCGTACGAGAAACGCCCTAAAAGACGGTCGGAACGCGAAAAAAAAACGAAAATTTTCGATTACGATTTTCGCTTTTCGGCTTATATCTCGAAAGTCTTACGACTTATCGAAAAAGCGCCGAATATTAAATTACGCGCTGACTTTCCTCTTTAAAACCGTTTTTAAACGAAATACTTAACTTTTACGATAAGTTCGTGAGAATTTTTCAAAGCCGACTCGACAAAATTTTTCAAAATCTTCGACGTTCGCTAGACTGGCTGGGGATAACGAACGTAAAGTCAGATCGTAGATTGAAAAACGCCTTAAGCCGGCTAAAAAGACCCTCTACGCGATGATGTCGTTTTTTTTAAAATTTCCTACGAGAAACGGCTTTAAAAACCATTTACGGCTTTCGTTTCGAAGAAATTTTCAAATTTATCGCCGCCCTTAGTAGATTTCATCTTTTCACGTGAGAATTAAAAAAAAACCGCGGTTCAATCTAACGCCCTCGAGAGTTACGAGGGTTTTTGGAAAATTTTTGAACTAATTTCTTGCCTAAACGGCCGGCGATTTTAAAAAATTTTTTAGCGCCCGATAGAAATCGAAAAGACGAACGCGATGAATTTTGTTTGGTAACCGTGGGATGTCGGGGACGGTAATTACACCCCCAAAAGCAAAAGTTCCACCCCTAACTTTAAGGGCTTATAACTCGGAAATTAAAAGACATATCGAAAAAGCGCTCAGCCTAAGGCACAATTTACGGTTTTCTTTAAAACGGCATTTAAATGAAAGATGTGGCTTTTATCCTACGGCCGTATGAGGTACAAAAAGTATTTTGACCAAGTTTCAAAATGTTTTACAATTTGTAGTAAAATCTTTAAAGGCTTATATCTTCTAAACCGTAAGAGATAGAGGAAAACGAAAATTTTGTCGGGCACCGTTTTCTTGGGGGTGCCGAAAATTTCTAAATTTAACAATGTATAAGATGGAAAAATTTTTTTTCGAAGTTTATAATTAAAATCAAAGTATTAGCGAACAATTTTGAGATTTCGAACAATAAAGTTTCTTTGTTAATAACATTTTACGCGCGACCTCGACATGTACCCGCGTGCTTTTCAATATCATAATGCAACCCGTTGCTCAAAATATTTGCGTCGTAGAATGAATGAACAGGTTTTTACAGTCGCCTATGCAATCGTCCCATTAAATACTGTTTGATACTATTTTATCCTGAACAGATTAAAATGTGTTCTACATTATTTATTTAATAGATTTGCACTCGATTAATTGAATAAATGCTATTGTAAAGTGATTACATGGGTAACGACAATGTGCGTTACATACTGTTCTTTTTTTGTATTTAAAGAAGTTACTAAAAAGATGTTCTCTTATGTTTGTAAATGTATTATAATGCGTTCATTTTATGCTTTAATTTGTATTTTTAAGTATAAAAAAAAATGCATTTGGTGTTTTTCGTTGTTAAAATTCTAAGAAAAAATTATTTGGAGTATTTTTCACTTTATAAAAATGGAAAAAATAAATTATACTCTATTATGATGGGCAATTTTTTTCTTGAAGATAGAAAAAGAATCTTACTTTTGTCTTTTTGAACTTTTGTTTTTAATATGAAAAAGGTTTTTTTCCTTTTTCACTCTTTGATTCTACACTTTTGTTTCGTGTATTTGCATTTTTTAAGAATGGGCAATTTTTTTAAGTAAGAAATGGTGGCTTACTTTTTTTGAGATTTTGGTTTTAATATGAAAAAGGTTTTTTTTCTTTTTTCACTCATTGAATCTGCACTTATGTTTCGTATACTATTTTTATATTTGCACTAAATTTTTTCTTTTACTACAGTTTTTCATTTTATTTGTTTTCTTCTTAATTTTTCTTAATAATAATAATGAGTCTTAAATGCTTACATAGGCAATTTTTTTTCTTGAAGATAGAAAAGAATCTTACTTTATCTTTTTGAGCTTTTGTTTTAATACCAAAAGGGTTTTTTCTTTTTCACTCTTTGATTCTGCACTTTTATTTCGTGTATTTGCATTTTTAAGAATGGGCAACTTTTTAAGTAAGAAATGGTGGCTTACTTTTGTTTGAGCTTTTGTTTTTAATATGAAAAAGGGTTTTTTTCACTCATTGATTCTGTACTTATGTTTCGTATACTATTTTTATATTTGCACTAAATTATTTTCTTTTACTACAGGTTTTCATTTTATTTGTTTTCTTCTTAATTTTTCTTAATAATAATGAGTCTTACATGCTTACATAGGTTATCCTTTTTTTTTGTATTTAAAAAGTTACAAAAAAAATTTTCTCTTATATTTTGTAAATGTATTATAATGCTTTTTTCATTTTACTGCTCTAATTTGTAATCTTTAAGTATAAAAAATGCATTTGGTGTTTTTATGGTTAATTTTTCTAAAAAAATTATTTGTATTTGTTTTCACTTTATAAAAATGGAAAAATAAATTATACTTTCTTGAAGAAAGAAAAAGAATCTTACTTTTATCTTTTGAGCTTTTGTTTTTAATACCAAAAGGTTTTTTTCTTTTTCACTCTTTGATTCTGCACTTTTGTTTCCTGTATTTGCATATTTTAAGAATAAAAAAATGAATTTTGTTTTATTTTTCATGGTTAATATTCTAGAAATAATAATTTGTAGTATTTTCTACTTTTTAAGAATGAAAAAAATATTATTTGTACTTTTATGATATTTAATAGTTAAAAATAAATTGTTGTTTTTTTGCTTACAATTGCAAAAATAAAGTGTAATGCGCAATTTTTTAAGTAAGAATAGATGGTTTACTTTTTTTTAACTTTTGTTTTTAATATGAAATGGGTTTTTCCTTTTTTCATATTATTTGTTTTCTTCTTCATTTTTGTTAATAATAATGAGTCTTAAATTACACGTTTTATCAATAATGTGTACAAATTATTTCCTTTTCTTTTTAGTATTTACGTAGAAGTTGGAAAAATGCCGTTTCTAGGTTTAAAAAATAAAAATTTGCATAAATATAGTTTGTTTATTTTTTTAAATTCTCTTATATCTTTTGTCTTTCAGTGTTTAAAATAAAATGGATTTTTGATTTCTTTCGATTAAGAGCCTTTTTCAATTTAAAATAAAAAATGTCATTTGAATTTTTGTATTTTTAAGTATGAAAAAATGCATTTGTTGTTATTTTTTATGGTTAATATTCTAGAAAAAAAGCAATTTGTAGTTTTTTCCACATTTTTAGAATGACAATAAATATTATTTATACTTTTTATGATTTTGAGAGTTAAAAATTAATTGTTATTTTTTGTTGCCTAAAATTGGAAAAAATAAAGTTTATTTTACAATTTTTTTAAGAAACAAAAATAATCTTAGTTTTTTTCCTTTTGAGCTTTTCTTTTAATATGAAAAGCAATTTTCTTTTTCACCTTTTGATTCTAGACTTAAGTTTCGTATATTGTTTTTGTATTTACATAAAACCTTTTTCTTTTACTACAGTTTTTCATTTTTGTATTTTCTATTGTCTTTATCAAATTTGTATTGAGATCATTTTTTGAGTAAGAAAAACCAGAGTTTGATCTTCACAATTTGGCGAGCGAAACCGAGCCGTGTCTTTATCAAACTTGAATTCGGAAAACGATGCTACTTCAATGTTTACATTCTGGCGACCGAAGCGAGCCGTGTCTTTATCAAATTTGTATTGAAATTTTTTTTTGCTTAAGAAAAGCCAGAGTTTGACCTTCACGAATTGGCGAGCAAAGCGAGCCGTGTCTTTATCAATGTTGCACTCGGAAAACGACCATACTTTGATGTTTACAGTCTGGCGAGCGAAGCGAGCCGTGTTTTTATCAAATTTGCAATAAAACAATTTTTTGAATAAGAAAAGCCAGAGTTTGACCTTCACAATTTGGCGAGCGAAGCGAGCCGTGTTTTTATTAAAGTTTTTCACTTTATAAAAATGGAAAAAAATAAATTATACTCTTTATCAAATTTGTATTGAAATTTTTTTTTGCTTAAGAAAAGCCAGAGTTTGACCTTCACGAATTGGCGAGCAAAGCGAGCCGTGTCTTTATCAATGTTGCACTCGGAAAACGACCATACTTTGATGTTTACAGTCTGGCGAGCGAAGCGAGCCGTGTTTTTATCAAATTTGCAATAAAACAATTTTTTTGAATAAGAAAAGCCAGAGTTTGATCTTCACAATTTGGCGAGCGAAGCGAGCCGTGTTTTTATTAAAGTTGCATTTGGAAAACGACGCTACTTTGATGTTTACAATCTGGCGAGCAAAGCGAGCCGTGTTTATCAAATTTGCATTGCAACAAGTTCTTTGATTAAGAAAAGCCAGAGTTTGACCTTCACAATTTGGCGAGCGAAGCGAGCCGTGTTTTTATTAAAGTTGAATTCGGAAAACGACGCTACTATGATGTTTACAATCTGGCGAGCGAAGCGAGCCGTGTCTTTATCAAAGTTGCAATCGGAAAAGGACACTAGTTTTATGTTTACAATCTGGCGAGCGAAGCGAGCCGTGTCTTTATCAAATTTGTATTGAAACAATTTCTTTGATTATGAAAAGCCACAGTTTAGTCTTCACAATTTGGCGAGCAATGTTGCAATCGGAAAACGACGCCATTCTCATGTTTACAAACCGGCGAGCGAAGCGAGCCGTGTCTTTATCAATGTTGCAGTCGGTAAACGACGCCACTTTGATGTTTACAATCTGGCGAGCAAAGCGAGCCGTGTCATTATCAAATTTGCATTCGGAAAACGACGCCATTGTGTTGTTTACATTTTGGCGAGCGAAGCGAGCCGTGTCTTTATCAAAGTTGCAATCGGAAAAGGATGCTACTTTTATGTTTACAATCTGGCGAGCGAAGCGAGCCGTTATCTTTATTAAATTTGCATTCGGAAAACGACGCTACTTTGATATTTACAATCTGGCGAGCGAAGCGAGCCGTGTCTGTATCAAATTTGATTTCGGAAAACGACGCTACTTTGATGTTTACAATCTGGCGAGCAAAGCGAGCCGTGTCTTATTCACAGTTGCAATCGGAAAAGAACGCTACTTTCATGTTTACATTCTGGCGAGCGAAGCGAACCGTGTCTTTATCAAATTTGCATTCGGAAAACGACGCTACTTTGATGTTTACAATCTGGCGAGCGAAGCGAGCCGTGTCTTTACCAAACTAGCCCCGCGACAATAGATTGCTGCAAAGCAGCAAACCCCATCGCCGCGTTACGCGACCCTAGTTATTTTATCTAAAATTTTATAGCAATGTAATTATTATTAAGTAAAATGTGTGTCTTACGACATCTCGTGTAAAACATTGACACGTGTGACTATTATAACTAAGAAAAATGCCAACAGTTGACTGTAACGACATGTGTGCGTTAAAGTGCATAGCGCTATCTAAGCTAGCTTGTGTACAAGTTATACTTGGCTTTATCGCCACACGTGTGGTTTCCTCGCATTAAAGCTATCGTTTAGATAGCGCTATGCACTTTAACGCACACATGTCGTTACAGTTAACTGTCGGCATTTTTCTTAGTAATTATTATTGTTTGTTTTTGTTTGCAATAAATAGTAGCTTTGAAGAAGCACCCACATTAAGGTGCGAAACGTCGCCTCCACCAGTAACAAGTGGGTTGGTTCTTTTTACATTCACCTTCCTTAATAGGTCCAGTTGTCCAAGTACCGTCATGGAAAATTTATTTTCATTTATAATGTTAAACAATTTAACGCTGTTTGTGGTTTATAAATTTAAAGACGTCACAAGAAAAAACACCAATTTACATAAAATACATTTAGTAATAGGTTTCCGCTAATAGTCCATAGCTCATCAGTTATCATTATCATATCACATATTGTACTTTTTTTGTATATCTCTCTTAGTAAATATAGTAAATGTAAATAAATAAAAAACAAATTTAACATCTAACCCACAAACAATGAACAACATAAATATGTTTATACATTTACCAGTTCATACTAGTAAAGTACCTAAATATATTTTATGTAAATGGCTGTTTTTTCTTGCGACATCTTTAAATTCATTTTTAATACTTAGAGTATGAATAATTTTTTGATGTTTGAATTTTGTTAAAAAGTCATAACTGTAAATAAATTTCGAAAATAATTTTATACTTGCGCGAGAAATTCGGCGAGAGTTTTATATATAATTATTTGAATATAGAATTAGTTGCTAATCTATCAAAATTCTATTGAATAAAAAAAAATTAATCAATTTTATCGAATAATCTCGCTCACTTGAAAATGATAATGTTTACTTATTTAAGCATCAAAAGAAAGAAATGACTTACTAGGTACGCGATTTCAAATGATTTATTAAACTCTGTCATGTCTGAGAAGTTGTTCGAAATTCGCCTATTACCCCTACCAAATTTCCTGAAAATTTCATGAAAATATATTAAACCGTTTTCAAGATATTGACTTGTAACACTTTAAAAATTCGCCCGGTATATGTATATATACAGAGCCTACAGCGGTAGTTGGCCTATTAGAGAGATCTGCCAAAGGATCTAATATGGAATTCTACAAACTTGGTTATAAGAATTTTCAAGGATGCCGGTCGATTTAAAATATTTTCAAAAACGTCAGACTTCCGGTTTTACCCCCAAGTAGATACTACTAACTTTGATATTTCAGATAGAATACTCGGTATATTATTCTTGTTTTGGATTCCGTATCAAATTTAAAGTCAACTTTTATTAAGTCTTGTAGGTGTAAATTCCGCCAATTATTAGTTCTTTTGATTTATTAACAAATTACCTGGAAAAAGAGGCATAATTTCTGAAGTCGCTGTTTTTTGTTCTACCGGAAGTACAGGGTGACTAAGACTAAACGTTACTAACTTCACTCTGTTGTCATTTGTGTAGTATTCAATTTCGCGCGTCAATTTTTTGACAGATTGAAGTTTGGTTAATTGTTTACATGTGGTCAAAAAAGAATTGTTCTAAATTAATATCTTCATAAAAATCGTAATGGAATTCAAACGTAATAGTGTAATCGCACTGTATTTGGCTTGAAAATTCACAAACAGTAATAGTTCGTCAGCTCCAGCATTTGAATGTGAATAAAATGTTGGGTGTATCGAACCATAACTCGATACAACGAAACTGGTAGCATCGCTTAACGCAACAGAGGCGGTCCTAAAAGACAGCAACATCAAAAGAAATTATTCGAAAGGTGAAGAAACGAATCCAAAGAAATCCTCGTCAAAGTGCCAATCAATTAGCAGCACGCGTGCATGTTTCACGATACAGCATTCAAACCATATTGAAAAATAAACTACACTTGAAGCCCTACAAGATACAAAAAGTTCAAGATCTTACAGAAGCACAGAAAAAAGTTAGGCTTGAAAGAACACGAGCATTGAAGGCCTTGACCGAACGTGATGGGATTCCAAAATCTGTCTTTTCTGATGAGAAAATTTTCACCATTCAACAGTATGTGAATAAACAAAATCATCGTGTTTGGTTAGATCACAAGTCCAACAATAATTTGGACGCAAAAGTTGCTATGCGCAAGAAATCTCCGGCTTCTGTTATGGTTTGGGCTGCAGTGACTGCGTATGGACGCACTCCTCTGGTTTTCATCGAACAGGTAGTCAAAGTAAACCAAGAGGTGTACCACCAAAAGATCCTTAATGATGCTTTGCTATCTTAGGCACGTAAACACTTTGGTACGAACCGTTGGACATTCCAACAGGACTCGCCATTGTCACACAAAGCTCAGCGACACAGCAATTTTACAAAATTGCGTTCCGAGGCTGATTTCGTCGAAAGAATGGCCACCATATTCACCGGACTTGAATCCCATGGATTTCTCCATATGGTCCATTTTGGAGAGTAAGGTGTCCACTAAAAAAATACGAAAGTGTTGATGCATTGAAGTCAGCTCTTGTTCAAAAATGGAATAAAACTCCGCAAGCCCACGTTCGGTCACCATGTAATGCTTTCTATGGAAGACTGAATCAAATAATCAGAAACATGTTTTTCATAAAATGTAATTTGTTTTTAACATATACCACAAACTTTCAATAAAAAATAATCAAAATTTAAAAAATTACAGCGTTTTCATTTAGTAACACTGGGCTCAGCCACCCTGTAGATACTACCTTGTTATTTTAAATGGAACATTTGCTGTATTATTATTGCTTTGAATTTTTTATCAAGCTTAAAGTCGATTTTTGTTTAAGTTTTGTAGATGAAAATTTCACCAATTTTAAATATTTTGATTTAAAAATACCGGAGAAAGACACATAACTTCTGAAATGTATAACATCGCTGTTATGGAAGATTATATAAAACGCTTATTCAAACCATACATGTTATTTATTTATTGTATTGTGATGTAAGTGTTATGTATGGTCACTCAGAAGATCAGTATCAACCTGTATAGTCTGGTCACGAAACCGGGTGCAATTGTGGATTGGTTCGTCTTGGCAAAGCATTTGCTTCAAGGTTTAGGAAAACCACTAAAACTTAAACATGCCAACCCTTACCCACCTTAGTATTCATATGTAATTAGTTATTTTCCTACCGAGTGTCGTGTCTAGATCTACTCGTGCTCCGCTTAGCTCCGCACTAGTGTCTCTATAGACACTCGCACGATATTTGCATTTTCGCACGAGTTAGGAACAATATTTTTTAGACGGTTTGAACAACATAACTGAAACTAATTATTAATTTCCAATTCCATCGGAGACAAATTCCTCTATAATCTGGATACCTTAAACCGTTGCTATGGTCATGTTGTTTATTATTTTGAATTGTTTCTTATTCTCGCTGTGAATTTCTGCTTTTCTAAAAGTGTGTTATCTCCTCTAAACTGTAAACGATAAAATATTGATAGTGATCTGTAAACTCTGAAATATGGATAATGATGAAGATAGTATTTTGGAAGCAGCAAAGGAAACCAGCCTCAAGTTGTTGCCCCCTAAATCCCGGCAACGCTATGAGGAAGCTTATAGTAAGTTTATGGAGTGGCAAAGCAAAACAGGGTAAATTCTTCGTTTTCGCAAAACTTCCTGCTTGCGTATTTTGAAGAGCTGTCGAAAAAAATTGCACCAAGCACATAATGGACGCAATTTTCTATGATAAGAATACTAATATTAGTCAATATCCTAAATTGAAAGCCTTTCTGAAAAGAATGTCGCAAGGATACAAACCGAAAAAATCGAGAACTTTAACTACTGAAGAAGTTAATAAATTCATAAAAGAAGCGCCAGACGGCAAATATTTGTTACAGAAAGTAAGTACATCAATATAAACAAAAACCCTTCATCAATTGAAGTTTCAATTTTAGATAATTTTGGTGTTCGGAATTAGTGAAGCCATGCGAAAGAACGAATTGGTCCAATTAAAAATTGACGATTTAACTGATGTCGGTTCGGCCGTAATTGTAACATTAGGTGACACCAAAATAAAAGGATCGTGTTTTCACGATAGTTGACGAGTTTTACGGTATCTTCGCAAATATGCTGCTCTTCGACCACCAAATACGTCTGAACGTCGCTTTTTTTGAATTATCAGCAAGCCAAATGCACTAAACAGCCCGTTGGAATCAACAAGATAGGTAGCATCCCAAAATTGATTGCTACCTACCTTGGTTTAGAGGAACCCGCATCTTACACGAGTCACTGTATGAGGCGATCATCTTCCACCATTTTTGTGGATGCTGGTGCTACGATTGAAGATCTGAAACGCTACGGTGGATGGAATTCTTCATCAGTGGCGGAAGGTTACATAGCAGAGTCTATTGGGCACAAAATAAAAGTTGCTAAAACAATCACTTCGGCCGTTAAAAATTGTCAGAAACCTCGTCAGAAATTAATCCAATTACTGATAACAATGAAGCAGAACAATCCATCATGACAACTTCTTCAACAATTGTCAGATCATCAAATTTGGCAAAAATGTTTGAAAATTCAAATAAAGAAGTAATACATTTCAATAACTGCACATTTAATAATGTAACTTTCTAGTTCTATTAATAAAGATTTCATTCAAATAATAATTGTGTACAATTATTTAAATCCTAATAATTCGAATTTGTGTATAAACTATAAAACTAGAAAATTGACGATCTGAATAGGACTTCATCTATTGGCCGAATTCATATCATGCACCGTGAATGATATGAATTATTTCCACACTGGTCAGTGATATTTTGAAGTTTCGATCTCAGGTTGCTACTATGATATGTGTCACTTTCGTGACAAGCCGTCTAAAAAATATTAATTAAGTGTGTAAACATTATAGAAAGTAAATAAGAACATAAAATATAACAGCACAGCCATACATAACGACATATAATGAACCGGTCCAAGCGCCAGTCACGACAATTGACGAAAAAAATAGTAGGTTAAAGAAATAGCAAAACAAAATAATGGAAAAGCAGATAATCAGGACTGGGAGAGAATACATAATATTGCTGAACTTCAGATGTCCTTCAGATTCGTAAGTCATAATATAGCTTCATCCTTTAAATTATGTATGTTTTCAAACCCTCCTTTAAACTTTGTTAATTGACAATCCTCTACAATATGTGTAACGGATCGGTGAAAATTCTTAGACAGAATTTCTTCGAATGAAAATTCTTCGACAGCAATTCTTCGAAAATACAATTGTTCGACATTACAATTCTTCGACATGAAAATTCTTCGAATAAATAATGTATATAGAGTTACTGAAGTTTTTAAGGTATGCCAATGCTAATTTAAATATAAATACCTAATACGTTTTAAGAACCTATAGGCATTTGAATTTATTTTTATTGTTTTTCTTTCACTTTATATTTAACGTTGCACTAGTATTACATTTAATAGGTATTCTAAGTTAATATATACTGGATTATTCAAAAGTAACCGGCATCTTTTCGGGGGCGTAATCCTTGAATAATAATTAGACAAAAAGTTCTTATTAGCGTGGATCCGAAAATGCGTTATAAGGGAGGTACGCCACTTTGAAGAGTATACCGTAATCGGTTTTGAAAATTTTATTATTTGGGTATGTTTAGACAAAAATTAATCTGTTTTACAATAAAAAAGGGCGCAAAACCGTTTATCTAGGTTCGTATTGAAAATAGTTGGAATCTCGCCTACATATAAACAACGATTTTCACAATAGCCTGAGTAAATAAATAATCATCTTTTCATTATAACACAGTATTTAATTTATATATTCATTAATCCATTCTATTTTTTAAAAAGAAAACTATTCCGTGCTTAGGATATAAACACAAGTAGCGCTTAGATAAGCTCAAAACTCAACCCATTTTTTAATTTTAACATAAACTTATACAGCGGACAATTTTAAGTTCTATTGTTATCCATTACTTTTATTTATTTGATGTAATTACTTGAACGGTATTAAACTTCCTATTTAACTCTTGTTCTTAATGATGTTCATTATTTATTCCATTTTGAAGTATTTTGTTACTGTAATATCTGCGGTTTAATGTGATTCGAAGCCAATAGATGGCGCTGAATTTATTTAACGTTTTTTGGGTAAACTAACGGAGTTAAATTAAATCTGAAAAAGGTAATGTATTTAAAACATAATTAAAAGTTGCGCCAACGTATTAATTTTTTTATTATTTTATACTTTGTCATTTTTTAATTTTATTTCTTTAATAAAAAAATTAAAAAAAAGTGGCCAAGGGCGACGACAGAGCTAAATTTGCTGATGCCCAAACAATTTTCATTTTTGATTCCGACTGAAAATAAGGTCCGAAACAGAAATTTCTGATTTCCCTTGATTAGAGCCGGCACTAATAAATTCCGTATATTAAATGAATACTTCACCGCCTACGTTTAAATTCGTCTTCGTGTACCTAACTTATTTTATATGTAATTACATAATTTTTTATTGAAAAAATGATCACAGGTAGGTATTTATGAAATTCGTTTCTCAGGTGCGATAATCTAGTGTAGGTAGTTCAATTTATAGACATTTGATTTCTTTATTTTTTTTCTTCGCAACGACGAACTGCCTATCATTTCCGTTTTTTACCACCGCGCTTGGATTTAACGATTTATTATGTCTACCTTCAACTGATAATGCTCGTTTTATTATCTTGCAAATGTAGTTTCTTAGAAACATACACTGACAAATAATTATAAAACGCTTACTGGTATACTTATGACGAGTGAGCCTCTATTTCATATAAAGTCTTTGGTTGACGGACAATGGATTACAAGTTAACCGATGCAAGAGAGGATCTTTCAATATTCGTGTACAGGAGCTGGACTTGACTACCAGATGGGTCCAGCGTGGCACTATGAAACAATGAAAAATTATTGGGCAAAAACCCATCCGTAACTGTAAGACGGCGTGCCCAGAAAATATGTAACCAACTGTCGCTAACCAGGAATTGTTTATTTGAAAGTAGCGGCACAAGAAGAAAAAAACAGACAGAGATGAATGAAAAGAAGACTATGGAGTTATGTGTCAAAAGCTTGACTTTGACCCTGATGAGCTAGCAAAAGAATGTCAAGAATTTCAAAACGGTTTACAACTGTCCATTGAGCAAAGGAATGAAATAGAAAAAATACTAGAGGACAAAGTAACAACGAAGCTTGGTTTGCAGCAAGGAAGAACCGCGTTACAGCGTCTATGTTTGGACAAATAGCCAAACGAAGAAGAAACAGTAAATAGGCAAAACTTGTTGAAACATTTTTATATGCAAAACCATTTCAAAACACAGCTGTTCAGTACGGTAAATTAAATGAAAAAAAATGCTATTTGCGCATATTCTGAAAGAACAGGAGAGAAAGTAAATGAATGTGGCTTATTTGTAGTCTTAGTACACGGTTACTTAGGTGCTTCTCCAGATGGTGTAACCGATAGTGGAGGAATTATCGAAATTAAATGTCCGAAGTTCGCGGAAAACTTTACAATAGAAGACAGTATTCAAAATATTAAGAACTTTTGTTTAGATAAAAAAAGTGGTCTATTAAAACGGTCACATAACTATTACTATCAAGTGCAGGGACAACTGCATGTCACTGGAAGGCTGTACTGTGACTTTGTTATTTGGACTGGTAAAGATTTATATATCGAACGGATCTTTTGACCCTGATTTTTGGAACAATATATTCCCAAAATTAAAATTCTTTTTTGAGAAAGCTCTTCTACCAGAAATCGTAGATCCACGAAAATGTAGAAGCATGGACATTAGAGAACCTGATATTGGTGTCGACGGTACCAATTGATACATTTCTATTAGAATGCCATCTACCGCGTAGTAATTTTTTAAATCTTAAAATAAGAAAATAATAACTTTATGATAATGTACTAATCTTTTTTAAACTAGGTATAGGTATTATGCAGATAATTTTTCTTTGAAAAATATATAATGTGTGTTCTGTGGAATAAAAACAAGTAAATAGATTTTAGTTTCTCAGACAACACTATCAATAATTATCAATGAAATGTATATCTAGTTTCTTTCAACACAATTGTTTAAAAGTTGTTTTAGTTATCGATTAGAAAAATAAATCAGTGTTGTGGTAATAGTCAACAATTTTTTATATCTATCTTATCCTGGTTCGTTTTGGCTCATTTTGCCTTTTGCCCTTATTTATTCTACATATAATTTGATTGTCGAACTAAATATGTTATTTTATAAAATGTAGAAATAAAATAGTAGTTGAAGTTGTAGAATATTTAGTAGTGGATTAAAAATAAGCACTAATGCTGTGAAAAAAAAACAAGAAGATATGAAGATTTATTGAATCTATTTACCGTGCTTTTTATCGGCTTTATAGTTGAAGTAATATTCTACAAATTTTCCTTGCTTAACTTCTATAAGTTTAGTAAAGTACAAGTTTCCAGTGAGTGTAATTATTATTTGAATTCATGACTGATCGCACCTCACGAGTGCATCTAATTTACAAAAATAACGTGTAATTAAAAAAAATAAATGTTGATATCAAATTATATCGACCATTATTTGTTGAGTAGGTAAATCATTTAATAATATACCCTAATAAATACACTGAATGGATAAAAGTGTCTACTACACAGAAAATTAAATTTCTAAAGGTAGTCGACTATTACTTTATTGCAAAACTAAATTATTTTCTAACCGATGACCATTGTAATTTTCATCTCCCGCCCATACTTATCCCTAGGTCTCGCTACATGATTCATCGGTTACCATGGCATGCTTGTTGGGCGGCGGCACAATAACTGTCAAAGAAAACAAATTTCTGTTTTGGTCTTTATTATAAATCGGAATCATAAATAAAAAAAGTTATGTACACTTTTATTAATAACAAAGATTTTGCATCTAAGTTTTTAACAAAATAACATTTAAAAAATTATAACGTTGGCGCAAATTTAATCATCATTTAATTTGCGATGTAACTGAAAATTTGAAAATTGACTGTACCGTTTTCTCAAAATCGCATAAATACTTTTTCCGATATTTTTATCTCTCTCGCACACTTGACCGTCCTCTTTAGCCTTAAGTGATTATTCTAACGACCTTCATTGTTTAAGTGCATTTGTCTTAATACGTTTTGGAACGACTCGTTCCAGTTATTTTCATTTTTAAAAATGAGTGCATTCTAAAACATCTTATTAAATTACCCGAGCCTAATCAATTACTATGCAGATTCGATAAAAGAACCCTTGGTCAGTGGTTGCCACAAATATTGCTTAATTATAATTACAATTTTACAATTGATATTAGCTTTGGTAAAAATGAGTTGAGTACCTACTGAGTTTATATCGTACTCGTGCGATCTTGTATGGTTTAATGAATGTATAAATTGAACGCAGTATTAACGTTTCTAATAAGCAAATGATAATTCTTTGTTTATTGATGCTTACATATATGTTGTTTATATGTGTTTCAATCCCAAACTGGTTAAAGGATTTACGTCAGCTTTTTAATACAACTTAAAATTTACCTAAAGTATTATAAACATTTAAAGAAAGTTCAAACTAAATGACAACTTTTAAAACGCCTCGGGGATGGGCTTCTTTAAAGTCCAAAGGGTACTACTATCACATTCTTATAATACCACAAAATCCCTCAAAATCATTTAGTTGTACGGGACACTTTCTGCAATAAAGATGCCTCTACAGTTTGTGAATAGTGAAAAAGGTAAACAAAAATTGCTAGTGGGTGGACTTTTATTTTACAAGGACAGACAACGGGACACCATGATTTACTGGAAATGTGAGAATTTTCAAACTACCAAATGTAAATCTCGAGTAACAACGACAGGTGACAATGTTACACGACGAACTGAGCATAATCACGCAGGTGATGCTGCAAAAGTCGAATGTCAACAAATTTTAAACTATATTAAAGATAATTCAAGAAATACTCGTGATACGCCACAGCATATCCTTTCAACAGCATCAACTGGCCTCAGTCATGCTGTTGCAGCTAGACTGCCATCGGTGGATACTATGAAACGAACAATAAAAACATTCGATCGAAAGCCAATTCTGGATCTGCCATATCCATTCATCGTCGAAACATAATTTTCCTGGACAATTACTGTCGATTAGAAAATGGGGAGCAATTTTTGCTATTCCATTCTAGCGCAGCAGATGATCGAATTTTGATTTTTTCTACCAGACGCAATCTACAACTTTTAGCGCGTTCCGAAAATTGGTATACTTATGGGACCTTTAAGACGACACCGCCACTCTTTGCCCAATTATATACAATACACGGCCTAAAAGAAAATAATGGTATACCATTGTTATATGCTCTTCTACCAGATGAAACTCGTGGGACTTACATTCGATTACTAAGTCAACTCAAACAACTTGAACCAGCGGTTAATCCACAAAGTATACTTATTGATTTTAAATCCGTAATGATAGACGCAATGAAAACTGAATTTCCTCACTTAAGCATCCGCGGTTGTTTTTTTCATTTCTCTCAATGTGTTTTTCGTAGTATCCAAAGAAGTGACTTACAACATCGTTACGAAACAGAAGCCGACTTTGCCCTAAACCTTAAACTACTTTCTGCGCTTTCTTTTGTTCCAGTAAATAACTTGACTGAAGCATTTGAGTTTTTGATCGACAATGAGATTCTGACACTGGAAGCTCAAGAAGTTATAAACTATTTTGAAGATACTTGAATTGGTCGTCCAGATCGACGCCGGCGACTTCGAGAACCAAAATATAGTCACGATATGTGGAACTGCTACAATGGAGTACTTGAAAATATGCCTAAAACAAATAATTCAGTTGAGGGATGACATCGTGACTTTCAAGAGCAGGTTTGCGCAAACCACTCAAATATTTGGAAGTTCATATTGGCTATAAAAAGAACAAAGTTCAAATGATGTTCGAATTCAACAATATCATAGCGGATAAAACGGACCTGAAGACCGTAAACAATATCGGGATTGCGGGAGAGAATTAGACGGTTTGTAGAAAATTATGAACCTTTCGTGAGATAGCACACAACATTGGTTATTAGTGTGTTACATAAATGAGATAGTCAAAACGGCAAAAATATAAGATAATATATTGAAAACTGCAGAACAGAACAGTATCACTAATGCAAAGTTTAAGTTAAAATACATTAAAATAAAAAACAAACAAATTACGCAATGTACAAGTACTACAAAAAAATATTTCTAAACCTCCTATTCAAATTTGTTTACTGTTTATCATTATAAAATTTAAAAATAATAAAAAAAAGGAAGACTATTTTGAGCCAACCTCCACGTGGTGTCTTCTGGGTAACGCTAATAAACTCTTAAATTATATTTTTCTACTTCCGTTTTATAATACCAGTGACTATATATCCTAGACTTTCAACCGCTTTAATTGGGGACCAATACCGATAGATGTCGTGTGCATGTTTACGGAATCTTTGTTATATATTTCAATAATTAAACACACCAATAAACGAATTAAAATGATTTTTTTAATAAATTTCAATGTTTATTAAATGCTTTATGGTTACGCCACTGTAAGTGGTGATGCGACTCCTATTGGTCCCACGACATCTATCGGTATTGATCCCTAATTAAAGGGGTTGAAAGTCTAGGATAGATAGTCACTGACAAGACATTAATTAAAAGAATAAAATCTGTATAAAGCATTTAAACGCTTTTGCAAAAATGGCGTCTGTGGGAAAAACAAACCTTTGCTTTTATTCGAGTGTGTGAATTTATGTTGATTTTTGTACTTTTAGTGGTTGTTTTAATTAAGTTAGTTATAGAATCTATGAAAGAGTATTTTAACTCAATTTATCTTCAAAATTACAAATAACAGGGATTCTAAAAAAACTTAACACGATTTCCTCTACTGCCACAGTTCACTACACAACAAAATGTTAGCATTATGGTAAATTACAAATCAATTAAACGTATAAACTATATTAGAACCCCATAACTCAATGATGAAACCCATCTAATTATACGTAAGCCATTTTTAAAGATCTTTGACAGTTATCTGACAGCGCATTGAAATGCCTTATTAAAATGAAATTCACAAATGTTACAAATTTTCATTAGGTTACGAATTTATAACCAATAAGAATACGTCATTCTACAAATATTGAATGTTACTTTGGATTAAAAACAAATTCAGAACTAATAAAAACATTTTAATTTTGACAATTCGTACCTGTCAGCATAACTACTAAATTTTATTATAAAATGTGTGTTTTATTGAATGTTAGTGCTGTCGTAGAAAAATAGTGTATACAATTTGCATGTATTATCGATTAATAGCCATTATTACAAGTTCATGGCATAAACAAAAGCTATAGACAATAGAATTTCCAACAACTTTTCTCCCTCAACTTTTTTCGTAAACTTGATATTTGTGGAGATATTGTTACAACAATTATTATCACGTAACTGTTATACCTCAGTAATTACCTATCATATCACATAGAATATGTCCAAAATATAATCAGATCTGCGCAATTACAAATAAGGGCTATGTACAAAGTTTCATAAAAATCTGACCGGTGGTTTTCTTGATAGGTATCTTATTTACATACGGACGGAAGGACGGCCGGCCTCCGCACATACAATTTTTTGCTTTATAACCTACTAACTTTAATTCGTCGAAAAATGTGAAAAAAGTGGTATTAAAATTTTCGGTTTGGAAATCAAATGATAACTCCCCATCTTATTTCATAAGATGTGGAGTAATTATTATAAGTAAATTATCGTACTGTGCCCGTAGGGAATTATTGTTGGATCAGGCATGAGGCATTTACTCAAAATTATCTTGTATACATTAGGAATTTCCCAAATATAGATTTCAAATGAATCAAGTGGGAACCCTACTAAAAATATGTAGTCTTGACAAAAAATAAATTAAAAATCAGTTATTAAATTATTGGACTTTTAATTTTTGACACTAAATTATCGACAATTATGGCCTAATTCGTCTGTAAAAATTTTGTCATTGGCTCAAATTTTATGAGGAAATTCTCCGAAGCATTGACAAACTTTAAAACTTCAATGACTCTATAAAGGTAGGTAGGTACATTAGTTCAAAGAATGTTCATGTGGATGAATTGTAATGTCGAACAATTGTATTTTCGAATAATTCTGTTTCGAACAAATGCATTGCCGAAGAATTGTTGTTTCGAAGAATTGTTTTTCGAAGAATTGCTATCAAAGAATTGCTGTCGAAGAATTTTGCGCACACCATGTGTAACTGTCTCTGGTTCGTTTCCAGTCACAATTTGGATTAGAAATCGCACAACATAGAGTTGCATTTTGAATTACCTGTTCTTATGCGATTGACTTTTGACCAAATTTTTCTTTTTGATCAAATCCTGGCACTTCTATTGTTGATCATCAATGAGATGTTTATTGAAAACATCAACTCCACACCATAGTTTTTTCCACCCTTCAACTTCAGAAAAAGCCGTACTTAAGTAGTCTTGCAACCATATAGGACTTCGAGATTTAAGTCTTTTGGCAAGAGGGTTCTCAATGTCATTCCAAATTGGTAAGTTTTTGTTGAGTTGGCATTTATCCCAGTCTCGTTTTAACGCAGCTTTTTGTCGAATGTTCGATGGAGTAATATTACAAAGAATAGGAAGCCAATCGAGAAGAGTAGATTTAATGGTTCCACTAATTATACGCATGGTGCAATTCACCTGGCCATCAATTTTTTATGTATGATAGCTACAACCACACAGGAGCACAATATTCTGCTGTAGAATAAACTAATACCAATGCAGCAGTACCAAGTGTCTTTGTATCTGCTCTCCAAGTTGTTCCAGCTAATTTTTGAATGACATTATTTTTGTTTTCATTTTTTTGACTTTTTATAAATGATCTTTGTAAATTAAAAACGTATCTAAAGTTACTACTAGATAAACTGGGTTAAAATTATGGTTTAAGTTTGTATTATTAAATTTAACATTAAGTTTTCTACTTTTTCTGTATTACTTAAATGAAAACAAGAAACCTCTGTCTTTTAAGATTGGGGCATAATCGGCATTTTGTGAAATAATTTTCCATAATAGCCAAATCATCACAGAGCTAGCTTTCTTTATATTTCGAAAAAGTCCGAATGTTGAAATGGAATTGCCATATCATCGGCGTAGACGAATTTTCGATAATTTAAAGAAGGAAGACCAGAAATGCATTAAAAGAATACGTGCAAGAACCGATCCCTGTAGAAGACCATTATACAAAAATCTAAATTTACTGTTTTTATCTCCAATAAAAACTCTAAACTTCCGATTAGAGAACATATTTTCAATAAACGAAATAATTTTGGTACAAGGAATAACGTTAAACAATTTAAAAAGTAAACCTTCTTTCCTCACGGTATCGTATGCAGCAGTTAAATCTAAAAAACAACTCCAGTTTTAAGTTTCTTCTGAAATCCAGCTTCGATATGCGTTGTTAATGCCAATACTTCATCACAACAACTTCGACCGGATCGAAATCCTGTTTGTTCAATTGGTAATTTCTCTTCAATTAACGGATTAATTCTTTGAAAAATCAATCTTTACAAAATCTTATAAATACACTTAACAAACTTATTGGACGATAAGAAGTCTGTAGGAGATTTATTTTTCTTTAAAATTGCCACAAGTTTACAATTCTTTAAATCTGTTGGTATCTTACCTGTATTATATTTGGATTTTCTAAATATGATTTGTACAATCTGTTTGTTTCAGTCGACCAACATGGGACATATTCCTTTCGAAAACCACGTGAATTTGATTTTTTAATATTATTAAAACTTGGCTACGTTGTGTTATATTCCAAATTATTATTATTATTTTTTTAATTTTCAAATATTTCTCTGTTTACTGGTACAATAAATATATGCTTTGGAAGCCTTGCCTATTACAAAACATATAAATAACTTCTACAAAAATTATTATTATTATTACGTAAACATTATGTGGCACATTCGTAAGAAATTGTAATAATTTAATAACTCACTGAAAATATTTTAGATAAGTATAGGTATGGAATGCCAGAGATTTAATTTGTAAATAAAATAGAGACTGCAGTACGCATTGTATCCAAGTTTTAATGATATGATTTGAAATAAGAACCAATGGAAAAAAATTGTGACGACAAGTTTTACATAATCTTCCGTAACAGCGACGTTATAAATTTTAGAAGTTATGCGCTTTCCGGCTAACTTTCAAATAAATCAAAATATTCAAAAATTGGTGGGATGTACACCTACAAAACTTTAATGAAATTGTACTTTAAGTTTGATAAGAAATCTAAAACAATACACCAAGTTTTCTATTTAAAATAAATTTGTATAATATTTTTTGGCCGATCATCATCAAAAGTAAAAAAGAACAAAATTATTTCTACTGATTTTAAATAGGCCTGTTTATGGCTGTTCTCTCAGGGAGCTATAAAGTTTATGTACATTTAACTCGCTTATTTTTAGAAATGTTTTCCTGATTTTGCACAAACATATAGGTAACATTATTATTTATATCGTGCAGGGTTTTTTTATTTTCGTCTTCGTTGTATTTAATTTAATTAAAACGTAAAATAATAGAAAAATGGATTTCCTTATAACCCCAAATTTCGACTCCTGCGCGACATAGATAATAATTTTCTGACAACCCTACTTTTTTAATTTTTACTTAAAATCAATGAGAATAATTAACATTAAGTAAACGATAATTACTGAAAACTCTTGGAGAATTGTGAAATGAATGTACTCGCGGGCGAATTTTTCCGAGCGAAACAGGCCAGACTTGAAGCCGATTAATATTAATAGATAAATAATATATTGTTGAATTGTTGATGTCAATTTTATTGTACATGACGTGCATTTTAAACAGTTTTACAAACAGAAAAAACAGCAAATAGCTATTTATGTAACAAGAAATAAAAATAGTGAACCGCCTACTAGAAATCTGAAATTGTCCCGAGTGATAAAACAACCTTAACCATTTTGACATACACCACCTATTATGTCTTCACTTGTTTAACTGGCGTAGAGATGGCGCCATCAATATCATCATCAATAAAAAAAGTTAAATACGCCCTTATTCTGTACGTTATTGTGTCAAGAATGGTGTAAAGTAATTTTTTAAAAATCAATTTATCGGATTTTATAATTAGTTAATTTTAAAACGTTCCCAAATAGCAGATAAAACAGCCACTACTTTACCGCAGAGTAGCCATATTTTACCGCACACAAACAAATAAATTTAGCATGGCTAAATCTACTGCGCAAATAAAGGCTCAGTAACTTATTTACTACAAAACGGCACTCAAGAACACCTTAAGTGGTTGTAGAGATATAGCCAACAGGTATGAACCACACATGAACTGCGCCCTGTTTCTAGAAAACGAGTTTGGGTTGTTAATGTGTGTCAAGTCTGACATAGGTTCATTATACAGTGTGTAAAAGCCAAATGGAA
Source organism: Abscondita cerata (assembly GCA_030710515.1). NCBI lineage: Eukaryota > Metazoa > Arthropoda > Insecta > Coleoptera > Lampyridae > Abscondita > Abscondita cerata. The sequence goes on along the minus strand of JALBCR010002507.1, from coordinate 100,425 downwards.
TAAATTCATTATTTCTCTTACTGTACATATTTTTGAAAAACCCGAAACACGTCAAACTTAAATCATAAAATGACATTCTATCACGTGAAATTTTCATCCCTACCATCAACCCCTTCGAATGACAGGTGCAACCCCTAATTTTTTTAATGGGAAGTATAGGCTTGTGATACATCGTTTGAAAGGTCTCTTCTTTCCCTGTACAAAAGTGTTATCTGTTTTCATTTTATTGCAGGAATTAAAAAAAAATTATGATTATACCGAAATTTGCTATAATACAACAATAAACGAGAATGTAATTAAACAAAGAAAATAAAAATAAAAGTCAATGAAGTAGAGGAGATGTTCAAAATGCTCCCCGCGAACTTCTTGGCAGCATCCTAATCTTAAATAAAAATGTCTTCTCACCTTGCTTAGCATATCAGGCGTGACCGACGAAATCGCGAGCGTTATTCGTTGTCTTAAGTCATCTAGATCAAGCGGTTTAGTTTGGTAAACAACATTCTTCACATATCCCCATAAAAAGAAATCTAATGGGGTAAGATCAGGAGATCGTGCTGGCCATTCTAAATCATAATTTTTTTAATTCCTGCAATAAAATGAAAACAGATAACACTTTTGTACAGGGAAAGAAGAGACCTTTCAAACGATGTATCACAAGCCTATACTTCCCATTAAAAAATTAGGGTTGCACCTGTCATTCGAAGGGGTTGATGGTAGGGATGAAAATTTCACGTGATAGAATGTCATTTTATGATTTAAGTTTGACGTGTTTCGGGTTTTTTCAAAATATGTACAGTAAGAGAAATAATGAATTTATTCCATTTGGCTTTTACACACTGTATGTTGTGAGTCCTCAATAAATGTAGTGCTTTTCAATTCATTATGAAAAATACATTATTGGCGACGAGGATGTCTGAATTAATCGGATCGATTGAGTTTTTTAATCCCAAAACTCATAACTTTGATAGTTATTTGAAAAGATTGGAACACTTGCCCATGTGAAATGAAGTCCCAGACACCAGGAAAATATAAGTTATTTTATTACGCTGATTGGACCTGTGGCGTATCAGACGTTAGAGACATTCTGCTCCTGCAACCTTGGTAATAGCAGAGAGGTTTAAATTTAATAACATACGGCAGATTGAAAGTGAGTCAGTAGTTGATTTTAGTGTAAGATTTCAAAATGCTACAAGAATGTGTAAATTTGATTCTTTTCTGGACGATGCTTTGCGAAATAAGCTAATTTGTGGTTTAGCTAAAGAATATTACCAAAAGAAGTTGTTAGCTAAAGGGGATGAATTGACATTTGCAAATGCATGCAAAGAAGTTCTTGCCATGGAATCAACAGAGAAGAAGATAAAATAATTACAATCAGAAAGCGGTGGTAGTACAGTTACAGAATAATAATACTTCGTAGCGCAGAAATTTCACTGGGTGTCGGAACGTTTGAAGTCGGTGATCCTACAAAATCGCGACTGTACCCACGAGCAATAATATTATTCATGACTTGAGCGGAGCGGTTATAGAAAACTTACTATTTCTTAGCAATGGCATTTTGCGTCTTTGCGATATGTTGCACAATCGAAAATCGACAAATTTAATTTAGCTACACCTTGGCTACTCCTGGCTGCGCATGGGCACAGCGCGAACGCTACTTAAACCAAAATTATCGCTCAGTGAAATTTCTGTATGAACGCAGTGAATATATTTATTATTCTGTGGCACAGTAAAAGTAAACAGAATTATAAAGTCGAGAAAGTCTTGTTGTCTAAGTGAAAAAATGTCCAAAAAACAAAGAAAGCAATGAAACTGGTAGAAGAGAACGTAGAGGAAGTTGTAAATCTTATATTCAATCAGGTGAGAAATGAGTCTCTTGCTAAAGTAATAATGGTTAATGGTAAATGTACCGATATGGAAATTGATACGGGAGCTAATGTATTCATAATGTCAGATGTGGAATTCAAACAAAAGTTTTCTAACATTATCTTGAGAATCTGTACAATTAAAGTCAAGTCAGTTTCTGGCGAGATCTTTTGTGTAGCTGGTAAAACAGCTGCGATAGTTAATCATAACAACATTTTATTTCATTTAGAGTTGCTTGTGATTAAAACTGGTAAGTATTTTAAGGCCTTAATGGAAAAGAGTTGGCTAGATACAAAATTTCCTAGTTGGCGACAAACAATTTTAGAAAATTCATTCGGCACAATTAATGTTGTTAAGAATGATGTAATTAATACTGATAATTTTATTTGTAGATTGCATAAACTGTATCCAAATGTTTTTAATGAAGAGGATGGTGTTGTTAGAGATATTCAAGCAAGTTTAGTATTAGATAACAATGCTACACCTGTATTTCATAAAGTAGGAAAAACTTCAAAATATGGTAGCTAAAGGTATTTTGCAACCCATAAGGTATTTAGAATGGGCTAGCCCTATCGTAGTTGTCCCTAAGAATAATTCTTGCGTGTGGATTTCAAAGTGACATTGAATCGTTATTTAAAAATAGACATTATCCATTGCCATTAATTGACGATTTCTTAAATGCAATGACAGGAGGTAGTTTTTTTGTGTTATTGAGTTTTGTAATGTTACAAAGCAATACCTTCAAAATTTATTTAATATATTTTCATGAAATTTGGTAGGGATAATAGGGAGTTGGGGTTATATTTAACCATGTTTTTTTATTTCACAACTTTTTTTCCATTTAACCGGAGTTGTATCTGTTATCATTTCCGAGATCCCCATAGTGAGAATCCTTATCTTGGACACAGTGTATATTTTGAGCAGGTGTTCTTTCACTTCTGATTGGCTTAGTGACAGCCCATTTGTATTCGTTTTTTTGAAATATATTTTAGATGTAGGTTTGCATTACTGTCCTCTTCTCTTTCTACATCTTATATCTGATCCTGTAGGATTCATTATCAGAAATCTCACTTGCGGTTAAACGATCACTCGTCACAATACAATTTTAGAGGATAAATATTTCTATCCGGATCGCTATTTTGGGCTGAACACTCTGTATCACATTCGTTATACCATCTTAGCACACTTCCTCAAAATTTGGATCAGTAGGATAGGTTTACTTGTTTTCGGATTCTTAGCCATAGTCACCAACTTGAAAAATATGAATACCTGAGCAGAGTTCCAGGTGCTCTGAGGTATTTAGTTCACCCATTGCGGTAAGTTTCTTTACCATACATAGGTAAACAATAGCAGCGTGCATCGGGGGCTATTAAATACCAAACTTACTACACCGTCCCAAGAACTACTTAACGTCGGTTCAGGTTCAGTGGCGAATAGAAATGTTTTAGTAATAAACTTTATCTCATATTTATTTATTTATTCGCATGGTACATTATTATTTTTCATTACTGTATTGTGATCAGTGTAATGTATGGTGCCCCAAAAGTTCAGTATAAAGAAGTACAGGGTGACCCAATAAGAATTGGACGCCGGCCATATCTCAGAAACGGTTTATTTTACACAATTCCAATAAAATTTTTATAAGAAAAGTGACCATAAAAAACACTGGAAAATATTTTCAGTTTTCTAAAACAGTCATGGTTAAATAGAAAATTAGAGTTTTCTCAGCTTTTTGGGTATTTAAAATGGATTCAAAATAGTTTTAATAGAATTCTGAAAAATTCTTAAAAATTTTAAGTTTTTAACTTTTTGTTGTATTTTTAAAAATAAAGTGGTGGGAAAAGCACAAAGTTTTTTTTAATTTAAAAGCCGATTACTCTGAATTGCTCCAGCGGAATTTAACAAACTTGAATGGGTTACAAAGAGTTTTCCTTAGTTTATCGGCTGCACTTTATTTTGTCTTAAGCTTAAAATATTCAAAAATGTTTCAGAATTCTATTAAAACTATTCCTTTTTTAGTTGTATTATTATTTTAAATGAACACCGTTTAATTTCTATCGCTGAAGAAACATAATTAAAAGTTTACTAGAATATTATTCACATTATTAAACATATAAATTAGTTATTATTGAAATAATTATTTAATATTGCGAATATTCTAATAAATCCACTGCCAGTTATATTAAAAAAATTTAAACTTTCAATTATGTCTCTTCAGCGATAGAAACTTAAACCCTGTTCAATTAAATTAATATAACTAAAAAAAAAGTGTGGGACACTTGAAACAATGTACGTAATTGCGATAATTTAGCTATAATGCTCTCAATCAATTGATCCACGCCGCATATCGTATAGCCCAGTCATTATAGGATTTCAGTGCAAAACAATTAGATCCGTCAAAATTTTTTAATTTATTTATTTTGGTGTTTTAACCAAAATGTCAAAAATCGAGAACGAGATCAGTGTCGTGTCATTACTTATTCAAAGTCAAACGTCATACAAAACAGTTTTTCGCGAACATTTCGCTTTCTATGCCTCGGAGACCAATTTAGGTTATTATGAAAATGAAAGATAATAAAATTTTCTATAAAACTGATATCTTCCATTATTTACGTACAACGAATAATTAAGCCGCAAATGCGCGCCGGAAGTTTCCGGACAGCGCTATATACACTTCATTTCGTATTGTCAATGCATACAATATGCGCTTGTTGTATGTAATAATAATTCATTGGCTAATCATATACAAAATAAACTAATAAATTTAGAGTTTACTCATGAAATATATCATGGTTTGTATGGATATATACAAGGTGTCCAGAAACTCTTCTGCCAAACGGGAACTACAGGCACTAGAGGTTATTTTATGTCAATTTAACTCAAATTACCTTAATCCGAAAATGCTTCCTAAGAGAGCTACAGCCCATTGAAGAAGACATCGTTATAAGAGTTTTCTTTAAATCATTCAAAAATGCCGTTACTTAAAAATTTCAAACTAATATGTATATCAATAAACGATTACAAACCCGTCATTCGCTGTAATTAATTTTTTTTACAACCACCACAAGCGTATCAGTAGGGGGAGACCAACGGGAATTTTTATTAAAAATGTTTTATTTTTTACTTTTTTTTGTATCGACACCAAACTTGAGAAATTCAAGATAATTTTCATAAAAATGTTCTCTTCTTTGAAATCGATATCATGAACCGTTTTCGAGAAACACAAATTTAAACTTTTTGTGTTTCTAACATAACAGTTGTTTTATACCCCACGAAATAAAAATTATATTAAAATTTCCAAAACAATGTAAACAACTCAATACTTACTACTTTTATTATCAGTATTTGTAGATTTTGTTGATTTTTCAAAGCCAACTTGACATTACAGATACAACTTTATAATACAACATGATGTTATGTTAGAAACACAAAAAGTTTAAATTTATTTTTCAAAGAAGAAATTTTTTTATGAAAATTATCTTGAATTTCTCAAATGAGGAAACTTCGGTGCGCATTTCCGGCTTAATTATTCGTTGTAGGTAAAAAATGGAAGATATCATTTTTATAGAAAATTTAATTATCTTTTCATTTTCATAATAACCTAAATTGGCATCCGAGCCATAGAAAGTGAGATATTCGCGAAAAATTGTTTTTATGATCTTTGACCTTGAATAATTAATGACGCGACACTGATCTCATTCTCGATTTTTGACATTCTCACCAAAAAAAATCAAAAAAAAAAAAAATTTACGAATCTGAAGCCCTATTTTCGTCTAAAGTAACTGAACTAGTAAACACAACTCTTACAGGTTTTTTTTTTAAAGTAAGCTTTGTACTACGTGATATATATTTTGAAATATTTTTAATATGTTTGGTTATTAAAGTTATTAAAATTATTACGCAAAACGTTTTCTTGTACACATTGTAATGTGTCGTGATACCGGAAATACCCTAAAAACACTTTGGGGGCATATAAATCGGACTTTTCAAAATTCTCATGTTAAACAGAATGCTTCAGATTTTCCGGGACACACGGTATAGTAATATTGATTAAATATGTAAATATAATAGAAGGAAAATAAGAAAATAATATATAACAGCACTGTCAGTACAAGACAACATGTAACTGACCGGTACAAGCGTCAGTCACTCAGTCCTTAAATTACGAATGTTTATCAACTTTATTAATGGACATTCATATTACTTTCGTGATACGTAAATATAATTTAGAATAAATCTGTCGTGTACTTACCGTGTACATAATTGGGATCTGTTGGAGGCGCCGAAGTCGAAGAATGGTGTGGAGGTACAGGTGGACCGTAAGGTGCTGGTGGTGCACTAAAGGCACTTGTGCAACCATGGCGGCGGCCAATCGGCGAGGTGCGGGGTATATGCTGAGCAGAACTGAGTGGTATTACTTGCTGAGCAGTCGAATGTTGTGAAGGAATGGGAACTGTATGTTGATTAGGGGTACCAGGCGGTTGCATGCTTGATAATGCAGTTAGTGGAGCATATGATTTGCATGTTTCGGTTCCAACCTAAAAATAAATTATGAAACAATCAATTCGATTTTCTGACACTATTGACCATAACATATTTTGTCAGATGCTTCAATGGTATCAATATTTTTTTTATTTAAATACTAGTTAATTAAATTTGCGGGAAGAGAAACCACTTATCGCAACGGCAATTTCGGTAAATTAGTTTTTTTATTATAAATAAATCATTCAAATATATCAATATTTGAATTTCTAACCAACAACTAAACGCAAAATTTAACGGTCCGTGTATGTAACGAATGTGATAATTACGTGACGAACGAATCGAAATCTCGTGAACTTGCGGCAAATCGTGGTTCATTACTTGAAGGGCAGACCTTCTAAACGCATTTTGTCCATTACTTAAAGTTTTCAACTAAAGGTGGATCGACAATCAGTGAATATTTGTCTGCAATCTTAAGCAGACAAAGATATTCTAACTGCAGTGAGTCCAATGTAAAATAAATAAAAACTCTTGGACATTCTATGTGTAGTATGTTTAATAACAAACTAACAGCAGTTTGTCCTTTAACTATGTGCTAGTCGAACACTCAGGAAGCAACTGGGCCAGCGATGCTGACCTCATCAGTACATTTTCTCAAGTCAGCAAGACCAAAACGATGTTCAAAATGACAAAGATAGTGATATCGAAGAAGAGGTGCCATTAGATTGTAACAATGACGAAGACCACTTTATGACATCTTATGATACAAACAATGAATTTTTTTAATCAATAAACTTATACTTTTGTAGTGTCTGCTTGTTTTTTTGACGATTCAATTGTAAACCAAAAAAAGTGCAGTTTGTCTAACACATTTTTGAGATTTTTGGAAAGTTACAAATAGATTTTTTTATTTACAGATGTAGCCCAATCAAACTAGCATTCAACCTCGGAAAAATTCCGATACGGCTAGATTATTGCATAGTAGATATTACCATTATATACATTGTGTCAAAAGTCTCCAACGATCTGACTCATGCTAAATTTTTTATGTGGTGTCAAAGACGAAGAAAATCAGTTTTTTGTAAATATCTCACAAACTACAGTGTTTTCGAAAAGAATAGCAATTAATTAATTTGTAGCTTAAACAATTTTGAAATAGATGGGTGGATCGGGTTTTTCCTAAATTTTCCTGAACTTCACACTGTGATTTTGCTTTTAACATAATGTCCCTCAGAGCCTTGACTCATCTCAGTACTAATTTTATACAAAATATATGTTAAATCGAAAGTTCTTTAAACTTACTGCCAGCTAATCTAACAAGGGGTTTTAAGGTGTCTAATGATCGTTAGAAATAATCAAATTTATACACTCGATTGCTTAAAAGTTATCGAAACTTATGACATGTAGATGTCAAAAAAGTTGCAGTTTACAGAGTAGTCCCCCTGAACGTAAGAACTTGTGTTTATTCTGTAAACTCAGCCCAAAACACTTCTGCAAGTTTTTTTCACTTATCGAGAGTCAGAATAGTATGTTGTTTGAAAGAGCATTCGTTGACGTTTTCCATGAATCTATATTTTCTGATAAATTGCTTGTCTCTTTAAGTGTAGCGCCTTAAAAAAAAGTTCCTTGAACAAACCACCAGGCGACAAATTTTGGCCTTGAAATAATTAAACAAAACTGTTTAACAATTCTTTAATTTTAGTACCGCGTATGAATGTTATTCCACTCTTTTTCCACTGCAACGATTAACTCCGGGATAGACGTATCAACAAAAAATCTGGTTCGAACTCTTCTCTTTAGCTCATTCCACAAATGTCTGTGGGGTTAAATCCGGTCTACATGATGGCAATGTGTAGCTTTGCATCGTCATGCATAAAGATGAACTGGTCGCCCACTAACACAGCATAGTGCACCACATGGTCTGCCAAAATTTCTTCAATATACCTTGCCGCTATCAGACTTTTTCTGTTGCGACCATGACCTTCCCCAACAATGAAAACAAGATCAGTTCGTCCTTCTACAGATATCGCATCCCAGATCATGCACGAAACACCATTATGAGTGACGCGTTCATCAATACTGTACTGAGTAAATCGTTCTTCGGGTCGTCAGTACACTCGTCCTCTTTAATCATTGCCGTGGAGACACATCCTGGTTTCATCGGAGAATAGAAGAGATCTCCATTGATCTAAGGTCCAATTCAGAAGCTCCCTTGCAAAAAGAAGTTGCGCTTGTCGATGAGATGCAATCATTTCTGGACCAGTGGCAGACCTATAAAGTGTTAAGTTCGTCTCACTATCCACTCCACTCCACACATTTAGTCTACGGTCCCGCAAAGATATTGACGTAAGGAAGAGATTATCTCTCCCGATGTACACCGACGTCTATCAGCTCCTCACCCGTCGAATCGCTGATCGGTTCATATATAATTGTTGAGCAACAAATCACTGACTATGCTCAAGTTGTATGCAAGGAAAAACTTGAGCAGCTAGCAAAGGAGCAGTATGCGCAGTATGCATTATAAGAAATAATGTGACTAATGCCCACAAATCACTATTGTTTCCTATCAGATTACGAATGGGCTAATTAAGCATGTGCGCAGGAACAGCTGATCCGACGTTGGAAGTAAAGCAAAGCCTGGGTTCCCGTGTTAAAGATACGTAGTTGCTTGCTAGATCCAGACGAGTTGACACCCGGTCCTTCTGCGCTCACCGTCGCGACCCCCCTACTCAAATTTTTTTAAAGTTTTACGGTGTTTTGTTGCAATGAAATTATTGGATTGTACATGTGACCTTTGATTTCAAATGTAAAATTTTTTTGAGATTTAAATCATTGAATTGATGATCTAACTTATCTTTAATCTTAAATAAAATCTCAACTTTGGAAACCAAGGGGAAAATCCAATAATAATGTTATTGCACTTTATAAAATGTTACCAACCAGGAAAATCGTTTATGTGGAACAACAAAACTGTAGTAGGATTACTGAAAGTATGAAATTGCGTCATCATTGACATCACGTACATTATTATCAAATGCATTATAACCACATTTTGCTTAAAATCTGTCAGTTTGAATTTTACAAATGTGTGTATTATTTCAATTATAGATTACTTAGAGAAAGATAACTCTAATCATGTTTAGTTATTCTCTCTGGGGTAATTTAGATTTTTGTGTTGGACAAAAAGATTAATGATGCTCCAAGACTGAAGTTTGAATGACATTGTACTATTTCGCATCTACAAACTTTGACAAGTTTTAAACCTATATTTTTAATCTAACGTGTATCTCAAGATGTCTCTAAAATTATTCGTTTTGCGCATCTCAGCAATATATAATTTAAACATTATTGCCAACTTATCGCAAAAGGAAAAGAAATAATTTTGTCAATTTCTAAAAGACGGAAAATTGAAAAGTTGAAAATTTTTGAAAATTGTTAGATATATGAACTGTGCCACCAAAAAAAGCGTAGGTTATGAAGCCAAAAGTGGTTACGACGTCGTGATACTCTTTATTTCGGTCATGTAAATTAATATTATGTAAATTAATTTAAGCCCACCTTATATAAAACTGTTGCAATCCATACAATTTAATAAGACTTTTGTTATTTCAGATGTCCATTTCCTTTTTACAGATCATTTTATTTAAATATTTGAATTTTGAACAATGTGATAGCGGTTGGTATCACTAAAATTAGTGTCAATGCGCAAGTCAAGTAGTGAAACTTGGAAAGAAAATAGGTCCGAACTTAGTTTATAAACTAGTATATAAATAGAAAACTTTCTCTGAATTACATTATCCAAGTTTGTTCAAGTGTGTCTAGTGTTCCAACATGTCAAATTTTATAAACAAAAATAGTATAATGTTATTAAAGCTTAATACAATTATTTGAACCTTGTGCACTATAATGCATCTGAAATAGAAACTTTTAATTCAATCTTGCAAAGGAATTTTAGTGTTAACTAACCGTTTACTTTCGCATTTCATATTCACAACAGTTTTGATATTATTGTCTTGCTATGAAGAGAGAAATTATTCCATTCTCAAAAATGTATGTTTCGTGTAAAAAAAAATTTTCAAATTTGATTTTCGCTATTAAAAGCATATTGTAAAAAAAGCGAAGTGGAGGTCAATCCCAGAAAGGCGCTAGTTGTTGAGATTGGATTCTGTTAGTGGCGTCAATGCAGTTAATTCGTTATTCAGATGAGCTTATAATACTCAGATCTAATGGAGTTGCTCAATTCAGTTGCATAAAAAAAGCACCTTTTGCAAATGTATGTATTATCTCAGTTATTGGGGGGAAATTCTTCAATTTAACCCAGTGCTTTAGTTAACATTATTTTAATCACTACTGCTGAACCCACGACTTTCATCGTCTTCATTTAAGGTGAAACAGGACGGGATTTTATAGCACAGTGTGCGACAGAGGCAAATATATCGGAAAACTAATAAACTGTTTTTAATCAAATGACAACTTATTATTTTATTTTTTTAACTCTACAATACTAAAAACTGTATTCACGCCTACAAGGGATATTTTTGATTTTAGCGTTTGTTGGAAATTTAGCAACAATAACTTCTAGTTTAAGATTTTTTTTTAAAACTGTCAACCAACAACCGAAGAGAAGAATTTTATGAATACAGTGCAATTTTTAAGAAACAATATAAACTTTTCATTCGCATTTTTTGCCACGCGCTCTCACGAAAATGAGCAAAATAAATGACCTTGCCATCTTAGGCTTAGTGTAGAAACTGCGACTGCAACGTGATATTGTGATGTACTACTTGACGATAGTTTTGTTTTATTCTCCCGATAGTTTTTTATAACGTTGTAATTATTTATCAAACAAGTTGGAGTATTAAATAAATTGACGCTTTCGTGTGTAAATTGGGTGGCCTATGGCTCATGTTGCTTATTTAGAACTCAATCTGTTGAATACAACATTTTATTACTCATGTGGTGTTTAGGGTGTATTACTCTAAACACCGGTCTAAACACCGGTTTGTAATCTGAGAAAGGGTTGCGTTTGAGTAGAATTTAGCAGCGTTTGTTATTGTATATAGCGTAGTCGAGATATACTAATTCTAATGATAAATGGAAACGTTGTTGTCAGCACGTAGTAATCGGCGTACTACGTGCTTTGCCGAATTGCCGAACTGATCTGTGTTGTTGTACCTACTTCGTTTTATACATGCGAAGTAGGTTAGTGTGCTTAATAAGCAAGGCCGTTACGAAAGCTGAGTTTGCATTTGCTTACTTGCAATTGTTTGTTATTGTTTCCGCGTTTACTATATACGTAATACGCGGATGTAGAATTGGTTAGAATGGGGTTGCGATGTCAACCCCACAGGGGTCCCTCCTTAGTGGATGAGTCCACGATAAAACGTGTCGGAGGTTTGTGGGCCAGGGTATGCGTGCAAAGTGTCGATTTCTTTGGGTGCGCATTTTCTTGCTGGTTTTATGAATGCTGCGTTTGGTGCGCTCTCGTTGGCGCTGTTGTGGATGATGCATTTGGTGCGTTCTCGTTGGCGCTTGTTGTGGATGCTGCGTTTGATGCGCTCTCGTTGGTGCTGTTGTGGATGCTGCGTTTGGTGCGCTCTCGTTGGCGCTGTTGTGGATGCTGCTTTTGGTGTGCTCTCGTTGGCGCTTGTTGTGGATGCTGCGTTTGGTGCGCTCTCGTTGGCGCTGTTGTGGATGCTGCGTTTGGTGCGCTCTCGTTGGCGCTGTTGTGGATGCTGCTTTTCGTTTTGTTGATGTTGCTGCTCCAGAGGCAAATATGTGCGTTGTGTGTGCTGTATTCGACAGCTCGTGTGCGCGAGCTCGTTGCTCTGCGCGTCATGTGTGTGACAGGCGAATGGACGTCAGAACCAGGCGTCCAAGCTTCGTGACGTGTGTGGGCGAGCATGCGGCTCCAGCGCGAATGTACGTCGAAGACTTGGGCCTGTTGGTTCCGTGACGTGTGTGTGAGTGAGGTTGACCGTTGACGGCTATGTAGCCGAGACGTAGTGCGCGTCGTGATCGTGTGTTCCTCTGAAACAGCGGTCTTGCGTTTGTGGTCGTTGCAGCGGTCGTTCGTTTGCGAGTGTTGCAGCGGTCGTGGCGTTAGTGGTTGTTGCAGCTGTTGTTGCGTTTGTGGTTGCTGCAGCGGTCGTTGAGTTTCATCTTGGCGGGTTTACCTCGGGCGATGGCGTTGATGAAACGTCTTTGTTTATGGTCCATCAGCCCAAGGTGATGTGCGTTACATCATTGAATGAGGTGAAGGGCGGTGCCGATGATGTCCATGGCGGACGTAGCGCTGGTACGGGTTGTGTTGGCGTGTGTCGTCATGGCAGGCGTGATGTGGCGGACGTGATGTGGCGGACGTGTTGTCGTTGACGGGCGGTGGTTGGGGCGGCAGTGAGCGTAGCGGGCCCAGTGGAAGTTGTTTTCCCGTTCATTTCGTAGCGTACGTATAAAAAAATTTTGCAATTATACCTGATGTTGTTGCCGTGTTACTCCTCGTTGAATGTTTGTCCTTCTCTGATTTAGTCACATTGGGGTCACCACTGTGGTGTTTAGGGTGTATTACTCTAAACACTGGTTTGGAATCAGAGAAAGGGTTGCATTTGAGTAGAATTTAGCAGCTTTTATTATTGTACATAGCGTAGTCGAGCTATACTAATTCTAATGATGAATGGAAACGTTGTTGTCAGCACGTAGTAATCGGTGTACTACGTGCTATGCGATGTCACCTGATATTCCGGTGTCGTGTGTCTTGCGCAAGACAGTGGCCCGGAATAAGTTGCGCCGATGGACTCGAGCTTCAGCCGGTCTTCACTTGATGATGGCGCGGTGACTTGTTGTTGTTTCGGCTGCCCTCATTATTCGGTTGGAACTGCACCGAATTGAGTACTGAACTGAACTGATGAACCGTACTGCTTTGCCGAACTGATCTGTGTTGTTGTACCTACTTTGTTTTATACATGCGAATTAGGTTAGTGTGCTTAATAAGCAAGGCCATTACGAAAGCTGAGTTTGCATTTGCTTACTTGCAATTGTTTGTTATTGTTTCCGCGTTTACTACATACGTAATACGCGGATGTAGAATTGGTTAGAATGGGGTTGCGATGTCAACCCCACACTCAAAACAGATTTTTTAAACATTGACATTTTTATTAAATGGGAATTTAGAATCGAATCGAAAACCGTTTGATACACAATGTCGGTTAAATGGAACAAAAGTTGCGTACTGTATGCCTATAAATAATCTGGATTTACTTTACTAAAAAGCCGCTTGAGTACTTAAATACAGGGTGAAAACCAAAAATCGGTGTTTTAGAAAAACCTTAATATTTCACTTATTATAAGAGGCACGCCGATCAGATTTTCAGAATAGCTGTAAAAGATCGTGGCCATTCCGAAAAATGTCTAAGCCTACTCTTTTCGGTGTGCCCATAAGAAAAATAAAATTTGACTTATTTTTTTGTTAGGTACCTCATTTCGACTGCTTGTAGCTTGCTTTTTTGTTGATCGGTCAGTACCGACGACTCGCTGCCGTGTATTGGTCCATATATCGATTTAAACACAATTTATTTCCGTTTCACTTGCAACTTCTCTTTTGCTCATAAATTTATTTGTTAGTGCATAGAATAATTCATTGGCCTTCTTTATTCAATTGTTGATATTTGCTTCCTGGGTTCCTTTCTTGTCAAATACTTCTCCACTTGTACTTCCCCTTTGCCTTAATTCCATATTTGTTTGAAATTTTTTGATATTTTGTTTTCTGTCACAACTGCGTTTTGGCCGTTCTTGTAGATTATTTGTGTCTATTTTATAAGTTCTGTGCTTACTTGTCTTTACTTTAGCAACGTCAACTTTGACCCTGGGCACGGCATCTTCATCTTCCCACACTTTGTTGTATATCTCTACGTTTTTGTCCTATACTTTTAATCATTTCCGCCTTTATACTGTCACACCCAGCCGCTTTCCCGTATTTTAGATTTTTTATTATTTCTTCAAGTTCTTCCATCCTTATTACCTGTTCCTTTACTTTTTTTGCTATCTCGTCGTTTTCAATATCTTCTTCCTTTTGGGTATCATTTAGTTATTCTTCAAAGTGTTCTTTCCATCTTTGCGTTATTTTTATTTCTTCCGTTATAATTTCTCCGTTTTTTCCATTTATTACTTTTGTATTAAGCATCTTCTCTGTTCATAAAGTTTTCAATGTTCTATAGAGTAGCTTTTAGTTTCCTTTTGAGTCATTTTCCATTTTTTCTTTAAAAGACTTCGACTGATTTTCTATCGAATTTTTGATTAATTATTTTTCTCCAGTCTTGTCCGATAAGTAATTCAGTTTATACAGTTTTAGTGAAAGGATCTAAATTTTCCACTTCTACATTAAAGTAATAAACCCCCATATTTTGTTGAGTAGCTCTACAATAACCAATAAATGTATAACCATCCACTTTTTAAAAAGTTAGTAATTAGAGCAGTTAGATTTTGTCGAGTATTACCAGAATTTGTATCAAATTGTACTAAAATAATTAAAATCTCGAAATCTATAACTCCTAGCTACAAGGAATGTTATACAAAATAATTTGAAAAATTTAACGTAGAATCCGAAAATGCAATAATATATAAGACGTTCCATTTAAAATAACAAAGGTGATGTCGACTTGCAGTACAACCAGAAGTGTCGGAAGAATGAAAATATTTTAGTTGAGTTTGCCCTATTGGTTTTAGTTATGCTCCAAAGTTTTTAAATTTTTTCCATGTATACTTTTCGTTATACGGCTAATGGCTGTTTCCGGTAAGACACCGTCTATTGTTTGATTTTGCGCTGTTAATTTAAACAAAAAATTAAATCAATATTTCGATTAAAATGTGGAGAAGGATTTTGTTAACTATGTATTATTTTAATGTAATGTAGTTAATTACGATTAAAGCCATAAATAATTGATTAAAATTCGAACGCGTGCTTACAAATGTATCTATTTTATTTTGTCCTGTTTTTCATGTTTGTCCCCAATCTAAGTTGTCGTTGACTTTTTACCTATGTCGGTAATACAAAAAAAAAAAAGAATACGGAAACTACATATTATGCATCTTTGTTTAATCTTTAGTATCTGAATATTATCGAGTTGAGGGCTGAGTGAAAATTTTGGAAACTGAAAATTTAGAGACGAAATTTTTGGAGGGTAAATATTTTGGAGGTAAAACTTTTGAGGGTGTTTGCAGAGTTTAAATATCACGGGCAGAAATTTTTGTGCGGCAAAAACTTTCGAGGCGAAAACTTAGATGGAAGATGCTGATGGAAAGATGTGAAACGTTTGTGAGCGATTGGAAAAGATGGTACAAGAATTGGGGGGACGAGGATGGTCGTAGATAAAGTATAGTACAAAACTGCGCCCCCTTGTGCGTAAGCCCCTACTCTAGCGTAATATGCTATTTTTAACTCTCGTTGTGTAATATACTATTATTACATTACAGGTCGTCGTCATGGAAACTAAGATAGGTAGTCGAGACTCGAATTTAAACTGAAGTCCCGCTAGTTTGGCTTGCCAGGTTTAAATTGCTTCCCTAATTCTCCAAAATAAGCCAAAAGGACAGGGAAAATTATTGTATATTGTTTTTTTGACGCCAGGTCATGAACTTTTGGTAGGTATTCTCATACCGAAATTTTGACTTTTCGGGTAAAAGATTTTCGCACGTAGTTTGAGTCTGCAATTTCAGGAGGCGTGCCCAAAATATCTTCTTTAGAATCACTTTCGAATAGAGCCTTCATTACTGATGTTGGACACAATAACACGCCACTATAAATAATTTTAACGTCAAATCAATTGTTTCATCAAATTTCTCCGATTATTAAAAAATAAAAATTAAAGAACCACTGGCTCAGTTGGTAAGATAGGTGACTTTGAATCAGTGTTCAAGGGTTCAAATCTCAGGACAAAAACATTCTTATAAATCTATTTTTTAATTTATACAAATAACATTAATTTTATTGATAATTCAAATGGTGATGTCGTAGAAAAAGTATAATACATGTCTCGAGTAGTAAAGCAAATACGTACGAGCGGAAAAGTTACATACGAGAGACGAAGGAGCGAGTAATGTATTTCCACGAGTAATGTGCTCTTTACTACTCTCGTTATGTAATATACTATTTTCTACTCCTATATTGTATATTGTAATGAAATTCATTACGGTACAAATTTTTGTTACGATATAGATTTAGAACCAATAGAATTGCGACATTACGTAATTATCAAATGTTCCAAGAGTGGGATACAAATTCAGAACCAATAGAAATATACTGTTGTCTATTGACTTATCGACTGGTGCTGTGGCTAAAAGTCAAACATAAATTTAGCAAAATTGACAATTCGTAACTATAGTAGTAGTGGTGCTCAATTACAAAATTAGTGTTTCTATTTAACATTATGGGGTCGTAGAAAAATAGTGTATGCAATACGCACGTAATGACTATTAAGACACTCGCAACGTGTATTAGTAGTAGTAGTAGCGTTGCTCGTGTTTTAATAATAAGCATTGGCCCTTACAAGAACCTGTTTTAATCTGACGTCGGTTCGGTAAAGTCACATTTGCTATCTTCAGATCATTTCCGCTAGAGTCAATACTGAACATAGAAAAGTAAGAATAAGTTGTAAAATATCATTTAAAAACATTTTTTTAAATTTCTGTTATTCTGTTTAATTCAGAATGTTCTTTCTGCTAATTTAGCAATACTGGTCTAATTTTATTGTGTAAAAATATGACCTTAAAATAAAAATGTTGTCTCTATTATGGCCGATTTTAAAAATATTATAAGGCAACGTTAAACAAGCAATGTTTACAGCGACTTACAAAAACTGTGACTGCATTATTGGCATATTGTTATAGCATTGTTGAGGTTACACCGAATTTCTTAGGTTCAATTCACAGTGTAAACAAGATGTTGCTATATTCAACCGACAACGCTCTACCCCAGAAAAGTCTCGTGCTGAATTTTGATATAGGAACATGAAACCTTAAACGGCTTAGTTGTTAAGATACAGGGTGTTAAAAGTTTAAAATAAAGATTAAAATTTGCAATAAATCAAAAATGCCTTTAAAATAGTTTGTATTATTTATTCAACGATTTATGCTTTACGTTTTTTCAAAATCGAGTTAATAGTATGGATAGAAGAAAATTGTTTATCAAAACGTCGACGAGTAAATTGCACTGCACATAATAATTTGGAAAATGTCAGTATTTGCAGACTTTTGTTCAGAAGCAAATATCTTCAAGAACGTTCATTTTAGCACGATAAAATGTTATCAATTCTTGTAAACCCTGTACATATTTATTTCTCTCAAAATTTAATACATTTGATTAAGTGTACACAATGCAAATCTTCTCTTTCTTACAAATACATAATATTCACCTGTCAAAGTTGTATAGCTTACTTGATAAATATTAAAATTGTTACAAATCAGTCTTCATTATGAAAATTTGCATTTTTTATGATAACCTGAACATTTAGCTATAGAGCACTATAGTATTGTTTGATTGGTAATTACATTTTACATTTTTTGTTGATATAAAATACAGGGTGTTCCATTTAAATTAAGCAACTTATTGCGGTTCAAAACATGTCATTATTTAATCTTATTTTGTACACATCAGGTATATGATAATAGATTTTTCACAAGTTCTACATAAAATCTGATCAATTGATAGACTTCAGTGCGAATTTAGTTTGGAGAAAGAGAATCGTTGCTGAGATATGAATCGGCAAAATTGTAATGACTTTTTCATCAAATACAATATATCTCAAAAACCTTTAGGTTTAAGTAAGGTAAACCTCTATAAAAGCGTTTCTTATTTTGTTCGTAGAAACTGAAAATGTAATAATATACAGGACATTCCATAAGAAAAAATACAACTTTGATACGTTCTGTGTATTTTGGAACACCCGTATATTTCGAAAATAATTTTAAAATATTCCTCCGATAGGTCTCTATCCATCTCAGATATATTTTTCCAATTTTATTGAATAGTTTGGCTGTAATATTCCGTGTCGTATACCGCGAATAACCCTGTATATAAGAGTAGAGGGTGATTTAATAGAACAAGTGGATAATTTTCAATATTTAGGGATATTAAGAACAAAAGGGAGGACAGGATATGGAATTAAATAACAGAATAACTAAAGCAAACAGATCATACTATACTTTGTCGAAGTGTCTCATAAATAAGAAAGAGGTATCAACACATACAAAAATGAAAATGTATTAACGGGTAAACAAAAGAGCAAGATAACATCAACAGAAATGAAATATTTGCGAAGAGCCAGAGGGGTGACGAAACTAGATAGAATGAGGAATGAACAAATCAGAGCGGATCTTAACATAGAAGCAATAGAAAAATACATAGAACAAAATCAATTAGGGTGGTGGGGACACTTACAAAGATTAATAGATACAGCATCTGTGAAAAGAATATGGGAAACTAAAACACCGTGGACCAAAAGAAACCTGGGACAAAAAAGGGAAAACCTGGACTGAAGCAAAGAAACTCACACAGAATAGAAAAGAATGGAAATTATTTATAGAGTTAAAGAATTTTATTGTAAATATGAATTGTAATTTAGTTTCCTTGTAGCCCTTACACCCTTTGGGTAAAATAACGGATTTGATTGATTATTGTAATTTGAAAAAAAATTTTTTTTAAACCTTCAACACCCTGTATTTCAACAACTAAGCCTTTTAAGTGTTCATGTTCCTTTATCAAAATTCACCAATTTACGAGACCTCTCTGGGGTAGAGCGTTGAATATAGCAACACCCTGTATATGATTAATTTAAAAAATCTCCACCTTACGTATGTATAAGATGAGATTATTTCAAAATCAAAAATACCCCATTTTTTAAATATTTTTCGACAAAATTGAGTTTGTAGACGATAGTTGTGGACATAAAAAACGCTCGTTAGCAGGTGCGATTTTCATGATTTTATTTTTTTAAAATGCAAGAGATGCTGTTAAAACAAAAACGTCTCCCAGGATTGAAGCGTGTCGAAAAAGTAACCGTAGTTGCCAACGTTTCGCCACCTATCGTAAGGGGCTTCCTCAGCACAAGAAACTTGAAACAAACGAAAGTTCAAGATAGACTACTAAAAGTCAGGTAATCAACTTGTCAACCAAGCCAGATTTTAGATTGAAAAGAGTAATTAGGAACATGCCTCCATATTATATAGAAGAGAAGTGTCACGAGGAACATCAAGGGTCGTTAACCTCGACGCTGATTGATTCAAAATAGGAGAGGGGGCGGGGTTAACGATGGGAATCCACAAAGGTGAAAGTTCGAAACGGCGGTCGTAATTGAAGTTGTAGGAATGCTTAATGATTTCTATACCCTTCCTGATTTTTCTATTGAAAAAGAAAGGAGATTTGACAATCAAAGCTTAATTATCAAAACCTATCTTGTGACCAGTATTAAATAATGCTCAGTCACAACAAGCTTGGAACCGTGTTTTAACCTAATAGAACGGTTATCTGTCAGTATGAGTGGGTTTGCCATACACCAAATGACCTAATTCACCGTTAGGTTTTCGGGTGACGGAAGTACGTCAAGGAATGTAATACAATAATTTTCTTCAATTTCAATTGTAAACTTGTGTCAGTCAGTATGTTGTTTATTGAGATAGTCAACAAACGTATCTAAAGAAGGGTGACCATGGGGCCATATGATGAATGTATCATCAACATATCTAAACCATACCTTCGGTTTCAACGACGAAGTTCCAAGGCAATGGATTCAGAGGCTTCCACAAATATATTGGCGACAGCAGGAGATAAAGGAGATCCCATAATAGCACCCAAAACGTGTTCGTAAAAGTTATTGCGAATATGAAAATAAGTAGACAAAAAGACACTTTTGTATGAGCGGTATCAATATTACATCTTTACCATGTTAAGACAATATTTGTTCGATAATTGCGAGAACTTTTGTGAACAATAAAAACACGGTCCAAGCTTCATTTAAACATTTCAATTATATTGTTATATAGGTAATTAAACTTTTACTTAAAAGTATTTTCTGGTTTCTTTGACAATATATACTCTTATCAGTTAAGCAAAAAAGGATAACTCGCGTCATTTGTCGAGAATAATATGGAATCAATGGTATAACAATAAACCTTCATCCAGTTATTATATTGAACAGGTGTAGGTATACCGCGTAAACTGACAAAATATTAATTAAAATATCGACTTACATTTTCTTGACCTATGTTTGCGGCAGACTGCAGTATAGTTTCAGTAGCTACGGTTGTAGAGGCAGTTTGCGTATGACTTTTGGCAGAAATTCTGTACTGCATCCCTGCAATACTACAAAAACCTTCATGATGGGTAGACCTGGTAGTGCTATTTACATAAACTCCAGTTATAGTAACGTCGGTATCCTGATTCAAAATAACCGAAACCTTTTTATTCGGAGTAGCTTGAACCTCAATTACTTTACGGTCGTCCTCTTTTTTCGTATCTTCTTCTGTATATTTTTTTTTATTTTCCGTCGGATGAGCAAAGGAATCTCCGGAATCCTCTGAATCCGTATATTCGCTTTTAGGGCTTTTACTAGACCGCTTTTCCACCGAATAACTCGCTGCTAAAATAGCAGACGCATTCAAGCTTGCCATACGTTTTCGAACAACCATATCTTTTAAATCCATCACAAGCTCACAACGATTACGTTTTCGTTTCACATAAGGTTTTTTTCTTTCCGGTTTTATTTCTGGGTCTGCTTCAATAATGCTTTCATTGTCTTCGGAACTGGAAAAAGTTTCATCGTGCATTTCCCAATGTTTACCAACGCCTCGTAAACCAGGAGCAGAACGTAATGTTCGTGTAGGAATTACTTCGTCGACATCATCATCTTCTTCTTTAAGTTCAACTTTGCGTTCCACTAGTTCTGATTTGATTAGCTCGCTATCTATAAGAGCACCACGAGTTTCGTTCTCATATAAACAATGTACTTTAGCTAATGCATTAAGAGATGCGACCCGATGACGTTTAGGACCATTCCAAAATCCATATAATTTTAATTTACGAGATCGCTGATCTAACTTTTTGGGCTTCTTATTCTTCGAAACATTTTTCTTAATTAATTCTTTTGATTTTAAAGGCGATTTGATGAGTTTTCTTTTTTGTTTGTTTTTATCAGTATCAGAAGGTTTGTTTTTACTTTTTTTCGTAGGTATATTTACTTCTTTTTTAACACTAACTGTGCTGTTATGGCGTAATTCATTCAAAGTAATTTCGTCTGATGTAGAAGAATTTTCATCTGTATTCAAATAAGATTCTTCGACTTTAATTTTCTTCCTCATGGGTTTTTTAACTTCATGTTTTGACTTCTTTTCAACTTCCGCTTTAATTTGAACTTCACTTCTATTTACATTGCTTTTTGGTACTTTACTAGAAACAGCTTTAACGTCTTCTTTGACTGATTTATGCTCAATAGAGCTCACAGGGCATTTCTTTGGTTTGATTTTAATTTCCTTTGTTTTATTAACTTTAAGTTTATGTTTAATAACAATAGGTTTGCGGTCTCTTACGTTTGAAACCTTCTTAGCTTTCTTTGCGGACACTACCGGTTTTTTCTCTCTAAGATTTTCTTTCTCACTAGCATCGTATTTAATCAGAGATTTGTGTCGAAGAACTAAATCATTTTTTACTTGTTTCCTTGCACTTCGAGTCTCTGTTTTAGCTGTAGAAACTTTTAATTTTACACTCTTCTTATTTTGTTTTTCAACATAATTTGCTGTAGCATCAGATGTAATTCCCGAATTTAAAATTTCCAGAGAACTTTTCTTTTTCTGTTTGCGGGGAGTGTTAGTTTCTTTAACAAGCTTATTATTTTTAACTTTCACTATCGCATCCTTCTTTAAGGCAGTTTTCGCTTTGCGTGTATCGCGATTTTTTTTCGTAACCTGTTGTTGTTTCTGAGCAGTTTCCGCTGCCCTCGTTTTGGAAAGTATTTTTGGACTTTTTTAGCAACCTTTGCCTTTTTAGAGATAACAGCTGATTTCATTGGTGGTAAATGACCATTGATTACAAACGATATTGTTTCGGAAATCGTGTCATTTGAAGATTTCGTAAGGCTTTTCTTTTTTTTTGAGTTCACTAGTTTCATTTTATGTTTCTTTGGAGCAGATTTTAAATTATTTTCAACAATCATACGCATTTCACTTATCACTTTTTCCTTTAGTCATTATCATGGTTGTTGTTTGTACGTGACCAAAACTGAAACAAGTAAAAAAAATTAATCAGCAAATTATTTACAAAATAATCTACATAAAGTGCGACGAGCTCATTAATTAACAAATAAATGTATGACGGACTACTTTAAATAAATTGTGAGTAGATATATACAATTTTGTAAAAAGTATAATGTAAATTAAGTAGAATCTTCATTATTAAACTATTTTTATTTGATAACGATGCCAGGCAACCAAACAACACGAACATTCCGAAAAAAAATGAAACCTCATGCGTTCGTATGTTGTAGTGTACCTGTTCCAAATTGCATATGTTAGTTTTGACATAGATTAAATATTGTACATGTGATGGGCTTTTATGCACTATTTGCTATTAAAACCTCGTCTGCAGATCGTGTTTTAAATTTTGCAACTTGTGGATAAAAGCCTTACTTCACTCACTCGTACCATAAATAACTATTTTGTACTCATAGCCTAAGATTACTGATTTCTCGGTTATTCTCGATGCACGGGAAGTTCCATTTCCGCACCGCGGTGTTTTTAGTTTCCGAGGGAATAGGAAATTTTTGTTAGGTTGGTATAAGTTGACAACGCAAAGCAAATTGTCAAGCAATCAGCGGGACAATGCTACCAACTCAAATTTCTTGTAAACACAAAAAAACTAAGCAGCTGTGAATTTATTTATTTATGAATTATAACTACAGCTACTCGTTACAAAAAATAATATACCTAACTTTTTGTAGAAGAAATTTATCTTTCCGAACTCGTTAGGTAAATAACTATTCTTTGACATAACTTTAAAAACAATCTGCATTAAAATTCATACAGGTTCCGACACACTGTTATACATACTGTGTAAAGTTCAGTACAATGCGCATTATTCATCACTCCGTAAGCTAAGTATTATTCTCAGAATTATTATGAGAGTATGAGAATATATCATAAGAAAACATTAAAATACATGGTGTTGGATTTAAAAACTCAATAACTTCTTTATGTCGCAGTTTTTTCGATCGCTCTGTATATTCCAAAATAATTTTAGAAATTAGCCTTCTTGACGTACATACACCCAATACCAGTTCAAACATTTGGTGAAAGCTATTCAAGATAATAAAAACAAGTAGATTTTCAAAACACGAGTAAACGATGGCAGGGCGACTACCGCCTTCCTAATATTTCGATAATATAAGTGTTCAGCTTCTTCAAAGGTCCTCCCATCTTCAATGTTGGATGTAAACATAGTTCGAGAGGAAAACCAGAGAAAATAATAAGGAAGGGGACCCCAATCGAAAAGACATCAATCGAACACGGGTAAAAAGAAAGATTAAGAAAGAAATAAAATTCAACCATTCCAATCGTGTAACAAAAGAATTCAAAAAAAAAAATAAATCGATTGAAAACGACCTAATTCACACGATAGACCAACTTTATTCTCCGCGTACCCGAAATAATTTCATCCCCGCTACTTTCTTCTCGGCGTACTTTACCCTGCTCATAATAAAAAATGTCAAGAAAATATATGTTTAAAACAAATTTAAGTGAAAAAGTTTGTTTTTCTACTCTTGTATTGTAATTCATATAATAGAGTTTTACAATCTGTACTCTAATGAAATTCATTACTATGCAAATTTTTAATACGATACAGATTTAGAACCAATAAAATTGCGACATTGCGTAATTATCAAATGTAATGTTCCATGAGTAGGATACAAATTCAAAACCAATAGAAATACACCGTTGCCTATTGCACTTATCGACTGGTGCTGTGGCTAAAAGTCAAACATAAATTTAGAAAATTTCACAATTCGTAGCTCTAGTAGTAGTGCTCAATTATAAAATTAACGCTTCTATTAAAATTATGGGATCGTAGAAAAATAGTGTAATATTACAATTTTGAAATTGTTATTATGAATGTAATTATATTTAAAAAGAAATTGTAATAACCGTAACCTACCAACCAACACCGTTTACCCCCGATCAAATGAAAACAACTTAAATTGATTAAAACAAAATAAATAATCCCTCTTAATACGGATAACACGTCGGAAGCAAATTTAATGTTTACGTAATTTTTATTATGAGCGGGGAGGAAAATACGCGGAGAGAAAAGTATTTGGGTTAGAAAAGTACGCGAGGAGGAAAGTACGTGGGGAATAAAGTGTGGACACCAATTCACACAATTTTCTGAATAAAAATTACCCAAGTATAATATACATTGTTATGAAATACTAACTAAAATATAAACACTAAAGGAGTACTTAAGTAAGTACTTGGAATCACTTGTGTCTGAATTTAATCTTGTTACTTTTAGAAATAAAATTTTAGAAGTAAATTTTGCTATTATAAATTAACCTATTTGCGAGAGACATTATGTCGTTGTAAAACCCGCACTGGTTCAAGATCGGGATAAGATTTTTTCTCCCGATTTGTTCCCTTTACGAGTCACTTTTCAGATTGACTTCCATGACATTTTGTAGGTCTCTCTGGCAGTCGCAAATCTTGCATGACATTCGAATATTCCAGACGCGTATTCAGCATCAAATAAGTGGGGACTACAATAACTATAATCTTAGAATCACTATCTACGAAAACAAAGGAGACCGGTGTCTGTTTGTCATTTTTTCATTAGAAGGGAGAGACGAAGTTGATCTTGAAATGTGAACTAGGGTGCTAGATCTTAAAAATTTCACATGTCATGAGACGTCATTCAACTCATATTTCAAAAGGTGTATTTATTAGGTAGCTCAACGAACAATATTTATTGCGATCGGATACCACCCACCATACTCGTGTTGTTTGACAAGTTGTAAAATTAACAGGATTAACACTAAAACAATTAAAATAATCCTTAACATATTTTTATATTTTTACAAGAGGTCTGAGGGAGTCATCCAATCTGAATACAAAACGAGACTCATTCGTGCGTACTTCTTAAACAAAATCAACTCTGTCTGTATTTTTAGATGAAACACGAAATTTCTGATAAATTTTAATTGTTTGTCATTAATGTTTAGGTTGACCGATGCGCCTAATCTGATTAAATCAAGGTAAACTGCACAAATCAGATACTTCAGATAAGTAACTTCATTCAACATTTGGGAATACTATTTGAAGGTTTGTAGCTTTCTATTACTTTTCCCCGCATCCGTTGAGGACCAGAAGTAGCTTTATTTGAACTACGAAAGTAAACGGACTTATCTGACAAATCATGTAATGTATATGGCAAATAACCAAATGGTCAAAGCGCCGAATGGACAAGACGCCGAATTTCTGGATAAATCGCCGACAAATTTCTGTGTACAAATTGCCGAAAGTGCTTCTATGGACAAATCGCCAAATGTGGTCAAAACGCCGAAAAGTAACAAACCGACGCCTTAGCGATCGTAACCTTGTGTCGTCTCCGAACTCCAACTGAATCTGCTGAGAAAACGCCGAAAATGCTTTCGTGGGGAAATCGCCGAAAATGTTTCTGAGGACAAAACGCTGAAAGCTGTCAAATTTCCAGTAGCGTTCAACAAGTATGCTCTATATTTCTAAACAAAAACAACTTAAATTCATTAAAACAAATTTTACGTAAAAAATAGTTTGTTTTTGAAATTTTTATTATGAATGTAAATTTTTTTAAGAAAGAAATTTAATAATTGTAACCTACGAACCAACACGGTTCACCCCATAATCACATAATACAACTTAAATTGATTGTCCACAGAAGCATTTTTGGCGATTTGTTCACAAAGCATTTTCAGCGTTTTGTCCACAGAAATATTTTCAACATTTGGCCCGCATATTCAGTTGGAGTTCGGGGACAACGCCAGATTACGAACGCTAAGCCGTGGTTTATTACGGCATTATAGTTCAAGAGGTAGCGACAGTTGGCATGTAGTTATTCCTACAAAGCTCGTTTACTCTTAATTTGTTGTTTCAATATGGCAAATAAAGAAAATAGAAGCCTACCACATCAATGTGGTAGCCTTAATGAATAAGAATTTAGTAAACATGTAAATAATTTATGTGTAAATGCCTTATACCTATAAGCTTGAAACTTGAAGGGCGTTTGTCGACAAGTGGAAATAAAGAATGATAATAGTCTTCCACCATGGCAGCGTTGCAACCAACGTTCTACCACCCACGAAAAGTGTAAAAAATCTATTTAATTACCCTATTCTTACAAGACTATTATTTTCTCTCGAAAGAAAAGAAAGAAAAGTCTGCCGCTTGTATAATGTTGCTAACCTTCGATAGACGTAATAAAAAGTACGATTAACAGAGTGCAATTATTGTAAATTACGGAAATAATAATGAGTCTACAAAGCTGCTTTTTTTCTACAAGCACTTTAACATGATTATTTTTAGAAAAACTTGGACTACCTCCAAGATGAAGTGGCTAAGTCGTTGGTAGACGTGGCTAAAATTGTAGTACTCACGGGAGCGCAAAAATAACCGATTTAAAATAATACAGCTAAGGTATTCAATTTTTCATTTCAAAAAAAAGTACAGAAAAACTGTTTTCACTTCGGTGGAAATTGTTTAGTTTCAATACAAAGTCGGAGATTAGTTTTATAGGTACCTGCTCCATAAATACGAATCGGCTTAAACCTTTTCATAACTCCTCTCTATCCCTTACACCGCTAAATTGACAGATCCCATGCTTCGACAACAAGTGAAAAGTTTTAATGCTTATCAGAGTTGTAAGAGCATATTCGTAGAACAGCAATTTTGGAGCAATGCTCACATACAAGAAGTTATGACATCATCATCTCTTGACTGTGTCTCGAAAATTAATGAGAATAATAAATATTCTTTTCTATGGTTTTCTGAACATCCATTGCCTCAGTCGATCAATGATATGACGGTCATCTAACAAAATGTTGGAGCATTATGTACATATATCATATAAATTTTATTTTATTCGCATTTGCCTAATAAAACAGATTTCAACTAATGATTTTGTATGGATACGGAACTCGAGCATTTGGATAAAGTATGCGCTGATGCTAGTCGCGTTCGATACTTGAAAGAAAACGATGATATTTTGAGGATGAAAAAACGGCGTTAACAGTGAAGATAATGAAAAATATAATCCTAGTGATTAAGTTAAAATATTTATTTACATTAGAGTGTGGAAAGTAGGAATTTACGGCGCGACAGCTTTGCTTGTGGAACGAGCCCGAAGGGCGAATTCCTCATTAGTTGGAGCGCCGTAAAATGACTTTTTCTATTTCGCGTCGTTTACAAAGCTATAACCGCACTCAAAGCGGTGCGTTAATAGAAATTCGAGTGCCTTTATAGCGCTGGTGTACTTATATTTTTAATGTTGGTAACACTAACACTGAATGTCAGAAATCTACGTACAGTTTACCTAACCTTGATTTTTCTTGGTCGATTATTTATTAATAAATACAAGTAAACAAACAAAACGATTTAGTTTAATTATGTGACGAAAATGTACAATTATTATAAATATTAATAGTTACATTGGAGTTTTGCTGAGGATTAATGTTAACACCGGCACCAGGTAAAAGATTATGTGCTGAGAATTATTTATATTAGGAGCTGTGTGACAGTCGCTGGAAGCAGAGGAACATCCGGGCAAGTTAATATTGGTGGGCTCCGATGAAAGCATTTGAGAATGCGGAATAATGTTAAATCCGGGACCAGGTAAAAATTATGACTTGTTACGATATTTTGTTGAAAATTATTAGTAGGAGTGGTGTGACAATCGGTGGAAGCAGATGAGGAACATCCAGGCAGGTTACTATTGGTGGGCTCTGATGAACGCATTTGAGAAACTTGAAGTTTGTTTTCAAAGACGCGTCAATATAACTTTCTGCAACCGCAGAGGATTTCCATCCCCAGTGACGCTTAATTGTTAGTAAATCACTATTGTATGATACTCGTTTATAAGGCATTTTGTCGCACTTACTCCTTTAGGGAGTAGCTTCTTATAAAGCTTCTTATAAAACTCGTATCATAATATACTATTTTGTACTCGCCGCTTGGGAAATGACATTTGATATAAGTGTGTAGCCAATCAGGAAGCTATTTTTCCCGCATCAGTTCGAGAAAAATTACAAAAAACACTGGCATTCACAGACATTGAAATAATAACATCGTAATCCAAATATAATTTTTACTCTAATTACTTAATTTACATTTTTTAATGAATGGTGTTCCTAAAATTGCTAAATAGAGCCTTCTCGAGAGCCATGTAGCACATTTTTTATGTTCGATACTATATGGAACAGGTAAGAATGTAAACCAAATTAAGTGATGGAGAGTACTGGCTAACAAATTTAATAAAATGAAAGTATGTATTTCTCATGAGTCAAGTGTTTAGTTACCAAGTGTAACAGATAGACGCTGCAGTTCAGAGTTCGAAAATGCTTCTGTGGACAATCAATTTAAGTTGTTTTATGTAATCGGGGGTGAACGGTGTTGGTTGGTAGGTTACAGTTATTACAATTCTATAATAATACTTTAAAAACAAACTTTTTTGCACGTAAAATTTGTTTTAATCAATTTAAGTTGTTTTCATATAGAAATATAAAACAGCCTATAACTTCAATTGCAATGACTGCAATGTACCTATAATAAAACCATTCATAGGTGGAATAACATTAACATCAGGACATGAAGACTCATGGCGTAAAGCTTTAGTCATCTTGTGCAGCGCACCTTATGTGTTACTTAAATATCTAGTTGTAAAATGATATTATTTTGTGTAATTTAATAAAATTATTGAAACATTTTAAGTTTATTATTTTTCAATTACAAGCTAATACATTGGTTTAGGTACAATGCTACCAAATAGTGGGTCAATAAATGCTGAGGTACGTTGGCACTAACTATTTTGTAGCAGTACATAACATACAGGGTGGGGCACTATAAACACATTATTCTGTAGCATTAAAACGACAAATCTTAAGGCACACATATATTAAGATTATTCGAGTCCACATTTTAAAAATATTTTAATTGTACAGGGTGCTCCAGAGTTGGGTTATTACAAATGAAACACCCTGTATTTTTTTTTATTTTTGAATTGTACGATAAAAAATAATGTATGTTCTTCAACATCTCCCTATACCTACTTACTTTCGTTTCGGAGTTAAATCGATTTTATCTGATTTGCAGACCCTCCAAAAAATACAATAACATCAAGATAAGTAATAACAAGCAACTTTTATTTACACACCTTACTCAGAGCTTTCAACATCCTTTTTGCAACATTTACTATCACGTTATGTTACACAGGGTGTTTTTATACTACCGCATAACACAACGGCTAAAAACTTAAAATCTTGCTTAACTTAAATGGAACACCCTTCTTTTCTGTAGCCTGTTGAAAGCTGGGACTAATTACATTTCAGTCGGTATTAGGGTTACTAGCCCCTAACTCTGATAGATTCGAGATATTTTAAAATTTGCTAGTTTAACAATTTGCGATTTATTGGAATCTAAGTTAACAGTGAAATATCCGTAAAATGAACATTATCTTGCATCCATTTTTAATGTATAGACCAATTCAATTTTAAACATTTACCTTAAAACAATTTTTTTTTCAGAAAAAATAAATAGAAATGTGCTTATGACTAGTATTCCGGGCTCTATAATAGGTTCAGCGACCACACGGAGTTAACCGCAACTTAAACGAACTACTTTGAGTAAATCGATCAAAAAAATTGGATTTCGGTATTTAAACAAGTTGTTTATTTATCCTTCTTGAATTGATGTTACAGGTTCACAAAAAGATCAGGCAATAGTGTTCTTAAAGAAAAAAAACTTCTTAGATGAAACTTGGGTGAAAGGTGGCCATACCGTAAGTAAAGTATGGAAAGACACAACAATCGTCGGCCCAAGGCAGGCTTTCATCAAAGGATTAACAACGGAATTAAAGACCTTTCGGACAAAAGAAATCGTCTTATAATACTGCACATAGGATCTGAGTCTAGATTTGTTTAAAATGATTTACTATGTTTTTTAATCAAAAAAAACATAGGGTGATACATTAAAAATAACCCAACTTTGATATGGTATGTGTTCTGGAGCACCCTGTATAATTAAAAATATTTTTAAAACGTGGTCTCAAATAATCTCGATATAAGTATGCCTTAAAATGGGTCTAGGTGAATTTATCGAAAACAATTTATCGAATGACAATCAATTGATCGAATGGAATTTACACAAAAGGCAATTTATCGATTAAAAATTGAACGAATGGTAAATTTATCGGAGTAAACGCTATTCTTTTGTAAATTTTGAATCGATGTATTTGGTGATTAATGCATAAAAAGTAATTGATATGTTAACTTTGTTCCTCTATGGGTGAACATGTCGTTGAAATTATGATTTATGTTGAATTAGCCGATTGAAAGCACGACCTTTCAAGGAGGGCGGAATATTAAGTGCTTTTTAGAAATTTATAAGTATGAAATATTGTGAATAAGTGTAAATTATATTTTAAACATTGTTGTAAATTTTGTTTAATACTTTTGGTATGTTTCGCAATTTTTAAAATTGCTTTTTTCAATCTTAGTTATCGGAATAATTGCATTTTTATGTTTATGTATTTCTGCAATTAATTGCAAACATAAAAATGCAATTATTCCGATAACTAAGATTGAAAAAGCAATTTTAAAAATTGCGAAACGTTTCAAAAAGTATTAATCTATTAATTGTATTCATTTTATAACCTACAAAACATTGTTCTCATCACTAATAACATATAATTGTAAATAAGGATTTGGATTTATGTTTAGGTAGTCACCTACAGTGAGGACGTGATGGGGGCCCGCTTAGTCAAGCTACGACATGTTAGACAAAACCTTGTTTTTGCAGGTGCACTAATCTAGCTACCAAGAAGTGTCTTGTCATATGCCTTTTCGTATTGTCCCACTACATTTTTTTGTATTGGTCAATGCTTACATTGAGGGCGGTTTCTACCCTCACCATCTAATTACCTTCAACATGTTTCATAATATTTTAGTCAGTTAAGATTTAGTTGTAAAGCTAATAACTCATATCCTGAATAAAAGTACATAGTTCAGTAACGTGTGCGTTTTATTATGCTTCAAAAAGCTTAAGCATCAACACTTACTTCACATAACTTACATATAACAAAAAAAATAGAAAGTTTCTTGACTAAGATCACAAATTTATGTTTATTAATTATTTTCAAACACCTGATCGAAATAAATTGACAGATTACCAAAGCAGGGTTGCGTTCATAAATTACGCACTCGGTATACATGAGCGCCCAAAAAAATGTTCAGAATTTAGAAAATGTTTACAGTATGTAACACTTCGTGCCGTTCATAAATTATCGTGTGTGCATACTGAGTTCGCATACTTCACATCCCAGTTTTGACTTGGATAACTATTTGCACTAAATGAATTGACATCATAGAAACCTCAGACTAAAATATGAGCACAGATTATAAATACCTAGACGAGTAACGCTGTATTCGCTTTATACCGAAAAATGAAGCCGGAATACTAGAAAGAGAGCACTTAAGGACGACACTAAAATATCGCGTGACGAGTGGAAGTATGTAAGTGGAAGTGGTAGATGTACAAAATGTGTCATGCATTTTATAAGTTAACAGTGACAGTTAACATGTATTTTAGGTTAACAGTGACAGGCCGAGCATGAATTTAACCTTTTCATATGTTGAATTGAAGTAGTTTTGTTATTTTCCACGCATCACGTGACAGTGATAGTTCCGTCCTTGCACTTCTCCTTATATCATGGCGACTTCAAAACAAAGGTGCACATTACTTGTCTATAGGTACTTATATTTAGTCTGAGGTAGAAACGTTAACTTAACCTAATTCTAGAGGAAAGTTTTGGTATTCTGTAGGGTGTTATGCTACAAATGTACTACAACGCCACCACTATCATCGTTAATTATTTCATGACTCTTCGAAGATATGGTTTCCATTTGTGAAACGTTTGTTTGCCTAGTCACAGTCGTTGTGCGCACTTCAACGTTCAGAATATATGTTGATATGATTCAACGAATTAACGCGCCCACCAACACGTTTGACAGACACTACGATTTGTAGCGATGAGTCATTTCTAAAACCCGGTAAATCCGAATGTACATTTTTATCGGTTTTTTTTCCACTTTATTAAGAGGGGGGCTCGTTGGAGTAGGACCATGGATGGCAACGCTGTCGATTTTAATTCTGTATGTTTAACTCAACAAATAGTAAAAATAGACAAATAAATGTTTTCAATGGCTAAAATTTAAAAGTAGTTCACTAGAAATCAATTGTAATAATCTAATGCCCATGTACAAGCCCTCCTTAACATGTGCAAACTTATTTGTTTCAATTGACTTATTTTTGGTTTATTACAATGCGCCAGCTAGCTACTTTTTTACTTGAAATAACAGACTCATTAATGATAGAAAAGTTTTAATTATTAATAATCATGTCTTTGATTCATTCTTTTACATACGGGTTGTTGACCTTATCGGAATGTGGGTCACAAGAAATTATCTTACTGTGAACGAAGCTTATAGAAAATGTACGTTTTGCGTATGCGTGCTGGTTGTATCAAAATGGTGAGTTTAGAGAATGCTCGCAACGTATTCTTAATTTCGTGCGGCCTTAAATATTAAATTTACAAGTGAACGCACGCATAAAATAAATTTATGCAAACTTATAACTACCGTCTACCTTAGAAGACAGGTGAGTGACGTTTCATCTCCTTTCTCGTTTGATACCTCTTCATTTATTTTCCTTTGCAAGCTCAGGAAATTTTGGACACCTCCACTAAATGTTGCGATTCACTAGGTTCATGCACCGAGTTTATTGTTTCGAACACCACAGCTAAGTTTAACTTTTTTCAAATTTTTCGACGTTAATAATTTTCGTTGATTAATTTAGAATTTATTCTTTTATTTAGTTATTCTTCACGCACTAGACGTTTACTATTCGTTGTCCTTCCGGTAAGTAACATCGGAGGTTATCTTTTTATTAAATTTACAAGAAAAACGGGGACTTGCGGTCTCTATGCCTTCTAAATTGTAACTCTTTAACAGTTTTTTCGTCTGTTGTATTTAGAATATTAACCAAAGCATTCTTTGATGTTTCTTGATTTTAAAATGTTCGCCACAAATCTGCACACCACCATCGTCGGAATTTGGAATTTTTAATTAATTGTCCTTTTATCATGATTAAACGATGCTTCCAATTTTTCTAATTATTTCGACATACGACTCACAATGTCCTTAATTACTTCCTAATTGATTAATTTCCAAATTTCGTTCGCCATGAAATTTTAGGTTAGTTTTCTTCATGTTTTTTTTTAATTTAAATCTGCGCAACTTATTTCCACGTTGTTGACCCCTGGAATCTGCTCCCTGGATTTAATGATCCTTCTTTCTTATAATTAACTTGTATTTACAGAAAAATGGGTACTTTATCCCGAACTGAAGTTTTTTAAAACAAATTTTGTTTTACATAACGTCTCTGGAGGTTGTTCTTTTACTTTATCACGGACATGCATTGTTACGTACCAAAGCAAATCAAACCAACTAACGAAAAAAAATCAATTATATTCTTAAGTTACAAGCTGTCAACAAAATTGTTTGCAAGCACTCAAAACAAAAAAAATATGTACAAAATGTACCATTACTTACGATAATGCTACAAGGACAGATACAAACATAAAGGAAAGTCTATGTACAATGCTACTTATCGCACAAATCGCACCATCCAGATAGGACTTCGGATGCCACCAATCAACAATTATGCAGAGGGATCCACCAAACTACTTCTTTGGATGCCACCAATCAATAAATATGCAGCGAGATTTACCATACTACTCCTTCGGATGCCACCAGACAGATCCACCATAGGATCAAGAAATATAGCTATTTCATCTATTTTAATTTAATTTATTGTACGACGATTTTAAATACGTCGCACGAGCCATCAATTTTCGAATACGAATTGGTATTATTCGTCGTTACTATCAATTGCTAATCACCAACTCGCACGAATACACGATTTCTGGCGGAGAATAAAGGCACGCTTTCGTACGCATTCCAAAGTGCATATAGCAAATAATAAGACACAAAATTAGGACAAATTAACAGGTACAAGGACGTAACATGCATACTCTAATGGATTGTTTATGAGTAATGGAAAATGTCTACGAGGGCTATTCACTTCAATGTTACACCTGTCGCACAAATCACTGGGACATGGTAAGTTTTTACTCTTAAAGCTAATAAATTACGTTTTTATTTACAGGGTTTGATTAAAGACATGATTATTTTCCTTTCAAGATTTCATTCGTCTGGATCTTAAATTATAATTAAATTTTAACACTGAATTTCTTAAAATTCAAAATTCAAATTTTAAATCTCTCATTACTTTTAATTAGGCTTTTAGCTGTGGTCTGGAGCGCTTAATCATTGGATTATATTAGTGGTAATGTTACTCAAAAATGGCAACAAATTCGTTCTAGACTAAATAGATATAAACTTAAAAAAGCCAAACGGATGTTATCCATATAACCTCAAACAGTAAACATGGTTTGAGAAATACCAACTGCTTTCCTCGTATAAATCTGGTTTGAATAGGGCTACTTTTAGTAACTAGATGGTTTCAACACCTACTTTGATTATGAAAAATGTCACTTTACATGTCAAAATTAGAAAAAAGCCTATGTTCAAAGTTAATTTTAGTTATGAAAAATACTTCAAATCTTTATAAAAATGTTATTAATTCAAATTTAGAATTGCTATAATAAATAATGTTGATTTAGTAATTTTAAATACTATACACTTCTATCTGATATTATTAATCAAAGGGTGAATGATTGATACATCAAGAGAACAAATGTTATAAATTCTATTTTTTTATCATATCATATCACCTGGTGAACATTTAATTATCTGATAGAATACGTTTTAATTACGTAATTTCAGAATTTCATCGATACGCTAATTTTATTCCACAAAATTGGGCTAATTGAAAAAATGTTTAAAATTATATTATAAACCCTACAGAAAAAAAATCTATAGGAAAAAGCCTGTAGGAAAAATCTAAAATTTTATAACAACTAATAATAGTGTATTATGTAACAAGTTTTATAAACACCATTTTAGACATGTTATATACAGGGTGTCCCAAACAAAGTAGCCTATTAAACGTTTATGAAGAACTAATCGTATTTAAATTTTGAAAATTTGTGTTAATATATTATTTATACTGATCTTTAATTTTAAAATAGTTTCGCTTATATTGCACTTCCGGTT
Source organism: Abscondita cerata (assembly GCA_030710515.1). Taxonomy (NCBI): domain Eukaryota; kingdom Metazoa; phylum Arthropoda; class Insecta; order Coleoptera; family Lampyridae; genus Abscondita; species Abscondita cerata. The sequence goes on along the minus strand of JALBCR010002507.1, from coordinate 64,570 downwards.
GGGCTGGAAGTCGACATCAACTTCTTTATGTTAAATGGAACGATATGTTTTTTATGATATTTTTGTATTTAGGTCCTAATTTAAAACAACTTTTATTAAGGTTCGTAATATCTACTTTGTATAGTTTTTAAAATATCGTTAAATTTTTAAAAAAATATTGGTTTGTAGGATATTTTTAAAAAATTTATATTTTTGAACTTTGTTAAGATAAAAAAATTATATTTGGTTTCCTTATAACAGAAGCTTAGTTTTATTCATTACTGTGATCAAAATATGTTCAGTGTATTCAGGACGTCCACCATTGATTCTCAAATAGCAACAAGTCAATTTTTTTAAATGGAATATACTAAATATTATTTTCCGTCGACCTCATTATAAAATTGAGTTTTACGTACTCCCTGAATAATCATAAAGTAAGACTTTTTTAACTGTAATACTTTTCGTCCGCAAACACTTTTCGTCCGCAAACATCTGTCAATGTCAATTATTATTTTATGTCAAATTAAATAAAGTCGAAATAACCAGTATGAAAACCCATTTTTAAGAAAGGATTAATTTAGTGACTACATAGGATATTACAGTACTTTAGGTACATACTGAAACATTTTAGATACTGCAGAATATTGTTTGTTTACTTCCATTTATAACCTCAATTTCTCAATCCCACACAACTTTGAACAAAAACAATTTGTTGTTCAAATTACAAGTAAATGATTTTAAGTGCTTTGGAATGATATTAATAAATTGTTTATAGTTTCTACAATGTGCGAAGCATATAGAAGAGCCTGGTTGTAATCTCACAATACTCGATACATTGTTTTCAATATGTAACACTTTAACTTCTTTAAAGTTATTCATTTATAAGGTAAGACAGAATTCATACGACTTGAGATTGCTTTAGACAATTTTATTAGGTAACATTTTGATACAGAAGCGGAGTTCCGATACAAAATTTTCACGATCATAAAATACAAAACTTACAGTAGAAGTGAGTTAATTATGGGTACCTTTCTATTACTGTATTTGATTGATGTAAATAAGTAATAATGCTAATGGAAAACACAAGAACAGTAATTACTTGTGAAAAATCATTTGAATATTGATTCTGTCGCAGGAAAAAACAAAAAAAATCATATAAGCCATCAACATTACTGGGATCAAGATTTATTCGTACACAAAAACAAGGTGATTTCACAGTTTTCAATAAGCTAAAGAAGTTTATTACATTTTTGAAACATTTTCGGAGTGAATCAAAAACTACGTTTGCATACTTTCTTACGGTCAGGCAATATTTTTATTGAATATAAAATGATTATAAGTCTGACCACAGGTACAAACTCAGTCTTATAACTATTATATGTCCAATTAGTAAGAATCGACTTTAATGTGTTTAATAGGAGAAACTTCATTACATCTTTGATCATAAACAATTAAAGAAATGCATTAATTTTGAGGGTAGGCTTCCAACTATAACTACATTTTTAAATATACTTCAAAATAACACTACCTAAATGTAATTTTTATTATTTTAATAAATTATAAAAAAGTACATGTTTTACCTATTACCTATCATAATCAAGTGCTCTTATAAAAATTATGTGATTGTTGTAAACAAATGCTTTATCGGTACAATATTCGAACGCGGAAAGCTTTTATTTCCTTTAATAAATTTTGACACAAATGTTACAATACTGAACGGTGAAGTGAACATTAGGTACAGTAAAATCAGAACAAACGTAAAATTTTTGTTTAAAATTACTAAACATTTTGTTTTCAGTAAACGGTAATCAATAGAAAATTAATTAATTTAAGGTCAACGGAAAAAATTAATATGTACCTCGGAAAAAAGTGCTTTTTAATAACCTCGCCTGTTTGCTTGCCTCGGCTAACGCCTCGGCCAGCAAATTCAGTCTCGTACATAAAAGTGCACTTTTTTTGTCCTTGCAACATAAATAACTATTAACAGGTTGATTCAGAAATTTTTTTGTGATCGATTGATATAAGCATTACCTGTACTTATATCATACGGTTTACAAATTATTACTTATTTTTATAAAATTTATATTTAATTTGATAATATCTAGCTAACAATGGAAAAAAACAATGCATTATTGGTAACATGTAATATTGTAGAATAATAAAACTGATCTTCCTCTTCAAACATATTTGACTTGTTGGTACCAAATAGACGAAGCTCCGGCTCATAGTACACATGCTGTAACTCAAGAAATAACCAATATATGTTTGGTAAGGTGGATGGGTTGTTACGGCCTTTTACGTTGGCCTCCAAGATTACCAGATCTGAATCCTTGCGATTTTTACTTTTGGGGTAAATTAAAAGATATTGTTTACGCAACTCACGTAAGTAATTGTGAAGAACTGGTAGGTCGAATAAATTCGGCAGTTAGAAGAATTAATATAAGTGAAATTTGAAGAACTACTACACAAGAGTGCTACGAAGACTTCGTCTTTGTTTGAGAAAAATGGACGTCATTTTAAGCAATTTAATAACTAAGTTTTTGTAGATATTAACTAATTAAAAATTTATTTTATTATTTGTTTATTTATTTATTGGTATGGTATTTGTAACCTACATTGCTCCTACCGTTAAACATTTTTAATCTTTGTCTTGCACCGCTACCTAGATTTTGACTTACTACAAATAAATATCTTGCTACCAATGTATACTTATATTTTTCCATAGTTAGCTAGATATTACCACATTAAAAATAATTTTTACAAAAATACGTAATAACTTCTAAACCGTATGAAATGAGTACAGGTAATGCTTATATCAATCGATCACAAAAAAATTCTGAATCAACCTGTTAAATAATATTTAGTATGTTCCATTTAAAAAATCGACTTTTCAAAAACTATGCGAAGTAGATATTACAAACCTTAATGAAAGTTGTTTTAAATTAGGAGCTAAATACAAAAATATCATAAAAAACATATCATTCTATTTAACATAAAGAAGTTGATGTCGACTTCGGAACAACCGAAAGTGCAATATAAGCAAAACTATTTTACAATTAAAGATCAGTATGAATAATATATTATCATAAATTTTCGAAATTTAAATACGATTAGTTCTCCATAAACGTCTAATAGGCCACTTTGTTTGGGACACCCTGTATATAGGATGAGCGAAGCGTACAAACTTTCCCCAGTCAACAGAGCAAATAATAAGCAAATTTTTCGCAAAAAATAATAGTAGGATACGGCCTGCGCCATGTAATTGTAAATTGTATAAAGTATAATACCTTATATTCATGTTTTATACGGAAAATGAATTGTCATTATATTGTTAATTAACATTTAAATGCCAAGAAACGTGTTTTTTCTCAACTTTTTTTCCTGAAGGAAAAGTAATGAACCAATGTTGATGGTGTAAAAAGAAAAGTTTTTGGGAATTAAAAAACAAATAAAATCAGTACCAATTCGACTCGATCAGGTAATAATTTTCCGAGAAAAATCGGAAAAAGTAAAATTGGGTTTTTCTTTTAAAATTCGTAGATCCGTCATTTCTTGAGATGTAGCATAAATCTTTCAGGAAATTGGAAGTAATGATACTTGCTTAGTGTGTGCAAAACCCTGCGATTGTCGGGCAATTGGTTTATGCAAAATTGCGACTTAAATTTTTTAAAGCAATATATTCAATCGAGGCTGAATGCTCGTGTGGTCGTTCGATTGTCAGAAATAAAAAAAAATTGTGAAGTTGAAATAGAAAGGAACAAAACGTATATTCTCATTTTTCGATAAAATGATATTTAATACGCGAAAAATGCATGCGAGTGGGAGTACCCCTCCGCTAGCGCCGTTTGAGGGGACTGCGATTTATATAATCGAAATGCCTGACAACTTTAATTGCAATAAACAACAAACATTGTAGAAATCCTCATATTGTGTTTGCCAAAAACATAAGAGAGGTGTTTTTCATTGTACTTAATTTGATTGTCATGTAATACACTGATAATTTGTTCGTTAGGTTTAGGGTGGTCACTGGAAATACAACATATGAATGTGTGGTGTTGAAACAGATGTAGAATATAAGTTTCCATTAAATCATCCATTTATTAGTAGAATTCGCAACTTGGAATGCATGTGTGTTAATTGCGTAATGAATACAGTATCAAAACAATGTTATCACATAGACGGAAATTAATTCCTATATGAAGCTTTGATAAAACATTAAAATATATATAGGATTTAAGCCAACCAATTACTTTTCTTACTAAACAATCTCTTTAAATCGATTATACGCATAACTTTGTATTCAACTACCTGTATTAAGTGTTCTGTAAGTCCAGGCATCTTTCTGACCATAAGTATCAAAACCAATGGAAATACAATATATCAGAATACGTCATGTTCAAAAATTATAAACAAACAACTTTGTTGAAATAATGTAAATTATGTAGTTAGTTTGCAAACATTGACAATTTGATTTGACAAACCAATTCTAAAAACCAGAAAAAAAAATAAAAAGCGTGCTATAATGTTAACGCTACGCTTCATTATAGTACGCTTTTGCGTATCGTAATAGAAATGTTACAGACGTAAATTATAAAATAGTAACCAACAGAAAAACACCAAAAACTGCACCAACTGCAGTTGGTGTTCCTTTCCTGATATAAAATAGTGTATTATGATACGAGTTTTATAAGAAGCATTTTTGCGCACGCAGTGCCTTGTAAACGAGTATCATACAATATTTTTTATAATTTGCGCCTCGTTTATAAAATAAAGAAAATATATTTTTGAAATAAAAATTCATGTCGATATTTTTAATTTTGAGGTTGGCAATACAAAGTGTCAGGTTATGAACTTTGAATGTTTTATACAGTATTTAAAATTCCATCAGAAATTAACGATATTACATTCAAACACCTAATACTGTAGGCATTTCTTATAATTGGGTTGCCATAAGTTCTTCCAAGTCAAATAAGGGCACCCCACCCTTACAAGGTTGTTTTCCTTGGAATTTGACTCACCGGGCTTCCGTGTAGTTTCTACTATTTTATATTAGAATACAAAGTAAAATCAACAAATATGAACATTAACTTTTTATAAAATGCCAAAACAAAAATGCAAACATAATAAAAACAACATTAAACATCAATTTAAATATTGTAAATTAATTTTTATCTGGTTTCTGCTATGTATGGCGGTCCAGAAATCTTGCCAGGCATGCACAACAAAAAATTTCTTAAACTTAAATTTTTGACATCCTGAGAGTCTAATGTGACATTTTAACTTGAGGCTTAAAATCGGCGAGAATCCCAATTAATTGAAATTCATGGCAACTCTAATCGCAGTAAACAAGAAACGTGGTTGTTGCAAAAGAAATCCTCATATTGTGTTTACTAAATTATAAGAAAGGAGTTGGCAACTTTCCATTGTACTTAATTTGATTACGATTTCTATGATTTCAGAATTCAGTAAAAACATATAGCAGTTCGTTCGTAGGTAGTACACTCATGAAATTTAAAACTTGGACACCACAATTTCTGTAAACAAAAGTTTGCACATTGTGAAGCGGGCTTAAGGGTATCATTTACAATTCTAACAGCAGGTAGTCTCAGCAGGGGTTATCTTATAGAAGGACTGTAGAATGAATCATTACACTAAGCACGTTTTAGAAAATAGGTAATTTACGTTGCTTACTTAATTTTTTCTTTAAAGAATATATTTGAAGGTATCGCTAATTAAACACCATAGCTCGATTAATTATCGAATCAAAATTTTGTTTAGGAAATGTTTACAAAATAAAATTAGAAATAATTTTGATTTAAAAACGTCTACAAGCAATAACTTTTAAATTAAATCAAAAAACTAAACATGGTTATTTGGGTTGACTGATTATTACTTATTTTTAAATAAATCTAACCTACTAATTATTGTAAGTTATTAAAAAAAATCATTAAACTCTCTATTCATAATATTTTTCTGTAGTTAATATAAAAAGTGAAAATAAAAACTAAGGCAATTCTTATTGTCAACGTATATATTTAGTTTTTGACAAGAATTTATTACATAATTATAATTAAGATACCAAGTTATAGTTTAAAATTAAATGAAAACTTTTTTTTAAATAAAGGTATTACTATATAAATAAATATAAGAAATCAATAATGGGTGTGACCTCCATTATTATTGATACATTCTTGGAGGCGTCTGCTCATTGACGCTATCAAGGTATCAATGGCTGCAATTAGTGCATTACGGTTTACTGGTATAAAATTTGGCCCTTGTTGTCTTCGGATAACAGCAAGTATTCGAGCCCAAACATTTTCGATAATGTTAAAATCTGGGCTTTTTGCTGGCCAGGGTAACAGCTCCAAGTTATTTGCTTGTATCCAGTTGCGCACAACCTGCAAAGTATAGGGTCATCATATCCCGATAGTTAATTATCGAATGTTCCAAGAAAATATGTGTAAATAGTAAATGGAATCTACTAACGTAACGTTAAGTCGTTAATTATAGTTACATAACTCTCCTCTCATAAGATATAGTTCATATTAATATGCTTATTGTAAAGCTTCGTACACACCTGAACAACAAACCGAGGAACAAACAGAACAACGAACCGAACGGCAATCGGAACATTAATTTGGACGGTGCTACGTACGAATTTTAGAACAGATTCGCAAGAAAAAAATGATGTCCCTATTAGCATCATTTGGGCGGGAAATTTCCAAAATAAAAAAAAGCGAAGTAAATTATAATTTTTACTCTTCTTTGTGCGTAAAAATTTGGTTGGCACTATCTTCTTGTTTTCCGCAATTTTCTCTTCTCAATAATAAATATATATGAACTGAAAACTACTGAAAATAATTATGGGAACAGCACAAACGTTCCGTTTGTTGTTCGGATTGTGGAAATCATAAAAGATCGTTTGTCGTTCTGTTTGACTTTCGGTTCGTTGTTATGTTTGTTGCTCGGTTTGTTGTTCAGGTGTGTACGAAGCTTTACAACTTAAGCAACAATTTTTTGGCGAATAAAGATTAGTTTGTGATGTAATATTAGAAACACAAATTTATATCATATCAAATTTATGACAACTTAAAACCAAGAACGTGTATGTTATTGCTAAGAAATTATTAAGGAAAAAGCGCAATTGCAGTGTAAATATTTATAATTAGATATTTTCGAAAGTTTATAAGTCCTCTATTGTAATCTTAATACTTAAAAGAAAATCCTGTCCATTAGCATTATAAGGAAATGGCTTTTACTTTATGAATAAGTTTCAATAACAATAGAATATCCTTGCTTGTTTAATTTACTTCCTTTGAGTCATATTGCTCTAAGGGTTGTTACATTGGTCATTAGAAGTATGTAATAAATAAACAATTACCTACTGTTTGAGAAGGGGTAGTGTGAACCAATAAATAAAGTAAGAAATGTAAATTCCATTTTAGTTTAAAATTTCAAGTGTTGTGACCACCTCATCTCGGTGCTGATTTGAAAGCGCGGATTGTTTCGGAATTAGCGGCGGGCCGTAGCGTGCGTGAAATTTCACGTATGTTAGATATACCAAAAGCACCGTAGGGCATTACCGAGTAAAATGGAATCTTGAACACACTTTGGAAAGAGCCATCGGAAGTGGTAGACCTAAAGTATCTACACGTGCTCAAGATCTCGAGTTGTTTCATTACGTAACAGAACAACCATTTGCTACATACTCAGGGCTATAGCAGATACACTTTTCCCGGATGCCGTATAACTGCACAAAAGATTAAAGGAGATGGGAATAAAGAAGTATAATGCTGCTGCGAAAGAAGTTCTCAGTGACGAAAATATGAGACGTCGTCTGGAATTTGCAAGGCGATATGTGAACGAACCTTTGGAATTTTGGAATCGAGTGATTTTAGCGACGAAAAAACGTTCAATAGCCGCAACGATGGACCACTAAAAGTTTTTAGAATGGAAGGAACTCGTTACGAAAATAATCACATATGTCCTAAAAAACGAAGTGGTTATTTTTCTGTGAATGTGTGGGGTTGGGTTAGCGCGCGGGGTCCAGGAGTTTGTTGGGCTATCGATGGACGTCTTGATTCTGCTGCGTATTTAGATATTTTGGAAACTATTATGAAACCTTCAGTCGAAGTGTTTTATCCAGACGAAGATTATATTTTCCAACAAGTAAGTATTCTTATTTCACTATACTTTCTCCAAAAATAGTTCGGGATCTGTTGAATTAACATTTTCATAATGTATTTTTGTTGTTAAAGGACAACGCCCCTATTCATACTTCGCGGGTTGTGCGCAATTGGATACGAGAAAATAACTTGGAGCTGTTACCCTGGCCAGCAAAAGCCCAGATTTTAACATTATCGAAAATGTTTGGGCTCGAATACTTGCTGTTATCCGAAGACAACAAGGGCCAAATTTTATACCAGTAAACCGTAATGCACTAATTGCAGCCATTGATACCGCATGGGAAACGATTAATATTAATTATATTGATACCTTGATAGCGTCAATGAGCAGACGCCTCCAAGAATGTATCAATAATAATGGAGGTCACACCCATTATTGATTTCTTATATTTATTTATATAGTAATACCTTTATTTAAAAAAAAAGTTTTCATTTAATTTTAAACTATAACTTGGTATCTTAATTATAATTATGTAATAAATTCTTGTCAAAAACTAAATATATACGTTGACAATAAGAATTGCCTTAGTTTTATTTTCACTTTTATATTAACTACAGAAAAAATGAAACGTCATAAAATATACATTTTGTAAGGACTAAATATTATGAATAGAGAGTTTAATGATTTTTTTAATAACTTACAATAATTAGTAGGTTAGATTTATTTAAAAATAAGTAATAATCAGTCAACCCAAATAACCATGTTTAGTTTTTGATTTAATTTAAAAGTTATTGCTTGTAGACGTTTTTAAATCAAAATTATTTCTAATTTTATTTTGTAAACATTTCCTAAACAAAATTTTGATTCGATAATTAATCGAGCTATGGTGTTTAATTAGCGATACCTTCAAATATATTCTTTAAAGAAAAATTAAGTAAGCAACGTAAATTACCTATTTTCTAAAACGTGCTTAGTGTAATGATTCATTCTACAGTCCTTCTATAAGATAACCCCTGCTGAGACTACCTGCTGTTAGAATTGTAAATGATACCATTAAGCCCGCTTCACAATGTGCAAACTTTTGTTTACAGAAATTGTGGTGTCCAAGTTTTAAATTTCATGAGTGTACGTTGTAATACATCGATAATTTGTTCGTTTGGTTTACGGTGATCAATGGAAATACAACATATGAATATATGGTGTTGAAACAGACTTGGATATAAGTTCCATTCATCAGCAGCAGAATTGTAACTTAGAATGCATGTGTGTTTTTTTGTGTAATGTGATACAGTATCAGAACAATGTTATCACATAGACCAAAATGGTTTCCTATAAAAAGCATTGATAAAATATCAAAATATAATTAAAATTTAATACGTCATGTTGAATAATTACAACAAACAACTTTGTTCAAATAATGTAAATTATGTGGTTAGTTTGCAAATATTGACAATTTCATTTGACCAATTCTACCAACCAGACAAAAATTGGGTGCTATCATGTTAACGCTATGGCTCATTAAGAATGCTTTTGGGTATCGGAATAGAAATGTTATAGACGCAAATTATAAAAAAATTATTGAAAATATCAAATGACTTCACATTTTCTCGATTTGGTAAATGTTGAAATAGCAACAGAAGTACAAAAATAATTCCCAAAATACTGTAAACACCCAGGCTTGGCACATATTCTAAAAGACTGGGCCTTTAATTTTAATGTGAAAATGGTAGTGATAGTTTTCCTGAAAAGAAAACTGAATTAACTCTAATAACTGCTCCGACAGCGTTCAAGGTCGAATGGCTCGAAATTATTTGTTTTGGTGAGGTTGGTAACACGAAACAAAAAAAATGTTAATATTAAAGATGAACGCCAGTATTTTTATTTTGCTAAGAGTTATTGAATATTATTTTGCTAAGAGTTGATTGAATATTATTTTGCTGTGTGTATAAAAAAATACAAAAAAGAACGTTAGGTGTTGTTAAATTGTTTGGTGTGGTATGCGATTGTTAAAATATGATAACAATTTAAATAATTGGCTCAGCTACGATCGTTGCTTTTACCCCTTACCGTAAGTTAGATAACAGTAAGTATTGTTATAATTATCTTCGGGCTAATGACCTCGCAAATCGCAATGTAAATTAAAATAAATTAAAAATATAACCTCGTAGATAGAAATTAGTCGAGAGGGAATCCTCTGACGTTGAAACAAGAATCTGTTGCGTAACGGTACCTGCCAATGGGTTAGGGATGGCAACAAAAGTACGACTTGCCTCCAATTTTGTTTGGTTTGCTTTAATTTCTTTAGGACCGAAGGTACGGACTCCTAATTCAGTGACAGCCAACGTAACTAATCCTGATTTTAATTTCAGAAAATGGACCGGAACACAAGTTAATCCTATAGTTAAAATGAAAGCCTAAAAGAAGTAATGAGTGGTCGGCCACTTCTGTGTATTAACACATACCTGAGATGGAGTGCAGCTTAGTAATAATATTTATTCTATACGGAACAATATTGTTTCCAATTTACATGTAGAAATTATAATAATATTACATTTTGAGTAATATTGTTAGTTCATGCTCAAACGTTCCATAATTAATATTGAAAAACTCTACCCTACTATACACATTGTTGACATATATGCTGATTCTTGTAGGCCCATTTTCAGCATAGTTTGTTTTAAAAGTACTATTGTATAGTACTATTTTATTTCTTACCGAATGGATAGGTACACTCATGAAATTTAAAACTTGGACACCACAATTTCTGTAAACAAAAGTTTGCACATTGTGAAGCGGGCTTAAGAGTATCATTTACAATTCTAACAGCAGGTAGTCTCAGCCGGGGTTATCTTATAGAAGGACTGTAGAATGAATCATTACACTAAGCACGTTTTAGAAAATAGGTAATTTACGTTGCTTACTTAATTTTTTCTTTAAAGAATATATTTGAAGGTATCGCTAATTAAACACCATAGCTCGATTAATTATCGAATCAAAATTTTGTTTAGGAAATGTTTACAAAATAAAATTAGAAATAATTTTGATTTAAAAACGTCTACAAGCAATAACTTTTAAATTAAATCAAAAACTAAACATGGTTATTTGGGTTGACTGATTATTACTTATTTTTAAATAAATCTAACCTACTAATTATTGTAAGTTATTAAAAAAAATCATTAAACTCTCTATTCATAATATTTAGTCCTTACAAAATGTATATTTTATGACGTTTCATTTTTTTCTGTAGTTAATATAAAAGTGAAAATAAAAACTAAGGCAATTCTTATTGTCAACGTATATATTTAGTTTTTTGACAAGAATTTATTACATAATTATAATTAAGATACCAAGTTATAGTTTAAAATTAAATGAAAACTTTTTTTTTTTAAATAAAGGTATTATCAAGGTATCAATATAATTAATATTAATCGTTTCCCATGCGGCATCAATGGCTGCAATTAGTGCATTACGGTTTACTGGTATAAAATTTGGCCCTTGTTGTCTTTGGATAACAGCAAGTATTTGAGCCCAAACATTTTCGATAATGTTAAAATCTGGGCTTTTGCTGGCCAGGGTAACAGCTCCAAGTTATTTTCTCGTATCCAATTGCGCACAACCCGCGAAGTATGAATAGGGGCGTTGTCCTTTAACAACAAAAATACATTATAAAATGTTAATTCAACAGATCCCGAACTATTTTTGGAGAAAGTATAGTGAAATAAGAATACTTACTTGTTGGAAAATATAATCTTCGTCTGGATAAAACACTTCGACTGAAGGTTTCATAATAGTTTCCAAAATATCTAAATACGCAGCAGAATCAAGACGTCCATCGATAGCCCAACAAACTCCTGGACCCCGCGCGGTAACCCAACCCCACACATTCACAGAAAAATAACCACTTCGTTTTTTAGGACATATGTGATTATTTTCGTAACGAGTTCCTTCCATTCTAAAAACTTTTAGTGGTCCATCGTTGCGGCTATTGAACGTTTTTTCGTCGCTAAAAATCACTGATTCCAAAATTCCAAAGGTTCGTTCACATATCGCCTTGCAAATTCCAGACGACGTCTCATATTTTCGTCACTGAGAACTTCTTTCGCAGCAGCATTATACTTTTTATTCCCATCTCCTTTAATCTTTTTGTGCAGTTATACGGCATCCGGGAAAATGTGTATCTGCTATAGCCCTGAGTATGTAGCAAATGGTTGTTCTGTTACGTAATGAAACAACTCGAGATCTTGAGCACGTGTAGATACTTTAGGTCTACCACTTCCGATGGCTCTTTCCAAAGTGTGTTCAAGATTCCATTTTACTCGGTAATGCCCTACGGTGCTTTTTGGTATATCTAACATACGTGAAAATTCACGAATAGCCCGCCGCTAATTCCGAAACAATCCGCGCTTTCAAATCAGCACCGAGATGAGGTGGCATTTTCACAACACTTGAAATTTTAAACTAAAATGGAATTTACATTTCTTACTTTATTTATTGGTTCACACTACCCCTTCTCAAACAGTAGGTAATTGTTTATTTATTACATACTTCTAATGACCAATGTAACAACCCTTAGAGCAATATGACTCAAAGGAAGTAAATTAAACAAGCAAGGATATTCTATTGTTATTGAAACTTATTCATAAAGTAAAAGCCATTTCCTTATAATGCTAATGGACAGGATTTTCTTTTAAGTATTAAGATTACAATAGAGGACTTATAAACTTTCGAAAATATCTAATCTGTTTTTCTTTTTTTTTATTATTTTTGTTGTTTTGTTTTGTTCTTGGTTTTGTTGTTATTTTTTGATATGATATAAATTTGTGTTTTTAATATTATATTTTTAACTAAACTTTATTCGCCAAAAATTGTTGCTTAAGTTGTAAAGCTTCGTACACACCTGAACAACAAACCGAGCAACAAACATAACAACGAACCGAAAGTCAAACAGAACGACAAACGATCTTTTATGATTTCCACAATCCGAACAACAAACGGAACGTTTGTGCTGTTCCCATAATTATTTTCAGTAGTTTTCAGTTCATATATATTTATTATTGAGAAGAGAAAATTGCGGAAAACAAGAAGATAGTGCCAACCAAATTTTTACGCACAAAGAAGAGTAAAAATTATAATTTACTTCGCTTTTTTTTTTATTTTGAAATTTCCCGCCCAAATGATGCTAATAGGGACATCATTTTTTCTTGCATTCTTAAACACTGATTAATTTAAAACATTTTTCTTCTGTCAACTCCATAATATTACCTAAAACACAACAAACCCACAAAAGGGAGGACAAAATAAATAATTTAATTCTCCCGCATAAGTTTGTTCGCCGTTTTGTTTAGATTCGTCCAAACCTGCAAACGCATTCGCGCGCATTTTCTTTGATGTCGGAGAAAAACCGACAAGTTGCGGGAACGCCGCAAACCGTTCGTGGAACAATCAGGACTTGCGAATCTGTTCTAAAATTCGTACGTAGCACCGTCCAAATTAATGTTCCGATTGCCGTTCGGTTCGTTGTTCTGTTTGTTCCTCGGTTTGTTGTTCAGGTGTGTACGAAGCTTTACAATAAGCATATTAATATGAACTATATCTTATGAAAGGAGAGTTATGTAACTATAATTAACGACTTAACGTTACGTTAGTAGATTCCATTTACTATTTACACATATTTTCTTGGAACATTCGATAATTAACTATCGGGATATGATGACCCTATACTTCGCAGGTTGTGCGCAACTGGATACAAGCAAATAACTTGGAGCTGTTACCCTGGCCAGCAAAAAGCCCAGATTTTAACATTAAAAAAAAAGAAAGGAAAAGAAAACTTGCTGTTATCCGAAGACAACAAGGGCCAAATTTTATACCAGTAAACCGTAATGCACTAATTGCAGCCATTGATACCGCATGGGAAACGATTAATATTAATTATATTGATACCTTGATAGCGTCAATGAGCAGACGCCTCCAAGAATGTATCAATAATAATGGAGGTCACACCCATTATTGATTTCTTATATTTATTTATATAGTAATACCTTTATTTAAAAAAAGTTTTCATTTAATTTTAAACTATAACTTGGTATCTTAATTATAATTATGTAATAAATTCTTGTCAAAAACTAAATATATACGTTGACAATAAGAATTGCCTTAGTTTTTATTTTCACTTTTTATATTAACTACAGAAAAAATGAAACGTCATAAAATATACATTTTGTAAGGACTAAATATTATGAATAGAGAGTTTAATGATTTTTTTTAATAACTTACAATAATTAGTAGGTTAGATTTATTTAAAATAAGTAATAATCAGTCAACCCAAATAACCATGTTTAGTTTTTGATTTAATTTAAAAGTTATTGCTTGTAGACGTTTTTTAAATCAAAATTATTTCTAATTTTATTTTGTAAACATTTCCTAAACAAAATTTTGATTCGATAATTAATCGAGCTATGGTGTTTAATTAGCGATACCTTCAAATATATTCTTTAAAGAAAAATTAAGTAAGCAACGTAAATTACCTATTTTCTAAAACGTGCTTAGTGTAATGATTCATTCTACAGTCCTTCTATAAGATAACCCCTGCTGAGACTACCTGCTGTTAGAATTGTAAATGATACCCTTAAACCTGCTTCACAATGTGCAAACTTTTGTTTACAGAAATTGTGGTGTCCAAGTTTTAAATTTCATGTACATAAAAAGAAAACATATACAAAATATTTGGACAGTCACACAAACCGTTTACAATTTTATAAAATAAGGAAATATCCTGGTATTCACGAGGGGTGCTGAGTAATGTAAAACCAAAGTATTTGAGTAGTAATTTATAGTCACTAAGCTTTAAAGTTAATTTTAAATTTACAAAATTTAACAAAACCGCCTTTGCAAGTTCTGTATGCGTCTTTTATTTGTCATAATTAGGGGCCATACAAAAGTAGCATATTCAATTATTGATCTAGCTTATGTATTGTAGAAGTTTTTTAATGTGCTAAGATTTGAGAACTCCGCACATTGTCTCAATACAAATCCCAACATTTTATTTGCTTTGCTAGCAGTATTTTCAGTATGCTTGTTGAAATTAAAATTACTACAAAACAAAAACAGGTCATTCATTTGATCAACAGATACAAGTTGAACATTATTTATAAAATAACAAGGAAGATCATTTCTGCCCTACAAGAAAAACGTATTACTTTACATTATGATACATTTAACTCAAGATCATCATCAATTAAAAAAGTTATCAAGGTCTTTTTGTAAATTATAAGTATCTAGGGATCATTCATACCGTTGTATAGTTTCAGATCATCGGCAAAAAAGTAAGAAACTAGAAGAATTAATGCTTAGATTAACATTGATAATAAAAATTAGACAGAGCAATGGACCTAGATGTGACCCTTGAGGAACACCAGAAGTGACATTAATAACTCTAGATTTGCATTGTAATGTTTAGTGAAGTTTTCATTAAAATACTATTTTCCATAAATTGACACATAAAACAAGTGATTCTTATGTACGTGAATACTGAATTGTAATTGATTCAACATATAAACATTAAACACTTTCAGTTGAAAGTTGTGGAGAGAAATAGCATCGTGGCTTGGACCAGGAAATATATGCTAATCATGAGAAGTGGGGGCAAAGGGGTCGGAATCAAATTTGAATAATAATACGATTAGACATAAGAAAAAAAATAGGAAGTGATATTAAAAGTTTTAAAATTTGGTGCCAAAATATTTTGTTTATGAGAGAGATTCCTAAATATATAAATATAAATAATAAGAGATGCAATAAATGCCATAAATCTTACGAGAACAATTGGAAAAAAGGAAATGCAGTTCCAAAGCTTTAACTAAAGAAGAAATATTTGCAATAACCAGAAAATGGAACGAATGACTGTAAAAAAAATTCTATCATGTACCTGAATTTGAATTGGCCTGGAGAGGCGGTGAAGCTGCATATTACAAAGTATTTCACTTTAAAAAAGAAACGTTTAACAATAGGGCAACTACTGGGAGGTTCTTTTCACAAAGACATGTCAAGGAGGTGGGAAAAAATTAAATACAATCCCTGGCATCAAATAAATAATGATATTTGTCCGGTTCGATTATTGATGAGGCTTTTGTTTAAAAGAGGAGAGAATATCAAAAATGACCGATTTTTTTTAACACCAAACCTATTCTCGAAGAAACAGAATTCAAAAGGTTGGTACAAAGATATGCCGATTGGAGTTAATGAAATTGCAAAATGGATCAAATAATCAGCGGAAGAAATAGAACTGGACATAAAAGAGCAAAAAATTGCCAATCATTCCAATCGCGCAGCGGCAGTAACCGAGTCATCGAAAAATAGAGTCGGTAACCAGGAACTCATGAAAATTACAGGTCATGCGAGTTCCAGTTCGATTAAGAGCTACCTTGATTTAGACCCTAGATTCCCAAAGTGGTCCAGATGGACCCCAAGGGGTCCACGGGAGCCCGATAGGGTCTACGCTTGCGTGGAAAAAAATGGGGGTCCACAACTCGTTAACGGGGTCTATAAAAATGTATTAGGTGACCCGACTTGACTTCTCCTATGAATAAGGGAGACAATAATATATATAGGCAGACAATATTATAAGAAGCTTGACTTCTCCTATGAATATAGGAAGACAATATTATAAGAAGCTCAGCAATTGTTTTTGTAAGAACTTGCATATTCCATATTCAGAAAGAGCGTGTCAAGACTCGCCGATGCCGCGCCGCCCGCCCGCCTAGTTAAAGTCGTGTCTGAACTTGCATGAACTTGTTGGATTTTTCTTTAATATAAATACGAATGCGAATGATAAACATTACTCAGTTGTTTCCGGAATTTCAAAAAGAAAGTGTACCTATATAAGTGTTCACCAGTGACGGAAGTAGTTTTCAGACTTTTAAAATTAAAGTGAATTGATATTATTGTTTGCCAGTGTTGGAAAAGTAAGTACCTACCTATCTATTTGTTAGCAACTTGTATCTTAAAAGCCACTTCTATTATGTTTGTTAAATCATTTTAAGATTACTTAACAAACTTTTTTTCATATTTACAGGTAAGTAATTGATACGAAACATGGCTGAATCTAAGAAGAAGTGTCGACAGTACAGTGTTGAATATTTGAAATTTGGTTTTCTTCCATCAAATACAGACAAGCGATTGCCCATGTGTCTTTTATGCAACAAAGTCTTGAGCAATGACTCTATGAAACCATCGAAGCTGGAAGATCATCTAAGAAGGTGTCATCCTGACAAAATAGGTAAGGATTTGAAATATTTCCAAACATTGAAGGAAAAGTATGAAAAGAGACCCACCGTGCATAGTATGTTCGCTTCAACGTCTGAAAGCAACGACGATGGCTTGCGGGCATCTTACAATATCTCATTACTTATAGCAAAATCTGGGAAACCGCATACCATTGGAGAGGAGTTAATTTTGCCTGCTGTTGAAGAGGTCTTAAAACTGTCCTGCACAAATCTTCATTTGACATACTTAAAAGAATTCCTTTGAGTAACAACACTGTACAAAGACGTATTGATGAAATGAGCTCTGATGTTGAAAGTTTCTTGTGTAATTATCTGCAAACAACTCATTTTTCTATTCAACTGGACGAGTCAACTTTACCTGGCAATGAAGCATTATTATTGGCATATGTTCGATTTATCAAAGGCGAACAAATGTTTGAAGAGTTACTATTCGCGAAAACTTTGAAGACTGACACTAAAGGTGAATCAATTTTTAATGTTCTGAATGATTTTTTACGGAAAATCAATTGCATTCACAAACATTATTTCGGTGGCAACAGATGGAGCTCTTGCCATGGTCGGGCGATATCGTGGGTTTATAAGTCATCTTAAAAGGATTATACCAGAGGTAATTGCAATTCACTGTGTCATCCACCGACAACATCTAGTAGCGAAAAAATTGAGTGATAGATTGCACCAAGCGCTTCAATTTGTGATTAATGCAGTTAACAAAATAAGAAGCAATGCATTAAATACGCGCTTATTTGCACAGTTGTGCGAAGAAAATGATCAGGACTTCCAACGATTGCTGCTACATACCGAAGTACGCTGGTTGTCGAAAGGTGCATGTCTATCAAGATTCTATTTGCTTTTCGACTCTGTTTTAGAGTTTCTGAACACTAAAGATCCTGTTTTAAAAGAAAACCTCATGAATTTCAAAGCAGACATTGCGTATTTGACAGATTTGTTCAAAAATTCAATGACCTCAACCTACAGTTACAAGGGGACAGCCTCAATTTGATAAAAACAAAGAGTGAAATTTCAGCTTTTCTTGGTAAACTGAAACTTATGAAGCAAAATATTGGTCGACGTGAATTTTCCCAGTTTCCAAATTTATCGCAGGTAGAATGCCTCGACGAAGATATTCAGACGTATGTTCAACATTTGATTGCCCTGTATGATGATTTTAAAATCAGATTTGAAGACATTCTGTCGATGGATATACCACCATGGATAATAAATCCATATGATGAAACTGAAGTGGAAAATGTGGTACTGCAAGAAGAGCTACTCGAGCTTAGCACTAATGAGGAGCTCAAAGTAGCATTCAAAAGAGGGTATCAATCATTTTGGCTGCAGGCACAAATACCTGAAAAATATCCAGGACTGTGGGGAATTGTGCAAAATTTCTCATAGCGTTTCCTTCGTCATATCTTGTCGAACGCAGTTTTAGTGCCGTAACAAACTTGTTGACAAAAAACGGAGCAGATTAAATATTACAGAGCGAGGAGATTTACGGTTATACTTAACTAAACTCAAGCCAAATATTGATAATTTGCTGTCAATTCACCAAGTACATCCCTCCCATTAAAATTATAACTTTTATCTCAGATTACAATGGTAATCTGAGATAAAAGTTAACTATCAAAACTAATAATGATTATTATTTTAAAAACAGTCGCAATATAATCAAAACTTTGATTCTACTAAGACTGTTATAACAACATAATTAAAAGTGTAGTAATTTTTGTGTTTGAATAAATAGCTACAAAACAAGAAAATATTTATTTTTTTTTTACCACTCCGAAGTGGGAGATTATTGGTTTCTTGTACTGTGAGTCAATCTTAGAATACAAAAAGTAAAGTAGGAATCCAACTGTTGGATGAAGACGCTTTTAGACTGGCTTTGAAACTTAGCTTGAATGACAATACTCACAGCATAATCAAAGCAATATAAATTCTCACCTTTTTTTCGAAAACTTTCAACTCATAGTTGATTGAAAAATAGCCACAACACAGATTTACATAGACATATACTTTTTCGGGTTTTGGAAGTAAGTTAGTAAATGTAATAGCTGCAGGGGTCCACCAGATCCAGCAAAATGTTTAAAGTGGTCTATGAGAAAAAAAAGTATGGGAACCACTAATTTAGACAAAGACCACCATAACAATATAATAACAGCAATGAGACGGTAACAGAATACTTGTAGCGAAATAAAGAGTAGCACTAAGGTAAAGGACAATAATAATCAAATTATATATCAGAATTGTGCGTATCTTCAAATAATAAATTTGTTTTGCTCTTTCATTAAATTATCTCGTCAAATTACACTCGAGGTTTCATTTTGTCAGGGTAAATATTTATTTACAAAACCCAAGCTTATTGTTTCACAGCAACTAAACTCGAAAAATTGCTAAGCAACATACGCTCGTTGTAAATAAATATTTATCGGATTAAAACGAAACCTCTTGTGTAATTGTAGTAGACAATTCCAATCATATGTAAAAAATGACATTTGTTTATTCAAAAATCGTATTTGCTATCGGATAAATAGGAACGATAGAAATGCAAGTGGATAAAAAAATCGGATAAATTACGTTACCATGGTGACTTCATATGTAAGCTATGTAGAAAAATCGCGTCAGTTTGAAAATTATATCTGTCAATGGTATATTTGACAATTAAAATACAACAATAAAAATGTATGTATGTGTATTAGCAAAGCTAAAATATTAAGTGTTCTGGAAAGTAATGTATAGTTTCGTACTTTCTTATTTATAATCTTATTAAAGTTTTCTGCGTTTTTTTATAAGATATTCGAAGATACTTAATTCTTGGAATTGTCTTAACAAATATCACTCGAGCTCAGATTGTAAGCCAGCAATTCTTACGTTTTTTTTCTCGTACTTACTTTCATATAGGTAATTTAACTTAATCTGTTTGACTCTTTCATTCAATTGCCAATGAAAGTAAGTACTCGAAAAACAAACGAAAAAATAACCGGACAAATCTGAGCTATAGTGGTATTGCCCCAAATAAATTTGAAAAAATATTTTGTTGTCATGGATTTGTGTATAAAATCCATGAATCCCAAGCATGATTGCATGTTGCCGCCAAAAAGCACGAGATCGCAGGTCGAGTGCTTTTTGGCAACTTGCATGAATGCATTTTCAAACAAATCCATGGCAAATAAAATCTTTATCAATTTTATTCGACTACAATTACACAAGAGATTTCGTTGTATCCCATAGGTTATTCTGACAAGCAAGGTACATTTTATCGACTTTTTTCCATATAGCAAGAACCATTTTTATCACTATAAAATAAATTCCCATTGATCCATTTTTTAAAAAATTGAAAATTTGATGGGTTAATGTAGCAAGAATATATTAATCACTATAAAAGTTTCCCATTGATCCAGATACACCAAACAGCTAGGTTAACAACTTCTTTTTTGTACATATATTTCGGTATCAGAATTCAGGTATGGCATTTATTCCATTTAGATGTCTTCGGTTTTTAGAAAACGTAGTGATATTTTTGTGTAGTTTTTAGCACCAATTTATACACACCCTGTACATCGTGTACAAGCACTTTTACTAGTGTCATTCGGTCGCAGAAGATACATTGGGTATAGAAACAAGTGTTCGATGTTGTATTATGTAGTTTTCTAGTTTTGTGAAATTTTTAGAACTTTCTTTCCTGTTTCAGACACATACAGTTCGCAATTTCATTGATACGATATTCAACAAATTTTTTTCATCATAGTCAGAAATCCAAACTGTTATTATAACGGAGATTAAATGATTCTTTATTAATAAATAAGTAGGTGGGAAAATTAAATCAGCTCTGGGAATGTTCGCCATTATTATAAATCTAAGCTAAAGAAGTCTGCAATATCTTCATATTTCTGTTTCTAGGTCCCGTCGACTTAAAAATAGAATAAACCGGATGTTAAGAAAAGGTGTAAATAATTAAGGTGGTCATTAAACGTGACACGCATTTTTCTTCAAAGTGATTGGATGTAGTGTATGCATAATTTTAGAAGGTGAAATCATTGAACATTTTAGACCTAGAAAGAAAGTTCATTGTTGTATAAATTTACTGGTCAGTACCGAAAGATACACAAGGACGTCTCATGCTTGTGTCCCTCTATATTCAACGTGTTTGAGATTGGAACCTGCGCCTTTAGAGTGAGAAATACACCCCGACCATCGATTTACCCCTAAACTAAAACCACTAAATACAATACACTAAAATTAAAAATAAAGGGTCTATAAGGTCCGTAAACCAAATCAAGATTATAGTTGTATCGTGTGTGTAGTTCATTATTTCCTATTTTGAAGGGTTAAAATTACGAGTGCAAGAGAGACAAAAATGTATTGTTTACCTTTGATTACTGCTGTCACATATAGCACCAAACATTTATATTGAAGTTTTTGTTTAGAAATTAATCCACCAACGTATATCACAATAAATTTTATTTCGTAGCCGTAAAATGTGTGAAATTATACAAAATGTTTTATAATTTTGGCAATAATTACTCCTAATTAGATCGTAATTTAAAGTAAAACTCCCGCCCTACACACTACAACCATGACAGTCTACCATATTGCAGCTGTAAAAAAAGGAATTTTCAGTTTTCTTCGTAGGTAGCGACCCCTACAGTTGCAACTTTGATTTATATAGATATATATATATATATAAGCTATTTATAAGGTAAGCTCCTAAAAATACAGGCAACTAAACCTACTTCTATATTCTAATTACTTTTTGGCTTATACTCTACTGAATTAACTTTAAAAATACGTTTAAACATCAAACAGCATTATGAAATGATTAAAGGTAAATAGTTTATACAAATTTTTAGAACGATCGTAATACTTTAACAATAAAATTTCACAACAGAAGAAACGTTTTTCTTTATAAAAGTAGACAATAAGAGATCTTGTTACTAATTATTCGATGAAAAGTCATTGTTCCTTTAAAAATTCACAGTAATGCACCATATCGCAAATAATTTGTAAAGTCTACTGTGAATTTACCAGAGGAACTGAATTTTTAGTAAAGAATAACTTATCATAGTAAAAATAATGATAAAGATGTTTCTCCTATTGTCAACTTTTATCAATAGAAATGTTTCTGGCAAGTTTTAACTTGGGCGTACTGTGAAAGATGCATTTTACTTGAAACAAAAATATTTCATTTCATTTCCATAGATGTTTATTTGTTACTTCGGTTTTACAATTTTTATAACTTACCTATACTAAATCATACATTAAAATTTACAAAACCCCATTGGAACGGTTTTCGATTTGGGTTTGGCATGTCATTTACATCATAATCCCATAGCCGCTAGATAAGATGGTTGCCACGAGTCGTGATAACTGAGTTTTGCTAAAGCAAAATAACTTCTATCTAACTATTTGGTGTTAGTAAAGTAAAAGATTAGTTTTAATATTTGGTGTCTTCTTATTTAACATCTTCTCCAGCAATCGTACAGGACAATGATCCTCCTATGTTTGGTGTCAATCATTTAGATTCAACAGTGCCTTTTCCCCCACTCTGTGCTGCCTTTGCAAACATACTGTTGTATTCAATACGACCAGTGGCTTCGCCGTAATTGTTCATTTTCTTTTTTAAATAATCAACTAACAAAAAACTTCTTCGTTTCCACGTCATGCACGTTTTCATCAAAGTTTGTAACAATCTTTGTTAATTTCATCTCCACAGAACTTGTTTTTCTTTTTTCAAGAATAGTTTGTTAATGTTTTCTTTTAGGTGCCCGTACCTTTCTTGCACCCTAAAAAATAATGTTTCTGAACGGGTCGATTTTTCGGTTAAACTCAAAATAAAACTTTTTTGTACTAATTTAGCGGAAATGTTCCACACTGTTTTCATAGTGTTTCATAGAGTTTCTTCATATTGAAAGCTCAATCTTTGAGGATAGCTGCTAATAGTTCGTCAGAAGTTTCCGCACAGAGTTTTATAATGACGATGTTCACAAAACTCCATGAAGTGCTTCCACAAGTATTTCTGTGTCTTCACAGTACTTTGAGGTGTTCATTTTCATTTTTTGTGTCAATTTCTACTTCCGTGCTACTACCAAAGCGTTCCATGTCGCATGACACCAAACGTTTTGGCAAAACCGGTAAAACGTACCAGGAACGATTTTATTGTCTATACATGCTAACCATGAAAATTTAAAGAATTCTCTTGGTTCATATAATAATAAGTTATATAATCGAAGAGATTTGAAATTTGCATAGATTCCAAGGAAATAATAAAATGGTCTTTTTCCTCGAGTGTTATTTCGAAAGATTATTTAACAATATGAACTGAGGTGAGTATTCCTCCAAGATTATAAATTTTGTGTACAGTTTGCTCTTTTCGAGCCCTTCTAGGTGGAGGTGAATGAAATAACAACTCAATATGTTGTCAACGCCGACGTTTCGCCCCCTATGCGTAGGGCTTTATCAAGGCTCATAACAATAAAAGTTGATAGTCTCAATTACCATCAATTGATGGAACGTCACACACGGATTAAAAAAACAACAAAAAAACAGTCATACATATATATATAAGTTGTGGCTAAAAACCATATTTAATTAAAAGACAAACAAACAAACCCAACTTGATACAAATTTTTAATCCGTGTGTGACGTTCCATCAATTGATGGTAATTGAGACTATCAACTTTTTTTGTTATGAGCCTTGATAAAGCACTACGCATAGGGCGCGAAACGTCGGCGTTGACAACATATTGAGTTGTTATTTCATTCACCTCCACCTAGAAGGGCTCGAAAAGAGCAAACTGTACACAATATGAACTGAACTTTTACTTGTACTCATGAATGTTAATTAAATCCTGAAAATACTGTGATATTCAGTGTTTTAAGCTTTACATACAATTTGTTTTCATTCTCGTGTATTAGAAAAAAGTGGGATTGTCAGTGGTTAATTATATCTTTAGGTAAATTTTTACTATTTTCACTTACTGTAATGATAACGTTTTAAATAAGGAAGTACTATTCTACTGATCGGCAAACAGCATTTGCAAACAATCTTTTTCTTACATCGTTCCAAACATACACAATACTCACACAGCATATTAAAAAAACTATAAAATAATAACTGCCACTGTACTAATACTAATAATTGAGAATTTCACGGTCGGAGTCAATGCTGAAACAAAAATGACTCTTGGGATCGGAATGCTGTTGAAATGACGCCAACCCTTCGCCACCTATTTTATAAAGTTTTGCCCTGATTCTGATGAAGCCCTTACGATAGATGGTGAAACGTTGGAAACGACTGTTAAAATTATGACAAAGTCCAGTCCCTGAAGACGATTTTGTTTCAACTGCACTACACCATATTAAAATGTCTTAGTATCGAAATAAGTGGTATTAGTCACTTCCTGCATACCTACACACCGTGCAAAATATATTAATCCCGCTAAACAAGTCTGCCGTCGTCTCAGTAATGCGTTCTTCTATATTTATACGTCAACTTCTGAATAGCCCCATAGAATAATTCAATATAGTGTTCAAAGTGTAACTTGGCACAGGAGGAAAATGTAACATTAACAAAATGTATGTCTATAGCAAACATACCTCTCCCGCATCAACATGAGACTAGACAAAGACGTCCCACTACCACGTACGTCATTGGTCGTTTACTGATCTTACCGGTCAGCGTGCAACTGTATATTAACCTATTTATTTTTATAGCATTATTTGCACAATCACTGGTTTATGTCTATACCATCTAGAATTTTGCATTTGCATAAGAGAACACAATACATTGCGAAACTACTCGTTTTCATGCCTTAGGTATGCACACAATTACTTTGCATAATTTATGTTCACGTTATGTGTCAACGTGTGACATTACAAGAAACCCATTTTTTTATGTCTGCAGCTTTACAAAAAACCAGATATTTTACAGTTAGATACGATTCGTTTTAGTTCCCAAAAAGTTAAGACTTTACTTTGGTTGGTATTGTCACTGAATTTGCCAAATTAAAAGATTCTACTATTAAGTTCAACATTTAAAAAAATCTACTTTATCTAAAATAATTGAGTTAGCGATATAATTTTCTGTATACCATATGCCCTACGTTCGTATATTTCTCTCCGTTACCATAATTTGTGAGCTCACAAATTCGAAGTTGTTGATTTGGAAACTTCGGTAAAACTTCACTAAACACCTTCACTATAGACACCGCCGGACTTGGGGTTTTGGGACCCCGGGCTACATCAAAATGTGGGCCCCCCGCCCCTATAATTGGTTTACCGATAGAAACTAAGTATATAATCTACGTAACCATATAGAGGTTTATTTGGAATTACAAAAAAGGTACAGTAATTGTTTTCGTGTTTTTGATACTGAAAATTTATTAATAATGTCGGAAAATTCTAAAAATCTCATTAGATTACTTTCAATCGACAACAAAGAAAGTGCCAACAACCTAGATTCTCCCATTATTTAGATACTTTGTATTTCTAGAATAAGAATATCGCAATTTCTATGTGATGCTTTTCTTTCTTTTTAATAAGTGTTGCGTCACCTAGAATCGTCTCGTGTTCACGTAACACGTCCAAAAATGTATTCGCATATTTTTTGTTTAAATTTTGGAATGATTAATAAAAAAATTAAATTAAAACTAAATAAAGTAGCAATGCAACTATTTCACCGTGTGTCCCACGGAAAAGTTGACATAAGCATTTACTATGTTTTAACGTGTATCTTTTTTCTGGCACAATTCGAACACAATATAACATATTATGTTGGATAGATAAAATAAAACAAATTTATAAGATAAGAGTGAATATTCAAAGCGTATTTTACTAAAAATTAGTAAAATAAGTTATTTTTTGTAAAACTTTATTTATTAACCGAATGGATTTTCAATTATTAAGCGGCCTTCGTAGATGAATTAGTTAATTTGTTGTCTATTATTTGTTTGCGGTTTCTATCTAGGGTTCGATTCCGATTGCAGTATTTTTTTGTATTAACTTTATTATCAGTATAATACAATTTTGTAAAGTAAATTTAACATTTGAAAAAAGATTAAAATCATTTTATAAAACATGTATTAATAATGACATCAACAATAATTTTATTAATAAAAAAATTACGTCAATCGGGATCGTACCCTGATTTATTCGCGTAAATCATTATAAATGTTTACTGTTTTTTTTATTATCTAATAGTTATTTATGTACTAACTGCGTAAAAGCAAGTTACGCCCGCGATACATACACTATTTTATGCACAGATCCACTTTTCATTTGAAAAATATGATTGTGTAGAAAATGAAGTTAAGTTATCAATAATGAAAAAAGCGAAACCTAAATTTAGTATTTCGGTATATTTATATTAATAACACAATTAGAACAATTGGTCATATTTTACATTTTGGAACAGATAGTATATTGCTCGTAGTAGCAGTTAATCCGTCAGTATTATTTATCCTTTCATTACAATTCAGGTACTAACTCAGGTGGCAAATGCAGTTTACAAACTTCTGACGAGTGTTCTCCGCGAAAAATTTCTGTCGCAAGTCTTTTGCTTATTTGCAACTGAGTTGTCTACATATTGCTCAGCGACAGATGTGGACTTCCACCCTCCAATCTGTTTAACTCCTAATATACCGTCACCTGCATTTGCTAGCAAAGTAGCTGATGTTCGGTGAAATAAATGTCCTGTGTACAATTCAGGGTTGGAAAGTTTTAGAAAAATGGCAATTTTTTTGGGTATTTCGACTAAAGTATTTTTGCCAATCACTTGCTTGGTGCACTTTCCGTTTCTGTAAGATAGAAAAAATTGGGGAGATTCTGTATCCGCTGGGTGAAGATTAGCATATTTTTTGTATATTTCTAAAAGGCTTGGTGTTTTGCCGTTATCGATAACACTGAACATTCTATTTGATTTTGTTTTGGTGGTTTTTTAATGTAATTAGCAACGACGATTGTAACTCCTGAATATCGTCTCCTTCGAGATTTGCAAGCTCTTGGCGTCGACATGCCTCTGATAACCCAAAATTAAAGCAACCTAGAGAAAAAATTGTATGAAAGATATTTTTAGTTGTACCTAAGTGTAGTTTACCTTATTTATCAAATGAATTTCATCTGATGCCTTATACAAAAAGTTTCAACATTCTCTTGAGTGAAAACTTTGGCTTTTTTTTTGGTTTGAAGCCATCAGACTTCTTTTTTAAAAAGCCAAACAACGCAGAATACCTAGATATGTCGACGTTATGATTTATTTTCAATGTAGCTTTCAACATTGAATAATAACTCAGAGCGAACTTGGTTTTGGTATTTTAGAAAATGATAAAAGTAAGCCAGAAGACTTTTTGAGGTAGCATTTTGCACTTTCATTTTACCACACCACTTGATGTATACAGAGTAAGTTTTTTCGTAAATATCTTTTGATTTCTCGGGCATCAAGCCACAATTTTTTGCCGTCCCAGCCATACCGCTAATTTCAGAATCGGAGTTTTCTTCATCCAAAGAAAAATCGTTCAAACTCATTTTGAAAATTCTGGCACAAACTGAACCAAAACAAAATGGATACCCTTATTTACTTCTTTCACTATAGTAACGTCACCTGTCAACAAAGTCAACGCGTAGAGCAGAGATACCAACTTCCACATATGATTCCACAAGTCACGATTTTGACTTTCGACTCGATTCCATCACATAAACATGACTTTCATTTGGAGTTTCATGAAAATTAGTACCCCTGTGTATTATTTTCACGATAGTAATGTAAATGTAAATGTCCTTTAAATAAATTAAAAACAACTTTGACAATTAATTGACGTTTATTGGCCCGCGGGCCGTAAAACGGCCGCGGGCCATAAAGAGGCGGTTATGTTCAGGTGAATTTGACATAATAGACTGATTATAATGGATCTGTGCATAATAAAATATGTTGCTATATTGTGCTCAAATTATGTCAGAAAAAAGATATGCACGGTATAGCAACTTTATTACTTATATCCAATTCCTGTCTTCAAGATGTTCTTGTAAAAAAAATTTGTTTACATTTGGCCCCTATATAGCACGGCTCATGGTTCCTAAAGCCCCTATTAATCCAGGGTGACTATGGAGAAAATGCTAGTTTTAAATTAAAAACATCTCTGCGCAATACATTTCTTATTTAAATGGTGTTGGCGCGAAACTGTTACGCCCTTACTGCTATAACCCACACCACCCTATGGCTACCTATCGCATTCAAAATTACGTCATTTTTCTCCGAAATCAATGGTACGACTGTTTTCAATTTCTAATTTGATTTTTACTTTTTTTCTCGCATATTATCGCCTCCTATGGAAGAAGTTACTCTTATTTTCTTTTTATCGTATTTATATGCATGATTTAAATTTAATTGCAAATTACATAAAATAACGTGTGGGATTAAACAGACACAGGGGATTCGGACTCGAGAAAAAGAAAGACGGAAGAAGAGTTATTTAATGCATTCAGAAGAAATATAAAGTAAATAAAAGGCGTGCGTGGGAGGCAAGAATAAGATGAAATACGAGATGTATGCATTGAGATGCTAAGAGAAATTAACCAAGAAAGAATGAAAGGGAAAATAAAGGAATTAGGAGCGGAAATTAAGACAATGAATGAGAATGGGAAATAAGTGCAAGAAATTAGAGGAAAAGGTGGAAAACTTGAAAGAAAAGTGGAAATTTGGAGAAAGAAAAGAGGAGAAAAAATTTAGGCGTGAAAGCGTTGGAAGTAAA
Source organism: Abscondita cerata (assembly GCA_030710515.1). NCBI lineage: Eukaryota > Metazoa > Arthropoda > Insecta > Coleoptera > Lampyridae > Abscondita > Abscondita cerata. The sequence continues at coordinate 35,439 of JALBCR010002507.1, read as the reverse complement.
CGAAGTAAACGGAAACTACCAAGAAATAAAGATTCAGGTCCAAGATATGTTAAGGAATAACATGGAAGAAAAAGTGGAAGAAGCTAGAGATAAAGAAGAGAATATTATTAATAAAGTAGGAAGTTTAGAAGAAAAATTAGAGATATTACAAAATAAGAAGTTACGAGAATCTATTTTGACGAGGACATGACGAAAAGGAAAGAGATATGCAAACAAAGATAAGGTTAAAGGCAAAAAATATGGAAAGGAAGGGAAAAATATGAAAATAGATTCTTAAACATATGGGTAGAAGGAGAGAGACGTAGAGGGATAGAGAAGAAAAAAAGTGAGAAATTGGACATCAAAAACTAGAAAATAGGAAGGAAAGGGAAAAAGAGGGGAAATGAAAAAATAGGAGAAAGTAAAATGTTTATTTTTTACGCAAAAACTTACAGTTGGATAAATTAAAAATCAGAAATTATAAACGATCAATTTTTAAACGGAAGTTAATAAACACGCGACGAATGTATGTGAATCACTTCAAAAGAGTGCATAATTATTTATGTTACCAATTTGAAATTTAAAAAAAAAACTATAGAAAAATAAGTTAATACACAAAACTATTTCAGTAGGTAAATAAAAATAATATTAATTTGCTTTGTAAGTAGGTACATACCTTCTGTCTTGAATTTTACCGGCACTGCATTTTTATGTAATTGTTTTCTTTTATTGTTTATAATTATGTCCGACCTTAAGAAATGTTCGTCACAAATTAACTTATTCCCTAAATCGTCAATATTTACAAGGGCAATAACAATGTTCCCACAATTTTTTTGCCACTCGCTAGGGCGGTGTACATCTTTTATTGGGGATTTAAAAAAACTTTTGTCTCTGTCGTTCTTCGTATTGTTTTTGCAGTTCACATACTCGCACTTTAGCCATTGTCATAACAAATCACTTCCAGACACACGTATAAACTGGGAGCGGACGGTGACGTTAATTCAACCCGCACTAGAAAGCAACTAAAAATATTTCGCCGAAAATTGTCAGTAGAGCCATCTACAAATCGGTGAAATTGTCGGTTACATTTTCCCCATATGCGTTGCGCATCTTTAGTAACTTTATAATCAATGCTTGTACTGATACATGGAAAGAAATTCGCCTTTTCTTTGAGACGACTATAGCGAAATAGATTGCCATCTTTACAGCTGGTTATAAACTAACAATATTGATGAATCTATGTTGGCATGGTACGGCAATGGGTTTAATAACGAAGCTGGAGGTATGTCGACTGTTATTGAAATGAAGCTAAACCCTAATTCGGAAGCGAGTGTAAAACAATCGTTGATGTACAATCTGGAGCAATGATTGGAATTGATGTTATTTAATTGAAATAATCTATGCAATAGAATAAATGGTAAAAAGAAGTAGGTGCAGGAACTGCTACCACATAACGTCTACACGGGCTTGGCATGCTATAGGAAGAATTGTAGTCATAGACTGGTGGTTTTTGTCAGTAAAACCGCAAACGTCAAAGCCGAGAGAGCAATTTCTTGTAGCAACAGCTACTGAATACAAAATTATTAAGTCTGAGGTGGAGAGACAAGTTGTTGATACTTGCGGCACGACAACTGACGAAAGCCCTGTTATAGATGTTCTATATAATCACATACGACAGCACTGGCACTGCAGCTAATAGTAAATCAGTGGTGCCATGATATAAATAATGTTGAAGAGCCAATAAACGAAAATAATGTTTAAAATACAGTTACAAATAAAAATCTACCTGGGTGAACATATGTATCATTTGTACATACCACTAAGTGGAGGCGATCTTAGACAAAGAGTTCAGAGAAAACAAATAATTTGCAATAGAATTAGAAATGTTCAGCAAAAGACCAGTTGTTACTGTAGTGGTTGTAGAAAGGGAACAGTCATATGCGCCCATGCAAAAGATCGTGTTTTACTTATCACCTCCAACATGAAATACCTGCTTTAATGGAAAAGGTGTATTACAAAGTTTTACTAATAAGTAATCTACCTAGTCGTTATTTTTAGTTTCTCATTTGTTTTGCTTTTTTATTTGGACCGTTTTCAAGAATTTTCATTGTTAAAAGAATATTAAATTTTTTTCTTCTGTTCATATGTTTTACCTAGTACTTTTATAGTAAAGTCTAACTCAACTAAATAACTCCTCCTAATCGATTTCTTACCCATGCCAATGTATATTCATAAATTTATCATGCCTTCTCCTATTTTGATCGTACTGGAAGAAGAAACTAACCGCCCTCTTTGAAGAACAACAGAATGTGTTGTTATCGGAACATGGTATTCGGTTCCAAAACTGTTGTAGAAGAGCTTGCAGTACGACAGCGGCTTGTAAGCTCTATCATTAAAATATAGTAGATACCTACTACAAAAGTTGGAAAATAATAATTAACTTAAATAAACTTTAAAATGATAAAGGAGTGATAAAAGTTGTTAAATAGGTACAAAAGGGTTGATGCAACAATTTTAGACAAAAACAAAGACCTATTTAATGCATCGTATTGTTAATTAACTTACATTAAACGGGGTATACTGCTGATGTTCACAGTTTTTTGGAACTTTTTATAGTTTATATACGGTTGGTGCCTTTTAATTCACCAGTGGATAACAAAAAAACACTTATTTAGGGTATTTTTAAAAAGGTGACTCCATCTCTAAAATAGAAAAAAAAAGAAAAATAATTGGAGTTTGCTTAGTAAAAAATGTTCATAACCCTATTTGTATTCAAGATAAAGGGCGTTGAAGAGAAAAAATGTATACACATTTTTTACGATTTTACCCAAACTACTGGCAATTTGTTTTTATATCTGACTCTCATAGAGGGCGGTAGTTTCACGGTTCGTACTAAGTACTATTGAACATAACTTTTTTAAGGTTAGATTTATTAATCAAAATTTTAAGTGAACTTAAACGTTATTCAATTTTACACCAAAAAGGTACTCTTGGTAAAACTCGATAGTGTGTACCGTTTTCGAAATATTTTGATTTGAAAATTATGAAGTAATAACCGATGCTGGTATAAAGTAATGATAAAAATAAAAAACGAAGGACATTTTAAATTTTAAACGCTTACTCTAAATGAATTTTATTGTAGTTTTTAGTCTTTATTTTAATTTTCTTCTTGTGATTTTTTGTTTACTTAATAACTTTAACTTTACTTTATACCAGTATCGGTTATTATTTCAAATCAAAATATTCCAAAAACGGTACACAGTATCGAGTTTTACCAAGATTACCTTTTAGGTATAAAATTTAATAATGTTTAAGTTTACTTGAAATTTGATTAATAAATCTAACCTTAAAAACTTATGTTCAATACTACTTGGTATGAACCGTGTAACTAGCGCCCTCTATGAGAGCAGATTCATGGGTTGTATGAGCTTTCAAAACATGTTCCTATAAAATTTCATTAATCGTAAAAAATGTGTATAAATTTTTTTTCTTTAACGCCTTTTATCTTGAACACGAATGGCGTTACAAAAATTTTTTACTCAAAAAACCCCAATTATTTTTCATTTTTCTACCTATTCTAGAGACGCGGTAACCTTTTTTTGAAACATTCAATTGCAAAGGAGTACCAGATGATGTGCAAGAATAATTGACGTTTGTATGTTGTGGTGAAAACACAACCACAACCTTCATGTTAATATATCTATAAGCACTTACAAACTTGTTCAAAATGAAACTTACTTAATTCCATACAAAGAAAATAGAATGATTTTATAGATTTTTAAACAAATAACATTCTTATTTGTATTAAATTACTTATATAATTACAATATCAAACGGTTATCGAACTTGTTTTACTAGGTTGTAACGGTAATCTTCTACTAAATGCAGTTATTTTATATATTTATTATAGGATAATAGATATCTACATTAGTTTTTAGGAAATGTAATTAATTGAATGTTCGTAATTCTTTCGCAATGCCATTTTATGTACGTTACTATGTATTTACGCTAGAATTTGTGTGATTGCGCATTTCATCATAAATAAATACTAATAAATTCCAATGATTACACAAGAGAAATAATAATATGCGGTAATCTAAAGTAAAAAAAAAAAAAATATGATACAATTCGTAAATGTTTTATAATTTTATCATATGACATTATCAATGAAGATTTTAAAGAATAGGGTTTTGGTTGTTTTATAAGCGTTTTAAATTTAGTTTAAATATTATGGCATTCACAAAGGATTGCACGGTATTTGAAATTAAGATTTTTATTACTTTATTGTGTTATTACATAATAACTTGGTATACACAGATCTTATATACAACAATAATAAATTTAAGTACAATATGAAACACGGCCGACGAGACTTTTTAATAAATTTTGTAATAAATTGAGATTCAAGGTTAATTTACATAATAAACACACACGTGGCTTATTAGTAGAGTCTTATTTACTTAATAAGAAATAGAAAGTAATAAAAAAATTAAAAAATAAAATTCTGAATTGTCCTCGTCGTTTCTAATGGTGTTACACTGTATACTTGAAGTAAGTACTTAGTTTCTACAGGAAACTACTTTCGATTTATAAATATTGATTAAATTTTGGGAAAAATATTTTTCTTGAACAAGTATTACATCGTGAGGAATTGCCGTAAGTTTTTAGATAGAGCGTTTAAGGAATAGAATCGTTTCGTGCAGAAGTCCTCATCGTTCGGACACTAACAAACATATAAAAGAGTAATGAAAGTGTGCGGCGACGGCGACAAATTTTGGTAGAAAAAAAAAACTTTATAATTGCCTACGGTTCGGTCAAGACTCGACTGACCTTTATTAAGGCTAGAAAACAATAATTAGTATTTAAAAATTCATCAAAACTAATTTACCACCGTAAAAAAACACATTAATCGAAGGCGTCAATAATTAAAATGAATAAAAAAAAAGTTTAATATAACTTACTTTTGAATATAAAACTTTTATTCGAAGAAAAGATGTGTAAAATGAATATTTTTGTAAATATTGTAAAAGGAAAAATCTACGTCAGTTGGATCTACAAATTATGTTCAAAATTTAATTAGATATGTGGTATTATAAATAACACCTTTGTATATGCCAAGTTTAATAAAAATCGGACCTCCAGGTATAATATTTTTTTGTTGTATTATAACATACTAACTCTAATTCGTGGAAAAAGTGAAAAAAAAGTGTGTTAAATTTTTAGGTTTAGAAACGCCGCATAACTTCCTATCTAAACTGTACAGGAGTAAGAATGTTGAACTTAGGATACTAACTATATGTAGCAGTTTGAAGAACAGGTTAGACATCAAAGATCGGAGTGTGGCAGAAAAGCTGCAAAAGAGGAAGGAGGACAATAAATAATAAGTAACTGAAGAAGTAAATAGGAAAGAAACTTGGTATAGGGCGAGGATAAGTAACGAAAGTATTTAGATCGGAAAAAGGGTGAAGCACATATATAGAAAACCTAGGGAAAGTGTTAAAAGAGAAACAAAAGAAGGAATGAAAGTATATATGGTATTAACTTTACACAGAAGTTACATCGGAGTAACCTACTGATTTATTTATTTATTTAATCGTCTGGTACATTTTAAATATTGTATTGTGTAAGTAAGTGTATGGTGCCGCAGTGTGGTGACGAAACCGTGTGCAATTGTGGATTGGTTCGTCTTGGCAAAGCATTTGCTTCAAGGTTTAGGAAAACCACTAAAACCTAAACATGCCAAAAACTACTGATAAAACATTACTAAAAGAAACTAATGCAGTGACCGACGATATTATAGAATAAGCACAATTGCAAAATGTACGTACGAAAGTAAATAGTAATTAGAAGTTAGTATTAGTTTTGTCTACCAACAATTAACATTGTAATACAAAAATTGTCAGAAATAAACTTTTTAAAAATAAACATCGTTAAAAAGTTAACATAATTTAGATGATATAGTAATGGAGGCGAAACAAAAAAATAAGGAAGAAAGTATGATAAAACAATAAAAAAAGAATTTTAAAATATCGAAATTGGAAGTAAATGTGCTAAAAATGGTGGTGTTTTTAGAAAGGAAGAGAGGAAGGAGAAAGGACAATAGTAGATAGAGAGGAGAGGGTAGAAAGTGTAAAGGAAGAAAAATGTTTAAGATGCACATTGACATATAACTGTGACACATATAAACGGAAAGGGTGGTCAGAACAAATATAGAAAAAAGAAAATGGATGTTTGATAGAATGATAGAAAAAAGGAAATTGGTCTTTAAAAGAATGATAAACAGTGTGATGGCTTAAGTTAGAGCAGTGGAAAGAGTACAAACAGAAAAATGAGTAATAAGATATGAAGAAGAAATGAGGCAGAAGAAAGAATACAAAATATTACATTTTGGAAGCCGTTAATATTCATAATGGTCTCTAAGTGTTCAGTGTGAATTAATAATATTAAAGATACGGATAAAGAAATATCTTGTGATAAATGCAAAATTTGTATAGGTACATACATGCCATGCTCTAATCTATCATGAGCAGAAACTTAATGTATTGAAACACTATGCATCCAAAAATGAAACTGATTACACTAACTAAAAATAAACGTCGTTGAATTGAGAAAAAAATGACTATCTGAAAAACCAATCAATTTCTAACTGCGTGTTGCCTCTAAAGCAGAAAGGAAACAATTTATTTCAGAGATCATGAATCCTCAAAGTCGAGGTGTCATTTTGTATAATGTAGAAGAACAAGCTAACAATAAAACCGAAGATGAGGTAGCAATCAAGGAATAAGAAGTGGTTAATAAAGTTATATCGGAGTTGATTATTGATACAAATAGTATAAAACTATTTAGATTTCACATATGAAGTAAAGAACATAAATTAAAAATCAAAAACATTTAAATTAGTAATGATCTAACACCTATGCAAAGAAGGTACCTTTAATCATTACTAGATGAACTCATATCTAGATTATTAACATTTACGAATAGATTTTATATAATCGCATTTATTCGGCTATAAAAAACTACGTCTTTTCCTTATTAGCATGAATTTATGGAAAAACGATCACCTACATCGGCTACATCTAATTTATCATGTTTAACCGAATTTTTATATAATTTAGTTGATTGTAACAGTCGGTTAGTACACTTACGAGGTATGAGTCTCTAAATTTTTTAAATAATGAGACTTACCGAAATAAGATGTAAAACAATCGGACAAATTCTTACCTAATAATTGGTCGACTCGCATTTCGTATAGATGTTATTTTAATTTATTGGCCAGAATGTAAAAAAAACAACTATAAATATATAATTTCGAAACACATAATAGGGAACAAAAATTTATTACACAACAAGAAGTTAAAGGGTTCAATCATAAATGAATAGTGAATAGTTTTCATAAAAGTATATACGTGAATTGTAAAACGGAATATTTTAGCATACATTTTGTTATAAAAACTAGATCCATTTCTTTTATAGGTAGTTACACATTTAATATAAAAATTTAATTTTTAAATAAATATTGAATAAGAGTGCGCGCATTCACGTTATTAAAAGAAAACTCTTGAAACAATTTAGGTAAATAAAGTACTTACGGTAATGATATTTAAACGTAGAAATAAAGAATGTCGTACTTAGCAAACCTAAGTACGGAATGTGGATTAAACGCTAAGATTTAAACCCAAGGTAAGGTAAAAGAAAAAGATAAAAGACATGGGTAAAAGATAAAAAACATGGGTAAAAGATTAAAGACTCTAGAGCAAAATAACACAATTAAATAAGGAAAATGTTAACAAAAATAAGCCTACCAGATTAATTTCTGGGCCTTTTTAATAGAATAAATAGGCTAAAGGCGCATCACGATCACAAATCTTCTGCAACTTGCATTTGCGCAACTCGACAAAACTGAATACTATGCATTCCATAGATATAAACGAATGCAGAAAACATATAAGGGGTGAATCAAAGAGAAACATATTCAGTTTCCACTACAAAATATGTAAATTAAAATTGTTTAATGTAATAGGAAAAATTAATAAAAGATAAAATAAAAGTTACAACTGGTCCTTCATTATCATATGAAGGACCAGTTGATATCCCTACTACATATCTTCCAGACGTAGAATATAATCTCTCATGATCCTTTTCTGAAGAAATTAAACAACTTTGGCCTTCGTTCTTCGTTAATGATGTTGTTTACTTTATTCCTGAATAATCGACCTCAGCATGTAACTTCAATAATTACACATCTCCGCTTATTAATGCTATTTCTCCGGTATCTCAAGGATCTAACCTGAAGCCCTTGTTGTTTACTCTTTTTGTTAATAATTTACCAAGTATAATAACTTGTAACAAACTGCTTTTCGCTGATGAATTTTTACGTCAATCACAATGTTAAATTATTGCTATGAACATCAAAATAATATCAGTTTAGTACAGTCCTGGTGTCAATCTAAGACTATAAAAATCGATTTTCGTTTAAGAGAGAAAACGGTCTACAGTTGGTTAATGTTGATTGATCAAGAAATACTAAAAGAAACATTACATGTAGCTTAATTAATGCATTGCACTACTTGTATAGTTTTGTTAATTTTGTCCTAATAATAGAAACCTTTCAGTAAGTTGGACAATTAATTAAATAAATAAATAAAGAAGCGTAAAATAAGTATTGGTGGGAGGACAACAAAAGAACTTGTTGCTACGTTTATTTTGACACCTCGTACAAAAATTGCCAATATTTACAGGTTCTAATTTTGAACTTTCTCTCGACGCAAATAGGTGGCGCACGAAGTTACTTTGATTAATTTATTTCAATCGTTTTGATTGGCCGTCGGAATAAATGCACTGTTTGAACATTTCCGTTGCTACTCTAATGGTGGACGCTTGGCTTGCGTGTCCCTCCGTCATTTGACTACTTTTAGGTAGTTAATTCCATCGTTTTCTTAGACATCCGTAATAAAAGGGTATTTATTTTAGGTTGTCGTAATTATAGACGATCTTTTCCGTTACGATGAGAACGGATTGACGGGCATTCTTTTCATATTCTACGCATACACCGTAAGTGTGAAATTTTGCATCCCAGATACAACGTGGTGACCGACCGTTTTCTTTTTCATTTATTTTAGATTAAAGTACGGATTTTAGGTACACCAATTAAAGCACGAATTTTTAAGCACGAATCTAAGCACGGATACTATCATTATCGAAGTAGTGAGTTATTATCATTCTACGCACGGATACTAAGGCATAGCAGCTAAGTACGGGGGTTCTCTGGTTGTACCAACGTCGGAACGGTCGATGTCGGAGGTCTTTTTCTTCCCGCTAACAAAAACATAGCGAACAAGCTAAGATAAAGGGCAGAATATTAAGCCACTTGTAAGATTCTTTCAAATTGCTACCACGTACAACTGCTTCCAGAAATATTAAGGTACGATCATCTAATTTTAACCTTTGTGCTCCGTCGCAATTTCTTGATTCTAAAATACGCTAAGCAATTTTTATGTGTTGGATAATTTTGATTGTATGAAAGACCGTCGGACAGTGTCGCATGTCCAAAGGTATTGTTGAATTCGATGGCGGAATTGATATCGTTATCTATACGTGCGGAGAGTAGTGAACTCCGTTGTCTCGCTTGATATCTCGTTATGATTACTACTAGATCTAATGTTTTGTAAAACAAAGATAAAGAAACTTTCTAGTCGCAATAAATAGTTATTTGTCCAACAAGTGAGGCATTAGAGTGAGAGTGGAAAAATGCTTTCCTCATGTGTTAGACACAATATTTTTTCCACGACATTTCCTAAAAAAACCTAATGAAAGAAGTACTATGTATTGTAAACGTAACTTATCGTTACAGAATTTCGTCACATTTTCGTACGTAAAAGCAAAAGTTGATTATAGGTGGCTCCTAATAGTTTCTCTATAGTATTCTGTGTTATCGATATGGTCTCAATCTGTCATAGCGCAACCGCGTAATTATAACCAATAAATGTAGGGTAGCAGTTTTTAAAAGTGGATATTAAATTAAACAAACCTGATTGAATACTAAATTAATTAACTAAGTACTAGGCGCATATAGTTCCAATGATACATTCTAATATGTTGATAAGTCGGTCCAAATATGGCAAATAAAATCAAGAAAGTAATTTCTTTTTAACATAGAATGATTTCTTTAATATAAGAAAATGAGCACCTACAATCGGGTTTAAGAACATGCAATATAAAATCCCGAGATGCACAACTTTTTTTTTGCTGTCTGACTACTTATGTTTCTAAAACGTTTGTGAATATATTATTATTTTGTGATATCGATAGTTAAATCAAAGGAAAGGAACACCAACTGCAGCGTCTATTTAACCAACAGAAAAACACCAAAAACTGCACCAAATACTTGACTCGGACACGTGTTTCAACAGCTAAGCTGTTATCATCAGCGATACCGATATGTATCGGTAGAACTTGTACAAATGCGTGCAGTCGACTATATTCCCTACTGGAGGGCACATCACATACGATGGATAAGTGTTGCGACATCTTGTGTCGACTCGTGCTAACGTAACACGTCCGAAAATGCATTTGCATTAAAGCAACTTTGTCGACAGATGTGTAAGCAGTTACATAAGTCGATCCTTTGATTATTATAACCAACTCTGGATGGCAAAAATAACAATCTCGAATAACCTGCTGTAAGTTTGGAAGATTGTACAATAGCCAACAAACACCGAGAATCACTCGACAGCTGTTTTGTCTTTTTGGGGCTCTTCAGTAGTGAGAGAACTCAAGTGTAACTCCACTATTGTATAAATACTTACTTGACGTCGTTCGGTGATAATTAGAGAAAGCGTGTACATTCAATTAGTTGGATGTTTCACTACGCTCGTGGTCTTCGTAATTGGTTAAATAATCACTACCCAAGGCGATGAATAAGACGACTTGCTTGGCCTCCACGATCGCCACATATAACGCCACTCGACTTCTTTGTTTGAGGAACATTAAAAGAGAGAGTTTAGAATCAACATCCAAATTCCGCTGCTGAATTGCAAAACGGAATCAGAATCGTGTGGGACAAAATCGTTGATAAGCAATGTCTACCAGCTATCAATAATGTAAACCAATGTGCCAAAGCTTTCCTTCGTGTGGGAGGTGGACATTTTGAACAATTATTAAGATGATAAAATAGCTATTTATGTAATCAGTGACGAAACGCATGATTTTTTGTAACGTGTTACATACAAGATTTTTTCTAATTTTGACAAAAACAGACTTAACGTTAAATTGAACGTACATGTATATGCAGTACATAATGAAATTGCTTAATTCAATATCATATTAACACATTCCGATTGTATGTTGTTATGTTCTCCATTTGTTTTTGTTGCTATCAACTTAAGGTTAGTTGAGCGGAAGAGTTCAGATCACTAGCATTAATAAAAAATTACAATTTTCTAACGAAGGTTGCAAGCACAATAATACCTAATGTTACTCAGAAACGGCAACAAATTCGTTCTAAACTAAATAGATACAAATTTAAAAAAGCTAAACGGATATTATCCATATAACCTCAAACAGTAAACTTGGTTTGCGAAATACCAACTGCTTTCCTCTTATAAATCTGGTTTGAATAGGGTTTTTTTGCAACTCGTGACATAAAAGTTTCAACACCTACTTTGATTATGAAAAATGTCACTTTACATGTCAAAATTAGCAAAAAAGGTTTTTACGTTTGTTTTGTGTGAAACTGAAATCAACGTAAGCTAGGCGAATGCACTTTTTTGGCCTCAAATTGCCATAACTCGAATACAAAGCACGATCAGACTTATGTTTATCTAGTAATTTATGCTTATTTTGAGGTACTACATCCGTTGTAAGAAGGTGGACCTTTATATTTGGCACATGTCAGCAAAAATTTCTAAAGATACGTCATAAACAACGCCCCGAATCTAATAATAATGTCAATATTAAATTCAAAATACAACAAACCTACGTTTAACTTTCTTTAATTATGAAGAGTTGAAAATACAGATACGATAACAACAATTTGCTAATAATTATTAGCTTTAGAATGATGAATCACGTGTCAGTTTATCTATACTGCAGAATATTAAAATTTGTACATAAATGTCATACATAATAGTAGTAGATGGTGGTAGTGCAAACCTAGTCCCTACTAAGTGCCCCTTGACGTTTAACTTGCAAACCGAAACACATCTATACGCAAACCGCTTTCTTACCTTCAGGCAATGAGATCAGAATTGTTATGTTCACAACCATCTACTTCTTTTCGTTTACGCACACGTATTGCAGTATTTAAACTACCGCGTATAGAAAATTTTATACCAAACTTATGTTTACCTGACCTAAACACACCTAGTTCGTATATACAATCAACATTCCTCAGAAACACGTGACACCAATACAAATATTATTCATGCAAGAACACATATTTCGGTTTCTAAAATTTTTTAATATTTCTCTTACTTATAGATCTCAAAACATTTATGTATAATGGAATAAGTGAAAAACTTTACATGGTATTTTCGTGGGCATGAAACAAAAGAAACAAAACAGATTATATCTATTATATCTATGGATAGCAATTTATGGAGTTGACTATATAAATCTAAACAACTTTCTCGCTACTTATAACTACGATAAACCATTTATCAACAACTCATTCCTAAATTTCAAAGCATACTTATGTATGAATAAAAAACTACATAAATTCAGCATAAAAAATGTATAGTCACTATATGATCATACCAAAGAGCATACTAAACAGAAGAGTCAATCAAACGCAAGGAAATTGTTATGAACTCTGAACCTTAACTTTAGCCGAGAGGGCAGATAGACGGCGTTCCGTGTTTCATATGACATTTGTTGATAATGTAACATTTAAGCTAAGGACACATTATTAACACGTGTCGTGTTAACACGTGTTAACACGGCACGTCAGGACATGTCACATCAGAATTGTCAGACACATTGCTCAACACGTGGTGTGATAACACGCATACACCTAGAATACATTTCTGTATTAAAACGTAATACATTGTGGTCGTTATTAATAAACCAGCGCGAAAACTGCATTGAGGTTGTGTGTTAAGTGATTATTCATGGAGTGCCCATTCGAACAGATGGATTTGTTGGACGAAGAGGAGGAAATGGTAGCCGCTATTGCAGCATTGATTGCTTCACATAATGCAAGTAGAGAGTACTGGGTTCATCCAATAAACCAACGTAGGTTAGAGTTTGGTGAATTCCATGTTATGTGGCAAGAAATTTCTAGCGATGATGAAAGGTGTAAATTGTACATCAGGATGACAAAAAGGAATTCTACGTTTTGTACAATTTACTAGAAAGTAAATTAAGAAAACAAAATACACATTTCAGAGAAGCAATATCTCCAGAAGAAAAACTTTTATTATGTTTAAGGTAAATCTATTACAACAAATACAAAAAATACGAACATTATAAAATACAGTATAAATTATCAGTTTATTGTTGCTATAATTATTCTATAAAACAGTGAAATTATGTGGTGGGTTAGTATTTTCGGAACAATGAGATGCTGACTGCAAGTTTTCATCCAAATAGGAGTAATAAGTTTGTGCAGGTGGTGATTGTACAAAAATTTCATTGTCAGTAGAATACGAATTTGCAGAAGAAGATGCTACTGGTGATGGACGCGGTATTGTTGTAATAATTGGAGGTTGTGTAGAAGAAGAGATGTTTCTTAGTTCGGCTTCAAAGACCATGCGACCAAGTCCTATTTTAAGCTTAACTTGTTCCTCTTGGGGAAGTTTTTTTACGGTTCTAGCTAAACTTTGAAAAAACAAGTCAATTTCATCAGTATGTCTATTATTTTGTGCTATAGACTGCTGTTGAGACCTAAGACGATTATTCGATTTCATTATATCAACTAATTCAGTCATTGACTTTTCAATTTTCTTTTTAGTCAAGGGGTTCTACGACATAATGCAACATTTGAATTTTCATTAGTAATTGGTACCGCAGGAACAGCAGTAGAAGATATATCAATAGCAGGGCTTCCATCGACCTCTTCATCTTCATGAGTTTCATCATTATCATCACGTTGACTTAACACTTCAACTTCGTTTTGAGATTCAAAACTATTTTGTGAGGTTCGGGGTTCCATGCAGGAGACAAAAATGACATTTGATCTTCGAATTTCCATTTCATGATTTTTTTGCAGCCTGCCCACTTGTCGTCTTTCTTCTTTTTAATGCGTTGGTGTAAGCATTTCTTAGCTTTGTCCAACCATCTCGACATTCTTGCCCTAAAAAATATCTGATCTAGAATAAAGTGTATATTGTTGCTGTTATTTTACTTTTTATAAAATGAAACTATGATGTTTCATAATACACGGTCAATTTAGTATTAAAATAGTCTTATATCTACGATGTAGTCCCCAAAGTACAAAGAAAAGTACCTAATGTGCATTAATAAAGATTTTCTTGTTTTTAGATTTTTGGCAACAGGAAATTCTTATAAATCACTAGGATTTGAGTTCAGGATTGGATTCAGTACCGTAGGAAAAATTGTTAAAGAGACTTGTCAGGCTATATGGGAAATATTGCGACCTATATATATGGCTCAGCCTGACCAACAACATTGGAAAGAAATTGCAAAACAATTCGAAAACAAGTGGCAATTCCCACATTGTATCGGTGCATTGGACGGCAAGCATGTTCAAATACAATGCCCCAATAATGCCGGAACTGCGTATTTTAATTACAAAGGCACCCACTCAATTGTCCTTCTTGCTTTAGTCGATGCAAATTACAAATTTATATGGATAGATGTCGGCAATTACGGAAGAAATAGTGACGGAGGTATTTTTGAAAGATCACTATTAGGAAAATTGTCGGCTAACAGTAGCATTAATTTTCCTACGGACGAACCCCTAACGCCCACTGGCCAACTATGCCCATTTGTTATGGTTGGAGATGAAGCATTTCCCTAAAACGTTATTTGATGCGGCCTTACAGTAGAAACAATTTGACTGGTGAAGCTGAAAAATTTTTAACTACCGACTTTCCAGAGCGCGTCGTATTGTAGAAAATGCTTTTGGCATCTTAACAGCACGATGGAGAATTTTCAAAAACCTATAGAAGCTAGTCCAGAAGTTGCCGATAATATAATTATGGCAGCATGCTGCCTTCATAATTTTTGCGGATTTCGTCAACAGAACATATAGAACCTTGTGACAAAATTCTATCAACTCCTTAAGGCCAATAGAGTTTATCCGAAGAAACTATGCATTGGACGCTTTAGTGTCCGTGAACTATACAAAAACTTTTTAATTCTGATATAGGCAATACAATGTGTCCGTGGCAAAGAGAAATCATTCGTAGGGGTAGGCGTAATTAAATAACAAAGTATGTCTTTGATTTAATGATTGTCAATAAAAATAAATTAAAAATATAATACTTACAGTTTTTATTAGTTTTTCGGCAATCTCCTCCCAAGCCTCTTGTCGTTTTTTTTGATCTCGATAATCTTTATTTTGTACGTCGTATAAAAACGTGTATTTGCGTACTTCTTCAATTAGCTCTTCCATCTTGAATGAATGCTAAACTGATGCAATAACACGCTGACGAATATCTAGCGTTTCAGATATTTATAACACGTGCTCTGACGAGTTTGAACGTGTTAGAGGCATCTGACGACACATCATGATAATATGCACGGGGTTACTTAAAATAATGTGATAGATATTTTTATAACACGTTAACACGACACGTGTTAATAATGTGTCTGTACCCTTAACCTACCTTTAAAGAAATTCATGTCAGATTTGGATGAAATTTAACCAAGGAACAAGAATTCAAGGGTCTGCACTTTATAGTTAAGCCCGAATATGTTGAAAATTTGCAGAAATGAAAATTTTGTTTGTATATTTACATAAATAAAAGTATTGAATAGAAATAAAATTTCATTTTAAAATTTATTGCATACAAATGTTATAAATCTCTAATATATTTTTCTACTCCATGGTCAGTAAGACGTCAAAAACACAACCGCTTTCTTGATTAGTATGTGGGCCTTTACACATACATGTACGTAATGTACTAGCACGTAATATATACAGTATGTCCCCGGATGGGGTTGCCAAGAGGAAAACCTTTTTATTTAAAATTTTTCGAGAAAAATGTATTCTTCATAAAAGTTTTTGCTTGTTTTAAAACCGCGGAACCGGCTCTCTTCGTTCTAATTTTTCTTTCCATTCTAGAGAAAATGGAAAAATAGGTTATGTAGTTGAACATTTTTCAAATTCCGAATAATTAGATCTCGTTTTCATGGCAATCAAACACAAAATTTTTGACTTTTATTTATTAAATGACAATGTTGTCGAAAGAACAACGAATTTAAGTAATTCAAATAATGGATAATCAATACTTTTATCGAAATATTGTATTTTCTGATAAAGTGACATTCTTCACGATTTACCAATTAGCTATCGCGCGAGATGTTATTTCCAACAAGATGGTTGTCCTGTCCAATATACTGATAGAATGGCTGACTCAAGAATTTGGGGAAAATGGAATCTGTCGAAATGGTCCTGTTTTATGGCAACCGAGGAGCCCTGATTGGACTATATACTGTATATAACTAAGATAAATAATATTGGTATAGGTAGTCGAGACTCGAATTTAAACTGAAGTCCCGCTAGTTTAACTTGCCAAAGTAACGAAGGTTTAAATTGGTTCTCTAATTCTCCAAAATAGGACAAAAGGGCAGGGAAAAGTATTGTATATTGTTTGTTTGACTTTTGGTTTCATACAGAAATTTTGACTTTTCGGGTAAAAGATTTTCGCACGTAATTTCAGGAGACGTTCTCTCTTCTTTAGAATCATTTTGGATAGAGCATTCATTATTGATGTTGAAGTGTTGAACACAATAACACGCCACTATAAATTAATTCTAACGTTAAATCAATTGTTTCATCAAACTTCTTCGATTATTAAAATATAAAAAGTTAAGGCCCGCTGGCGCAGTTGCTAAGGTGAGTGACTTTTAATACGTTTATTAGGGTTCAAACCTCAGTGGCGGCGTTTTTTTTCGTTTTTGTGTTTTTCTTAGTAAATTTATTGTCTATTTTGTAATTTATACAAATTTCATTAATCATTAGGTAATTCAAATTGTGATGTCCTAGAAAAATAGTACATGTCCCGAGTAGTAAAGCAATTACGTACGAGTGGAAATACATTACTCGCTCCTTCGTCGCTCGCATGTAACTTTTCCACTCGTACTATTGTCTACCTTACTTTGGAATGTTCAATTAAATAAAACGCTCTCTGTATTTTGCCAGCGAAAGTAAAAATACAAAAAGGTATCTAGTTACTTTTTTAGCACCATCTAATATTACAAATATTCCTTACACTCTTTATTTTCAAAGGATATGTTTCATTTTTATCAAAGATTGTCGCTTTTAATAAAAGTTAAGTTTTATGGGAGCAGTTGTCAAATTCTCATTGCTAAAAGCACTTTGAGAAGATTATATAGTTGTTCACATATCACCTAAAAAACATTAATAGCAACGAACGATGAGGAATGTAATTTTTGAAATTAAAATACTTATATAGAAATAAAGTGAAAGTAACTTTGTACATATGATTACCAAATAAATGAGTCAATCTACAAAAATCGCATAAAAGAAAAAAAACTATATCAACCAATACAATATTTGAAGGATATGAATCCTAATTACGTTTATTTTATCAATCTAGAAAATATGTACAACAACAAATATGTTTGAGATGAGAAGTATATTTTGAACGATAAACTTCATTAGGATTCATATTTTTTTCTTAGAACACCAGAAATCGGGTAATGTGACGGGTGACTTTGAATCGGTGTATCAAGGGTTCAAATCTCAGTGCTGGCATTCTTTTTTTTCAATTTTTTGTGTTTTTCTTAGTAAATTTATTGAAAGAAGAACAACAACATTCTTATAAATCTATTTTATAATTTATACAAATGACATTAATTTTATTGGTAATTCAAATTGTGATGTAGAAAAAGTATTGTACATGTCTCGAGTGTGTAACATACTATTATCTTACAGGTGTAGTTTTTTAGCACATTATACCTTTGTTTTCGGTGACATGAAAACGTTGCATTTACATTTGATACTGACAGTTCAAACAATCATGGCGGTCTAATTATTTCGTTGAGCATAATTACAAAATATTCATTCTGATACTAGTAACTGAATGAAAATACACGGAAACCCATAAGAAGCAACTGTTTTTAGAATAAATATTCTATATCAAGAACCAGAATTTTTTCTCTCTGTTATTAAAAATGGTTTCAGAATTACTATATTCCACTAATGATCATGGAAAAATCAAATTTGACTCACAAGAGAGATAAAACCGTCAATTCTACCACAACTGAGTAAATCTGACAGCTGTCAGTTGTAATTAAAAATTATAATTTTGTATTGAAGATACTAGGAGAATATTTATTCAAAATTATTAAAATTTTTGCGTTGAACACTTTAAACAGTTACAAGTTACTACATTAATAATGCAGTTATGACTAATACATTTCAAAAGTACACTTCTTTATTAGCACTAAAAGCTACTTCTTTGTTCTGTTCCACAATTGAGATTTCATGATTAACACTTGTAGAACTGCTACTCCCATCTCCACCAATTTCTTTATTAGCAGTGAAAGCTAGTACCTTGTTCGGTTCCACATTCGCGATTTCATGGATTACATTTTTAGAACTGCTACATCCATCTTCAAGAATTTTTATCGCAATACTAACTTTATTCTGCGGAGAATCCTCTACATTCAGAGTTCTTACATCGGCACCACAGTCAAACAACAAAGTAGCAGCCGATCTCCAAAACGCATGTCCGGTATACATTTCGGGGTTTAAAAAATTTTGCTATCAATTGTGACAATTTTCCAAAACTGTTAATGCCAATGGGTTTTATCGTACATTTTCCATTTCGACAGTAAAGAAATAGTCTCACTTTCTCTGGGCGTAATTTGATATATTTCCCATACAAATTAATATGATTAATGCCAAATCCAGTGGGCAACATAGTAAAAGACCGTTTCTTATGGGTCTTGGTGTAATGAACATGAATCAGGAGAAGATCACCGTTGTCTTCTATATCGGTGATACACATTTTTAATAATTCATCACACCTACAGCCGCGACAACATCCACAAACTACACAAAATATGCAAAAATTTAATACTTTATTGACGTGTCATCAGACGCATTAAAAAGAAACTTATCGATTTCATCTCTTGAAAAAATCAATGATTGTTTTGCTTCGTATCCAACATGTTTCTGTTTCAGTTAATTTGCAGTACTTTCCTATGTCCACATTTCCATGTAAATTTAGCGCAACTTTCAGAATTGAGTACTACGCCTAAAAAGAAGACGACTTGTATGTTTGTGACTATAAAATACAACATGGGTTTCTGTGAAAAAAACGGACACAAACATTTCGAAAAACTAAAATTACTAGCGTAAAATAGAGAAATTGATACCAAAGTCAAATTTAGAAAGTAAGTTCTCATTAAAAAAAATCCCATATGATGCGAACATTACTGGTCACACTATCAAAATTACCAATCTTCAGGTAACAACATTAAACATCACATAAAAGCGTTATCCAAAAATTATTTACGTAATTGATTTTTATAGATTGATATGTAGAATAGAAAAACACCAAATGAGAAAAATATTACCCTTCTTGTTCTGAACAAACACAAAACAAGCACCTACCTTGATGGTGTAGATAATTTCTTTTACTAATCAACAGTAATACATGATATGCATGAAGTGTTGTGCCTCGAAGCCTAAATAAAACGTACGAGCGACTGCTTCCTCGGTTTCTCTCCGGTGCTCTCGCGTTGTCTTATTCGATTTCAGACAGCATTTGTGTTCGACGTTTCACCGATTGTTCGTTATTAACACGATGAATACTATTTATTTGAACCTGTTTATAAAATTTGTTTGTAAAAACAGTGAATGGGAGATTTGTGCAAATTAATGTGTTTACTGGTTTTCATACGAATAAGTATTGCTCTGGCGTATGAAGTTAATGTGGCACCTGCGATTTCATTATTTTTTTAAATTCTCAAGAATGTGTTGGAAATCTCTGTTTTATTAACTTTTTTCAATGTGAATTATTTCCTCTAATTTAAAATGTAAGTATTGCTTTTGCAATGATTGTTTTAAAATGTTTGCCGATGGCTACGGGTACTTTCGTAAACCAATTTCATTTCGAATTTACAACATAAAAACATTGTAGAAAATGTTACAGCTGCCTGCATGATCAATATTAATCCAAGTTTTTTAAAAGATTGCGAAATTTGGAATGAATTAAAATCAAAAATTGCTTAAAAAATATGAGGAATGTCAAAGAATTATAAGATATTAACATATTACGTTCATTAGAAAACAAATACCAATACAAACATAATATTACAGAAGATATCCTTAAAAGCTTAGTTTAAAAGTAAAATGCTTCAAAATCTATACAATTACTATATGCTATGTATTGGTAAAATGGGGATAAAACGCGTAAAACTTTAGTGATGGTAACTTTTATTTAACCAAGAATTGTATATAATCGTCTCCTCCTCTAATGCACCATTTTCGCCTGATCGTTTTTATCAAAATATAATTTTTGTTACTATACATAAAACCCTTAAGAATTGAAAAATCGTTTTATAACCAATTTTAATAAAAAAAAGAGAAAGAAACGACGATTTTTCTATTAAAAGTAAAATTCAAAAGAAACAGAAAAAAAATCATGTTGACATTTTGTAAAAGCTTCATTTAAATCTAAGCAGCCATTCTTTAAACTAAAATCTCGCAGCGAAGGGTAAAGCTTTTCAAACTATCGAGTTTTATGAACCTAAATTACATTCTTTTTTCAAAACTATGTATATCATGGATCAAAAATTTCAATTAAACATTTTTATGCAATTAAATGTGAATAAACGTAATTGTGTATAACCTTGTAGGAGCATACATTGTACTACATAATTATGTATGTTTTTCTTATTGACCTGCAAACAAATATTTTGAAAGTAAACCAATCGGTTGTACTTATTAAAATTGCCAAACAAAACCTGGTGAACTACTTGAGCAGTTTTTTAATAACGCATAATATGTTAATAACGCGTTAAAGATGGATTTGCTTAAAAGCTTACATTCTTATATAATTGAGAAGTTTGGATTGACTTACAAAAAATTAAGTGTACGTAGAAATTTTTAATAAGTATACTAGTGTCTTAAAACTATGTATAGATACAATAATGTTGGAATTACAATTATGTAGCATAACAATTCTGCAGTGTGACATAGTAGGTTAGGTACGACGACATCGTGGAGTTTTCTACATAACACGTGTTTAATATCAAAAGTGAGAAGTTTTGCTTATTAGGAATTTTTAAAACAATACTTTCAATATGTTAAATTTCTGTTTCTACTTTAGCTACGCCTGGAAACGTAGTTATGTTAAATTGGGTCAACAACTGTTTTTATTTTGAGTATGAAGAAATGGACAATTTGAAGTTGTGCGACGTAATACAGTGTCCTAAAGAAATATATTTTTAACGTGTTTGTAGATGTGTTATCTTTTGTGAAATTTGTATTTTTAGAAGAAAGATTAAAATTATCAACCGGGAATTGTAAATATAATTACATTACCTTAAGATGGTTAGGTTATCATCTCGGTTGTCATACTTAAGGGTTATTTTACCTTGTGTTATCTAATCATGTTATTAGTTTAGGCTAATGCAATTATTTACCTCAAGTTTTACTTAATAATAAATGTAACTTTCGATATTTATGACATAGATGTATTTGTATTTAGTTTTTGCGTCTTTTTCAAAATTGAATGTTTTTAACTCTCTTCACGAGTTACAGTTTATATTATAGAACGTACCTCGAAAACAACTGCTATGATTTCAACGAAACTACAATTTTTTATCATACCGATGATTTTGTTAGATTTGGACATATTTGTTAGAGGTAAATGGTACTTAATTTTTTAGAGTATGTAATTACCTGAAAAACTTTTTCACTCAGGTGTAATTTTTGTTTTTTTTTCTCTACGCAGATTATTTACTGTGATATCCGAATTTAAATGAAACAGGACCCTTTTTGTCTTTAATCATCGACATTTTAGCCACTAACCACTTCGTAAATTCTTTAAATATTAGTACAAAAAGATTTGTCTAATCAAAGGTATTAGTAATTAAATTTGAAAATATATTTTGTGAAACCTGAATGTTAAATTGATAAATTGGCTGTTAAATGAGTTTATTAATAGTTTATTTGCAATATTAGTCTTCGATTCTAGGCATAATGAAGCTGATAAGACATTAATGATTTATACAAAACTTCATCAGTTTTTCTTATGATCTACATGAAATTTTGTTTAACTACAGAAATTCTTTGTTTCCAAGTTATATTCAGTTTATAAATCACAAAGATTTAGAAAAAGTACGTTCAGTAACTATGAACACTAAACATGATTTTACCATGAATTTCCAATCTTACGTTTTTTGAAAAAGGATTCATTCAAACCGTAAACAATATAAACATTAGGCTTTATAGAAAATAAATAAAATAATCAACTATTTAGCTTCCCAGAAACCAACCTCACACATTTATATCTTTTAAATATACAGTATGTCTGTAAAAGTTGACAACATATGGAAAACTTTTTTATAATTGATTTTATGGAAAAAAGTTATTTTTATAATATGTTTTGCTTAGCCGAAACCCAAAATGAAGTGATTGTATACCAATTATTTCAAGCCATATACGAAGTGTGTCGAAAAGTATTATTTCGGTACAGGAATAAAGTACCTTTACTTGTGGCAATATCGTAAACTTTGGTTATGAAAGGTGTTCACAATTGCAAACTATGTCTTAATATGTAATTACATCCTTATATTTAACTTTTTTTTTTTTATAAATTGTTCTCAAAATATCAAATGTAATTTCAAGATTTCGATAACATGTAGCAAGAAATATCACAAATAGGCCAATACGTAATTACAATGATTTATTTTCAAAATGCAACGCAATACATTACATGCATGAAAAAGAAAAAATTCCTAATATTTTTTTCATAAACTAAATATGCGTTTCAACATATCCACCGTTCCTTTCCAAGCATTTAATTGTTCTATGAGCAAAATCGTTTATTATATTTCTAATAATTGCCGAAGTAATAGCGTCACATATTTCAACGTCAGTGCATATCAACTAGATTGAATGTATCGCTTAATATTCATAAAGTTTCCCAAATGTTGCCAACTTTTACAGATATAATAGATGGGTCTGACTACACATTTGGATGTGATTTTCAATTCAAATCAACTTTTCTCCATGACAATTATGATTCTATCCAAAATAAAGGTACATTACTATTGTGCCAATTCTATATTTTTTAAACACCTCGTATACGGGTTGAAAAATTGACTTCTAATAATTTCATTTTAGGCCATGCAGAACTTTTTTATCAAGAATAACTTTTTTCCATAAATCAATAATAAAAAGTTTCCCATTTGTTGCCAACTTTACGGACATACTGTATATTATTTATCAAAATTAAAAAAAAATATGTTAAAAAATTGTTTGAAATTACATTTTCTAAGGTTTTTTTTTTCAAGATATACCTACCGTTATAATATTCATTGATTATAAACTTCGTACCATCCCTGCCAACTGGACGGGTATAAATTTAAGTTTTATGAATTTGTTTATATTTATTTTCTTTCCAATTATAGAGTATTACTTAATTCCATTTTATAGAGTAATACTGATTTATATTCAGCTTACATAATAAAACAAAACACCTGAAAATATGCGAACTAATTTTAAAAACTGATGGCGGTAATATTCAATATCCAATCACAACTTACAAGTACAGTCTTTCGCTTTTATTATCGTAGGAAGGGATCTTTTCTATCTCGTAGCGTAGCGTACAGACGTGTTTTCAATATACATTGTGTAGCGGTTTGGTTTAAAATGCCTACTGTTAGTAAGTGCCTAATGTGTGAAAACAATCTAAATCCAGATAAAGAAATCAAATGTGATGCTTGCAAAATGTATGTACATACCACATGTGCTGGATTATCGCGAGTTGAGGTTCAATGCTTACAAGGTAAAGATAAGCGTTTAATGTTTACTTGTAATGATTGTACATACTAATAAATCTAATGAAATATCGATTCTTTGTGAACTTGTAATGGAACTGCGTAAAGAAATAGAAAAATTAAAGCAGTGCAAAACTACTAATTCTATGAATTGGATGCGAGAACTACAAAAGGGGAACTAAATTTAATTATACGTTATGTAAATGGTATTGCTAAGATTGTTAAAACAAAAAACTAAATACTTCAAACAATACAAATAACACTAATAACAACATTTCGTGCTACTACCAAAACGTTAGAGGATTACGAACTAAAACGGAATTATTATACTCTTATACTGCCGATAATGAATACGATATCATTAGCTTAGTGGAAAGTGCCCTAACCCCTCATATATCCAATGCTGAATTATTTACGTCTAATTACAACATATTTAGATGTGACAGAAAATATGATGTTACTCATCAAACCTGGGGAGGTGGAACTTTACTTGCTGTAAAAAACAATATTTCAGCAGAAACAATCAATCTCGATGTTTTCACTTCTAGTGTGCCTGTAATAGATATCACAGGATGTAAGTGCTATTATAATAATACGCCATGAGACTATTCTTTTAGTATACATACCACCTGCTATAAATCTTACTAGTTTTCAAACTTTTTTGATTTGTTGGAGTTATTTGTCACTTCTCTGAATAAAGTATTGTTAATAGGTGACTTCAATATAACAAATTTTAATAATCCTGATATAAATGACAACAAATCAAAAACAATGTCTGATTTCCAAAATATACTTCAATTAAAACAGTACAATTGAATAACAAATGTAAACAATCGCTTATTAGATTTAGTTATTAGCAATGTTGTCTGTCAAGTTAATCGTGATGCCTTACCTATTGTACCAGAAGATCATCATCATCCAGCATTACATATTTCAATCCATTTTAAATTAACAAGTATAAATCGTTTTCCTAGTAATAAAAATTTAAAACGTTATAACTTCGGGAAAGCTAACTATCCGTACTTGTATGCGGCTTTGGCTGATTGTGATTGGACCTTTTTAAGTAACATTACCGACGTAAACCTTGCTGGTAATTTATTATACAACAAATTATATGAAATTTTAAACAATTGGGTTCCAATTTATAACAACAAATTTTCTTCTTATCCAAAATGGTTTACCCCTGAAATATTAAATAATTTACCCTTAAAATATAAATCACAACGTGACCTATATGAATTCAAACGACTTAGAAGGATTACAAAAAATTCAATTAAAACTGTATACAAAATGTACGTCAGCCAATTAGAAAATAACATCTTTTCTAATCCCACAAAATTTTGGAGTTTTGTAAATTTTAAACGCGGCGGTACCCGAATTCCAAAACAAGTACATAACGGCACTAATACTTATACTACACCATATTCTATAATGGAAGCATTTAAAGAATATTTTAAAAGCGCAAATTCGCAAGTAAGTTTTTGTAACGTTAGTAATTATTACTCATGCAGCAACATTCCTACTGTTTCCATTTCCAAAGTTTCTGAAGTCGATGTACTCGAAGCAATAAAAAAATTAAAAAACAAGAACACTGCAGGACCGGATCAGTTTCCTAGTAAAAGATTGTGGCTGTATATTTGTAAAACCGCTAACTGCAATTTTTAATATTGCTTTAGCAACTTCTACTTTTCCTGATATGTGGAAATCTTCGAATATTTGTCCTATGTTTAAGAGTGGGGATGTATCTGATATTCGTAATTACAGGCCAATTAGCATATTAAACATATTTGCAAAAGTTTTTGAAATTATACTACATTCTAACATTTATTCCACCATAAAAACGTACATTTCTTTACATCAACATGGATTTATGACACCTACAGTGACAAATCTTACATTTTTAACCCAGTTTGTATGCAATACCTTAGATAAGGGCGGTCAAGTGGACGTCATATACACGACATCTCAAAGGCATTTGATCAAATTTCTCATAAGATACTAATTGCAAAATTACAGAACTTTGGTTTTAACGACAATTTACAATATTTCTTCAAATCTTATTTACAAAACCGTAAGCAATTTGTTACTTATAATAGTTATGTATCTACATATTTAACACCTATGTCGGGTATACCTCAAGGGTCTAATCTTGGCCCATTATTATTTTTAATTTTTATTAATGATCTTACTGACTATATACAATGTGAAAATTACTCTTTGCCGATGATTTGAAAATTTATTATGTAATAAATTCCTACAAAGATTGTCAATTTCTCCAGCAACAACTAGACAATATAAACTCATGGTGTCAATTAAACTATCTAACCCTAAATATAAATAAATGTAACGCTATGTCTTACTCTCGCAAAAACCCAGTTTTATTTCAATACATTATTGATTCACACGTCTTAAAAAGATGCAAAATAGTAAAAGATCTTGGTGTGCTATTTGATGACAAGTTGACATTCACAGAACATATTAAGAACGTGTCGCAATCAAGCATAAAAACATTATGCTTTATCATTCGGAATTGTAAACAATTTAATAATATCAATGTGATAATAATGTTGTGCATTTCACTGATACGTAGTAAACTGAAATACTGTTCGTTAATACGGTATCCCACACAAGCAAACCACATAGCCCTTCTAGAAAATAGTCAAAGAAGATTACTAAAATATCTAACTTATAGAGTTGATGGATCTTATCCAGATAGAGGATACCCACAGCAAATACTCTTAGAAAGGTTTAAGATACAATCGTTGCATCAGCGAAGGCGCAAAACAAGTGTTATTATTTTGTACAAACTACTTGATAACTTAATAGACTGTCCCTATTTACTAGCACTAATAAAATTTCATGTTCCTTCTATCACTACTCGTAGTAGTATAAAATTTCATTTACTAGTAGCACCTACAAACATACTTCACAATTCACCAATTCATACCATGTGTAGAAATTTTAATCTAAGTTTTTCTACTGTTGACATTAACAATTGTACACTCATGTCCATAATTAATTATTAATTTGTATAGATTTAATTTTTTTTTATTTTTATTTATTATTGTACGCTTTTGTTAGATGTAGTTTGTTCTATAATTGGGTTTATACCTGTTGAACAAATAAATAAATAAATAAGGTACATAAATTAGTCGTTCCCCTTTAATTGCGTAGATACATAAACAAAGTAAAATGGGATAGATTTTGCTATTGTATAGATAGACTCAATACCGGATTAACAAAGCTTAGGGCCTGAAGCTATAACTTGAAACTGTAAATTATTGCAAAGTGTGATTCATAAAGTTTCAGACATTTAAAAAAAATGAACGTTTAGTATTCAATGAGAAGAACAAAATTAACACTTTAAAATAATCAGGAGTTAAAATTTAAAATGTTAATAATAGGACAATATATTCTATATTTTTAAGTAGGATACAAAGAATTTTTGATCGCTTTTAGAAATAAACATCCAAAGAAATAAAACTTTGCAAAACCTGTTTTTGAATTAAACCATTAATTAACTAATTATACATAACTAAAACTTTGGAAACATTAAAAATTAAGCGTCATTTAAGTAAACAAGACCTTATCTTAAATGGCCAAATTGACCAGATTAGCCATTTGTAAATGTTGATAAGGCAGAACAATTGTTATGTTTACTACAACTTTCACTTTAATAACCTTCTGTTAGAGTTTTTTTTACTATGGAGAGTAATTTTTTATATTTTACATTAAACTAGAATATCTAACTGCAGTTAAACCTTGAACTTTTATAAAATCATCATATGCATAGTAGTTTACAGTTTCAAATTATCGCTTCAGGCCCTCAGTTTCGTTAATTCGGTACCAAGCCTAGCTATACAAGAGCAAAATCTAATAACCCATTTTATTTTGTTCATATGTATGCAATTAAAGGGAAACAACTACCTGCTCTTAACCGCGCCACTATAAACGCATAAGACTGTACATACCGTGTAGAATGATACATAATCCTTATTGTTTCATTTTGACAGTTTCACATGTTAATTGTAATTGGTCGGTGAGTTAAAAGTTTTGATATAGGTAAATAAAGCTTTAGTAAAAATAAATTTAACTTTATTAAAAAAATTTAAGAATTTGAATTAACCACAAATATTTAAATTTGCCACCAAAATATATTTTGCTTGGTCTGTGTTTGTCAAATAACGACGCCACCAGCCACACCTTCACAGGGCTCTTGTTTTTGTCTGTGAGCTGTACCTAAAATAGAGTAAATTGGTTTTTGAGTTTAAAAATGATTACTTTGTTACTTAGTAGTTCTCATAAGTTTTTATGAAGATGATTATAGTTATATTTTATTTTATAGTTTTTATTATGCCAGACGAATAAATAAATTAGATTTTGAGTTATAAAAACCAACTATATATTTTAAATAAGAACTGTTATTATACTTATCTGAAAAAACTATTTAAACAAACTTGCGCGATTTTCCTCAAAAATTTGACAAAAAATTGCGAAAATCATTTTACTTTGTCTGTATTCAAATCAACCCTACCTATGGAGCGGACCAATACATCCTATATACTTCTTAGTTGCAAAATTAAAATAAGTATACACAGTTCACTGCTTAACAGGGCTACAACTGCAATAAACTTGTTTGCTAGTTACACCATTTGTCTAAATATTTTACTACTTAAGCAATTTTGATTATATTTCTGTAACACACTGCATTATTAAAAAAGGATATAGAAAACGTGACGAATAATTATAGCTCCCAGTAGATATAATTAAATAGAATGAAGATATACTTAAATTAACATGTAAAATAAGTCCATGTTATTTTTATTTTGTCAATAAGTTTTATTTGCGTGATTTATGCTCCGACGAATACTGTAACACATCAGTAAGTTAAGACAATAGCACAACAATAGTGAATTTGAAGCAAATAAAATGTTGTTAAGAAATAAGTGCATTAAGTCAATGTTTTCAACAACCGCCCACAAATTAATAATTTATAAATAACTATGATAGATGCTTAATTAATTGCGTAATGATTTGTTCATATATTGTTGTATAAAAAACCTACCTTTTTGTTTAGTCTTACTCTTCAATTTGTTTAGGTTGTTATTTGTTTAATAAATATAATATCCAATTTCAAATAACATAGGAAAACTTTTTGCCAAACTGTTTAGCATCCGATAATATTTAAGTTACTTTTTTAATCGTAATCCTTATTAGTTTTATAGGTTCTGATTCCGAGGTAGACAATTACGTTCAACAAAGCACGTTTCAAGTTAAAATGGAAATCAATTTCATAATCTAACTTTCTTTTAGAGAACGTGATGGACGAACAAACTGCTTTCGTGTTAGCCTTACAACTAATAGCATTATTTTCAATTGCTGGTGCTTTACTCCTTTATTTATTATGCAAGATTCGAAACAATTCTAATTTAGAGCCGGCAGAAAATATGCCCGGCGGTGGAAAACCCATACTAATAACATCGTGTGACAACGTTATTGGGCTACAAGTCTGTATAACTTAATTTTATAACTTTTATAATTAATCTTTGGGTCAGATCGCGCTACATTTTGCTGAGCGAGGGTTTCGAGTATTTGCTGGATTGAAAGAATGCACTTCATTACAAACTTCAAATGAAAATATATCTGCAAGAATTATAAGAGCGTGGCAAAAACATAGAGAAAGCCTTTTAGTGCCATTGCAAAGTGCGTTAATCCCATTGCCTTTAGATGTTACAAGGGAAGATATATCGCGGGAAGCGGTTGATATTATTCGGGCCCACCTTCCAGCAGGAGAAGATGGTAAGTGTTGCTTTATAGTTATATAATTATTGTCCTTCTATTAATGGGCTTACTAGACGTCCACAAATTGTTATCGCTGCATATATTAGAACTATTTATAGTACCTACTGTTATATTATACTTTCCTAAAACAATTTCTAACATTTATAATTTTAGTATATGTACCGCCGAATTAGAAATGCCTACTCTGCTTCTGTACAGTTAAATATTATTTTAAAGTAGATTCATTTGATTTCTATTTTTAACATTGAAAGTGTAACGTATTTATTTATCGCTCATTCGGTCGTGATTTCACAACATATGTTTGTAACAGGATGCATTCGATTCTCTTACGTTACCTTCAATCAGCTTCAATTAAAAAGCATTGGTGTTGATAATTATAAAAGAAGATACTAACATTTATTTTTTACAATTAATTGCCTAAGAATGGTACTAATAATATAAGAAAGTATTGTGGAATTGCTACGACAATTTTAGTTTTTTGGTGATTTAAAAATTTTCAAAATTTTTTTGTTTATTTTGCATTTATAATAGAGCTTGAACAGCACTCAAAATAGTGGTCTTACAAGCCATTTCAAGCACTTCCGGGTCCTACGATATACACGAGATATCCCACCAAAGTATTTGTTCTAAACTTGTTACCCAACATTGAGATTTAATCGGCAGGTAGATCTTGTAGAATTGTAAACTTGCACTTGGGTTTGTCACTTTTGAAGAGTCTCATTAATGAGTGAATTTCTGGTGTAATATTGCGTCAAGCGATTTGAGATCGTTTTATATAGTTAACACCGTACAATCGTTCACATCAACGTCATCAACGATCAAAAAATCGACTTTTACAAATCCGCTTAGGCCTTGTATATTGTATATATGTCATAATTTTGAATTATTATCTAATTATTACGACAGCGACAGAACGACCTTGTGGCAGCAGATGTCGCGCTAAACAATTAACAACTTGTACAGGGTTATTCACCGAACACGTTCATTAAAAGTTTATTGGGATATAATTTAGATTATGTCTTTAAAATTTGAGGTTAAGTTTGGTTTCAGGTGTACTTTTTTTCTAAAATATTTTCAACCTTCTGTTACTTCCGGTTTAACCGGAATTTGCTGTGAACTTGCTTATTTTCAATGGAACGTCCTATTTATTATTTTATTTTTAGATTTGGCGTGAAATTCTAAACTGATCTTATGTATAATGTCCTATACCTACATTTAATAGCATATTTCTTTAGTTTTTGAAAACTTGATCTTTATATTTGGAAAAATGTTGAAAAAGAGCTCTAAGTTTACATTTTTTAATTTGTTTTCATTCTTAAAAAGTAGATAAAAATTACAAATATTAACCATGAAACATAACACCAAATGCATTTTTTTTATACTTAAAAGATACAAACAGGCCACATTAAAAGATTTAAGTCTTTTAACCGTCGAAAGGGTTAATTTAAGAGGTTGATTATTAATAAAAATTATAAAGCTAAGTCTTTCGTTGTCACAAACTGTTACGGTCTTATTTTAGGAATATAAAACGTGTGTCGAGAGCAATATGTTACGGGTATGTCGCGAGTAATATGTTACGACGAAAGTCGTACTTGGCGCGCATTTTGCTAATTTTTGATTGGTTCAAAATAAAATTTGAGTTCGTTTCCTAGAAAAAAGCGGACATTTTCTTCTTCTGCACGAGTGGTTTTAGCGTGCATCTTAAATTGATATTTACACAAATCATTTATGTGTGTTACAAGATTTTCAATACAAAATATTGGTTAAGTTTAAATCCGGCTAAATTCACCGTAAGTACACATTGTTTTCCTTTTCTGTTTGTATCAATTTTAATTGTCATGTGGAATTCCTGTTATCGCGTTTCTTGATCTCATGACTTTGATGCGTGTTATATCTGGATAACTCCTGGGGGTGCTGGAGTAGCTGATTAAGACCTTCCTTGTCAATTCAAGACCACGCTACGGTTTCGCATTAGATACGCTGCAGACAACCGGTGGCTACCACGTCTAACAGGGATTGGTTATGCTTTATAACTTTATTGAGGGAGCTTAACGCCTTTCGTTTCTCTTTGCACACCTCCCCTAAGAGGAATCCTGGGGTTACCTAACTTCCCGAACTGTCGATATCGTCGCTAGCAGAAAACTCTTACTCTCGGGACTTCGTTCATCAGATTACACCTAAGTTTTATTATTTAAGTAACTTATTCATTGTTAATGCGTGTGAAGCTCATGTGCATACGACATGAAACGGCTTGATCTTTAGTTCTCAAGTAAAACTTTATTCGGTGGTACTCTCCACAACCGAACTTTTTTAACCAGCTCAATACGGGCTCGTCCGCTTCACTTACCTCTTTTAATCTTAGTTTAAGTCAGTGTCGTTGCATGTTCGACCACATAAATATCCGTGTGTAAATGATATATGTACTCAGAGTATTTCTATTAGCCAATCCTCAATTGGAACATTAACACTATGTTTATTGTGACTAAAGCTTACTTGTGAATCTGGTACATTATTTGCGTAAATTACTTATTATTAAGCAAGGCTACTGCTAACGTACGTGAATTCATCCGACAGTCTCTCTTATTGTCACATTCACCTATTACTATAAGATTTGTTTGTTGTTTTATTAAATTGTTTGTGTTTCTCTTAAGACTAATTGTTGTGTTTATCTAGCGTATTAGGCTTTAAGTAAAACCTGTTGATCTCCTGTTGGTCGGTTTTATTTCTTTCTTTTACCTAGTAGTTTAATTTATTAGAACTCTTTAAGGACTCCCCACTCTACGACGAAGCCGGAAGCTGCTGTTGTACGTATTATAAATAATTTATTCTCCACGAACCTAGTGCGCTACATTGATCTATATTTCCCTTTTGTTCTTTTTTTTTGTTTATTCCTCTGGAGCCGTCGTTAGTTGTCAACTTTAACCGTTACGGAACTTTTCATTAGCTTCAAATATACTTAACTCAATAACAAACAAGTCACAATAAAAGATTTAAGAATTTTAGCCTTTCTTACTATAATGCAGGGTTATTAAAAAATTGTTTCTAAGGTTTTTTGAAGATTCCCCAAAAAAAAAATTATTTATTTATTCGTATAGTACATTTGAAATATTATATTGAGATGTAAGTGTTATGTATGGTGTCTCAGAAGATCAGTATAAACCTGTATAGTGTGGTGACCAAACCGTGTGCAATAGTGGATTGGTTCGTCTTGGCAAAGCATTTGCTCTAAGGTTTAGGAAAACAACTAAAACCTAAACATATGTTTTAGCTTTTCTACAGTAAAAGGCCTGGATATATCTTTTGAGGTAGGTGTAGATTTTTTTTTCTTTTGTAGACACTTTTTCATCTTTGTGATAATCGATTTCTCCACTTTTACTGAGTTTGTAACATTAACCAACCGAGAAGCAATAGAATTTGGAGAAATTTTTGTATTTGTTTTAGAAGATTTATTTGTAGAACGTAATTTATTTAAAAGTGCCCAGGTTTTACGACTTGAACGTACGAAATCCATATTTTCCATTAATGAATTCCATTTCTCTTTTCTTCCATTATTTAAAGATGACATTCCCATTTTCTTTATTTGGATTTTCTAGATATGATTTGTACAATCTGGTTTCTTTCAGTTGACCAACATGGGACATACTCCTGTCGAAAATCACAATTTAAATTCAAGTGGTATATACAAACCTACTTGCTCTTGTAAAAAGGTATACATTGGTAAAACTACTAGAAGTTTCAATATAAGGTTATGCGAACATTTAAGATATATTAAAAATAGAAATAGATACTCTAATAATCCTTCTTCAGTTAAATCAACTTTTGCTCAACAAAATTGAGAATGGACATGTACATGAAAGTCAAACGTTAATACATCCTTTCCAAATTAATAGTTATAATAAACAGATTTTGGATATTTTAGAAATTATTTACATTAAAACCACTAATCCTAAAATTATTCTTAATGATCAAACCAAATTTGAAGATCTGATATTTCAATATAATGATAATTTTAATTGTTAACAGTTGAACGAAATTCAGAAATTTTACAAGAATTTGTAGTTAAGATATTTTGTGTTAATTAGATTATTAATAATTAAATGTCATATTAACGTCATATTTTTTAAATAGTTTTATCTGACGATGACTTTAATGTTTATAAAGTTGAAACTATAGTCATATTATTATATTAATTAAAGTATTGGTAATTGAAAAAGTTATTATTTTATATATTATATATTAAAATAACTAATACACAAATGGATCATAACGTTATTTTAAATAATAATACAAAATTCACGTTTTTTGTTAATAACAACGGAAAATCTCAGAAATCTTAAAAAACTTCGGTCTGATTGTTTTTTTTAGATGAATGCGGACTTCTGAGCGCTACTTACAATGTCATTTCGTTTTCTGAAATATTTAAATTGTTTTGTAAA
The DNA here is from genome assembly GCA_030710515.1 of Abscondita cerata. NCBI lineage: Eukaryota > Metazoa > Arthropoda > Insecta > Coleoptera > Lampyridae > Abscondita > Abscondita cerata. The sequence goes on along the minus strand of JALBCR010002507.1, from coordinate 1,054 downwards.
GAATAAAAAAGTTGTGAGTTGCTATTTACAGTAGTCAAATTTTCTGAATAGTACTAACTTTTTTATTTATGAAAATTTTATATACTTCTAGCGAACCGATAATAGAAAAAGGTTTGAAAAAGTATTTATACATATAAAACATTTAAATCTAAGTCAAGTATTTTTTAAGCTAATTAAAAATTGGTGTCAACGAAACCCTAAGAGTTATAATTTTTAATAATATTTAACCCTCCCCCAGGGAACCTGCACGTTGCAGATACGGGCTTAGCGAACCCGGAGCTCCGAGATCGGCAGTGGACTAGGGGATTACTGTTGTTAAAAAAACCCTTACCTTGGCACTACCGACATTGAGTTGGCGGTACGACAGGGCTCTGCCAAGGTGGACGGTTGTCACTCTGTAAGCGGGCAGTAGCTATAAAATGGCAATTACAACATTGCGTAAAGCCTCGGATGCATCAGAGGGTAGGACTATCTCTGGTGTGGGACGTCAGCTTAATAATAACGACCCCAGCGCGACAATGGACAAGGAGCCCACTTCGGTAAACACGGATATGGTAGAGGAGCCACGTCAAAGACGAACCAGGAAAAGGCGGTTATACCTAGGTTCCTGGTCGTTAAAAAAGTCAATGGCGACTTTAGTAAAGAGAATCGTCTTCTAATTCAGAGAAATTGTATGGTTTAATTGGAGATCCCAAACAAGTCAAAAAAATTAAAAACAGGCTATTAATTAAACAGTAAGTGCAGCACAAGCAAATAAACTATTAAAAACGAATAGGTTAGGCGACTTTGAAATTGAGGTGTGATCTATTGTAAAGACCTTTTGGTCTGCACCACTGAAGAAATACGCTCCGAACTTTGAGGTCAGGGTGTTATAGAAGTTCGACGTATAAGGAAAAAGATGGATGATGTATTTTATGATACACGTACTGACATTTAACACACCTAACATTTCGACCAAAATTAAAGTAGGATGTTTATCAGTTCAAGTACGTATTTACATTACTGCTCCGATGCGCTGTTTTAGAGAGCAATACGTAACTGAACGAAGCAACAG